>JAJLVE010000003.1:600000-1171750 GCA_030570235.1 Meyerozyma smithsonii | reverse complement strand
TTCGATCGAGGTCTCAAAAATTTGCAGATTCATTTGTAGAGAAGAAGAAAAAAGCTGAAGAAATCAGTGTTCCTTTTTTACTTTTGATTCCATTTGTGTCGCCTCTTATTCACTAGGATACCCAGCACAAAAGCCCAAAAAGGTAGCCAAAACGGTACAAAGCTGATCTGGCAGAACAAGGATGATTCAACAGAACAAATTTTGTTATCACAAGGCTGCCGGAGAAATAGATAATTCAGCACACCATGATCCGATTTTGAAAGGTGATACGCCAGTACAATATCATTTGTAGCAGTAAATATCTTTAAGTGAAGTGGAAAATATGACAAGATCAGAAAAAGATGCCAGCACTTTTGCACTGTCAGTGTATACATATGTTTCAACTCAATCAAATGCATACATTATCGCAGATTCTTTTGCCCTTATAGATTAGCTCAATTTTTTAATCCTGGACTCCAATAAGCTACTCTCAATTTCATTATACTAGGACACCCACCTTCTGGTAGTGAGATCGTCTGTGGGCTTGAAGTATACTCAACTAAATAAGGGAAACCAGGCGTCGAAGCAAATATCGCACAGAGTCTCCGGTTTCTTTCACTATTTCCTTCAAAATATACGAAATACTGGAGAATAATGAAGTTTAGTCTTTTCAGTTGGTTGAAAGGTCAGACCATGGGTATTCTTTCTCTCTTTTTTCTCTTTAATGAATATTTTCGGGAGTCTGTTGCTTTGTTATCAACAATAGGGTTTTCATAAGTGAATGGTCAACCTACTTTGGATCGTTGAAGTTTGAGCAAAATGGCTGCAATTGTATATGCAGTACATGGTCGTCAAACGCTAACCATTGAAGATGAGGAGAACTGTCAAATTCCTTGGACAGTTCCCTAATACCGGAATATTTCACATAGGTTTTTCTCTTGATACAACCTCAGATGAGAGCTGGATTACCACAGGAAAATCACCGGATATCGGGGTAAAAGCTGAGGTTGTAGGATTATTATTTCGTATCCTACGTCTATAAAAGGGTAAGTAATTGCCCTTAAAGATTGAGCAGTTTAATTATTTAGTGAAGAACATTATACAATGCCAGAAGCCCAGGCACCAATTAACGTCCATCCCAACAATATCTTCGATGGGATGGGAACTGCTCAAAGCTTACCTCAACACTTTCCCACATGAAGAGTCCTGTACTGACCATCATTACTGAATCTTATCAACCCTTCTCATTTTCTGTCTTTTCTTCTCTGGCTTTTGATTATTCTTTCGATTCGTGATTGGTAAAATTTTCGAAATAATTTAGCAGGGCATAGGTAGCATCTACTTTTAGCGTATTTACTTAACGTCAACTCCAGGTAATGTATAGTTGCTCTGTTTTTAGTCCTTTTAGATATAGAATCAGTTGACTACACTATATTTAATGTGCCGGTTTATTTTTAATATTTCTGACTATTGCAAGATTTAATAATTTTGCAACATCTGAGCTGACCACACTATAACACACCATAATGCTAATGATCACACATTATTTACATGAACGAGCTTAAAGTCTTTAATTGAAAGTTAAGCAAACAATGCAATAATACACAAGAAAGCTAAGCGTTTAGCATATCATTTCCCTCTTTGGCAGCAGACGAGAATTTAATGATGGTATTTCCCAGCTATTGTGATTGTCAAACTTCATACTTCGTAAATAAACTGCTCAGTCTCTCAGGGTTAGCCCTTTTATAGACTATAAGAAACAATAATTCCACAATATCTATGTGCGAGGTTGCAATCTATAAGTTATCTGTAAGATAATCTCGGAGGTATTCTCAGGGCTTGCAACAGACCTTCTCAGTAAGCTAACCCGGAGAGGATCTCCAGGATTGTGTTCAGATAAGCTCACTAAGGACTGTCCAATAACATCGAAAGTTGTCTTCATCTGGCCTCAGGATCACCTGAGGCCTATCTATATGTACTGCATATACTATTTACAATCATGAAAATTCTTCCAACTTCAACAAGCTATTTGTCTAATAAAACAATCAGTATGACTTCTTATTTTAACCTTAAGGTTCTACCCTAAGTGATCATGATTTTGAGCTGTGAAAAGCACATTCTTCAATATAGGGTCTACCTTAGGAAATGGTAATTTGCAGCCATGATGATTCTCATACTGCAACATCGATAGTTCTCTTTATCTTCGCCTAAAGGTATGCTTTATTTAGACGTATTATATATAATATTTGCAGCCATGAAGATTTTCAAACTTCAACAGTTATTATTACACTGAAGGTATCAGTAGGATGGAAGTTATACGTTGGATGGGTTTCTTATATTGTTTAATACTTTTCTAAATAGCTAAATTGCTCATCTTGCAAGACCAGTTACTCAGTCTTTTTATAGATGAAAGATTAGAAATAATAATCCTGCAACCTCAAGTTGTATTAAGTGCAAAGCTTATTAATTCTGCAACCCGAGGTTGTAATAGGAAAAGCCCGGATTAATAATAAGACCTAATGCCACTCTATATTGCATTTGGAGCAGACCTTAATGGACTTTTTTAATCAAATCGACAGTTCTCTTTATCTTAACCTAAGGGTCTGCCTTAGGTAAGCACGTACTGTACCTCATATTTGCAGCCATGAAAATTTTCTTCAATCAACACCTTTCCAGGTTCGCAAAAACATATAAAATACTGTATCGTTATATATGCGTTTTGTTGTTTTCATGTAGTTTAGAATATTTTGAATTTTCTATGTTCTGGTTGGCTTGATTCTAAATAGTGATTTGGGAGAGGTTTTGGTCTCTAATGTAGTGCGGCTTAGGTGTAGAATTTTGCTCTTGTATACCCCGGCATCACATATTAGGATAAGATGTCCTCATGCAGTGTCAATTACATATTCACCGTGCATAGTGAGGCTGATATTATGCTAGTCTTGGAAACATGTATATTCCAACTTGTTATGCACTTTGAGGGAATAATGTTTCTTTATTCTTTTTTTATTGAATGCTTTATACAGATTCTTATATATGGAGCCCTTTTGGTCAACTCCGCAATTTTGGTTATCTTAAGTTCTCATAGGCAAACCTGAAGTAGGAAAGATTAGCGTAGTATTGTAGATCGATGCTTGGCCATGGTTAAGCTCGACATCAGATGAGGAGATAACTGTTAAGATCAACATGATGGACATGGAGGGTTTGATCTTCAGTTGCTTTTCGCTTGAAGGAAAAACCATCCCACATCCTCACCTAGTTCTGATATAAATGGTCCATTAAGGTGAACGAGTCTAAAATAAGAGCACCATATAATGCTAACTGCATTTTGGCGTGATGAAGTCAGGGTCCTCCGCTTCAGTGAGTCTGATATGAACATTTTGGAAGGAAGAATTTGGGAGAGACAATAGCCAGGTTAATACCCTGAATTGCTTATGCTTCTTAATCATTGCAACCAGAAGCGTTGAGCTCCGTAAGGTTGTTTATTCCAAACTACTGGAACATTGCAATTGTATACAGCTGCATATATTGTTCCCTTTGAATCTGCTCCAATGCCCTCTTTGAAAGAAACATTGTTTAGAGATTTATTTAATATGAAGGATAACTTTATTTCTGGCAAATTAGAATCATCGTATTATGGAGCAAATCTGTATTGGAACATACTCTTTCTCTTTGCAATCCAGATTGGCGACAATCTTGACCTTTTAATTACCTATTAGATGGAACGTGATGGTATTGTACTATGACCTGGATCATGTTCGGGATGGTTTGAAGCCCATGTAAGCTTCATCCTATTATTTTAATTTAGAAAGGCTCTTGGTAACGATTCTCTATTACAAGGTGACAAGGAGAAAAGTGGCGGAGTCAATTAACACATATTTTAGGTAAGTAGTTTTCTGCCAACCAAAAAGGTGTGTAAATCAGTACTATCAATTTTTGCAGCCTTTACTACCAATGATCCAAAAAAAACACACATACACTCACCTTGAATTATCTATCATATTTGATTCTACTATTAAGTTCTAGATCAATGTGCTACGAATTTGGTGATGTGCTACTAAATTTACTTTTGCCATTCGGTGCCAAGACTGGCGCAGATGTCATGAACTACAGTGCCGATGAGCCAAATCCTGCATACAGCATTTTCTTCCGTTTAGCCACATCGCTTATAACCTGAGCATAGTTTTCAGTGAACGGTATATTACATCAACCCGACGCTACCAGCAGACTGCAAAAATATTCTCTCAGGTCAAACAGGCAGAAAAATATCGTAGGTGGCTTGCATAAAGTCCACGTGGGTGAAAGTCGTGTATTACGTAATCGGCAACATTAATTTCGAATCTAGTATCACCCACGTTTGCCCTACATACGTCTTATCTTAATATTTGCAAGAGGAGGCATAATATGGATGTTACGTATCTAGTTGCTTCTTGAATTAAAGCTTCCAAACATATATATTTAAAATTCTACACAATTCCAGTCTGAAATCCAGCGGTGCTTCGTCACTACAATTTAATGAATATCATAGAAACTGCTTCTCCCTTCATGTCACCGCATGACCGTGGTGCTCAGTTAAACAGTCCAGGTGTGTCACGAATACTTCTGGGTTCGGATACAACCGGGCAGGCTAGCATATCACGTTTTGACAGCAAAGATGATGACACAAACCTACCATATAAGAAAATTGAGAAGCAACAAACATATTCCGACCTTGCTATCGATCCGTTTATATCCCAGTATATCCGGTCACCTCATTTGAACACCCCGTTCAATTACCACAATGTTTTCTTTGAGTCCGTCAAAGACGACTTGAACAACCAACTGTTCGACTTATACCAGAAGTACCTTATTCAAAAGGTCAACAAGCACGTTACCAAGTTACCCATCACGTCAAAGAACGATGAAAATATTTCCAAGAAAGAACACCATCAAGGAAAGAAAGTGCACGATACACATATCAAACCAGTCCCTCAGCGCCGTACCTCAGATCGACCTCCAGTCCCAAAGTTAGAAATAAAATCACTTCCAAGAAATTTCATGAAGTGTGATATAAGCGACTTGATAGACCTAATATCTAGGTTGTTACGTTCCTTGATCGCATTGAATGACAAAAATGTTCATCCGTCAATTTCAAATCCTCAGAAGGGCTCGAAGGCTACAAATCAAATACTAACAAGATACCACTCCCGAACTCCACCTGGTATCTCAGCACATACATATTTATCACGACTCGCGAGGTTTAACAATTTGAACCCTGGGACGTTGTTGACAACAATTTATTACATTGATTTGTTGTCCCATCATTATCAACCTTACTTCACTTTGAATTCGTGGACTGTGCATAGATTCTTATTAGTTGCAACGATGCTATCACAGAAGCTGCTTGAAGATTTCTTTTACACGAATGAGCATTATGCCAAAGTTGGCGGTGTTGCTGTAACTGAGTTAAATTGTTTAGAACTAGACTTTCTTGAAAGGGTTGACTGGCGATGCGTCCCGGGAAAAGTTGACGAGAACAACGTGTTTTCCATCAAATATGCGAAGACGACTTTGGACTTGTACTATGCCCAGTTGGTATCCTTAATGGGAAAGCCTTCTAACGGGTCATCCACCACGGCTTACGAACTCAAGAACTCCGATGAGGATGGTCTGGTTCTGGATGAAAGCAATGACGATATTTTTGACGAGGATGAAGGGGGTGAAGGTGCCATGGACGAGGAAGTTTTCGAAATTGCTGGACAAGGAAACAAGGCAATTTACAACCATTTGGGATATAGTGCGGATGGGTCTTCATCTCCACATTTGAAGCGTCGTTATTCTGCTAATTTTGCATCTTAGCATTTAGTTGTTAAACACAAAAATTTTCATTTAATTGATGCATAAGCGATATTATATAACTATAACCATAAAAAAATCAAGCTTTGTCCTAGAAGTGAATCATTCAATCATATAATCGTGATTGTGTACACAATCGAGAGAACAATAACTTCACCGTGTGATAAAACCATCATTGTGGTTTGAGCAATTCGAAAGAACAGCATAAGCTCTTGTCGACGCTCATGACTGCTCCATAATTGTTAAACTCTCCACAATAATTAGGAGCCAGAAAAACCGTTACCAACTTACGCTTGTTGAAGAATTCGTATCCATCCTCGACAACCATATGTCCCCGTACAATCAAGTCGATATTGAACTTGGCACACCAGTAATCAACATGCTTACGTCCAAAGCAATAGGAGACACCTCTGTCATTCTTTGGCCAGTTCTTCATGGAAAACTGTTTGATCAGTGGATCAGGATCAGACCATAAAAGATCAGCCAAAAGTCCCTTGTCGGGGATGTCTGTGGGCCTTTTTAATTCTTCAATTTGATTCAAATCATGTAAGTCAGGAGATAGACCCCCATGGATGCAAAAAATTTTGTCATTTATAGTGGCGGCAATAGGAAGGGTGTTGAAGACATCGATGAAACTTTTCCAGATCTTCTGTCCTCCTGTAAAATTAGACAACCGCCTTTTGCATTCATCATAGAAACCGTAAATCTTGGTGATATTTGCAGATTCATGATTTCCTCTGAGCATGAAAAAATTCTCGGGATACTTGATCTTGAAGCAGAGCAAGAGGAGAATGGTCTCCAAGGATTGGCAACCACGGTCGACATAATCACCTAAGAAAAGGTAGTTGGTGTGAGGTGGGTAACCACAACTGTTAAAAATGCGAATCAAATCACTGAACTGTCCATGAATGTCACCTACTATTTTCACAGGAGGCGAGAGTCTAAGAAGAGTTGGCTGCTCAAGAAAGATTGAACGTGATTTCAGAAGAATGTACTTAATTTGCAGATTAGACACCGGCAACAGTTCTTTGAAACGGCGTCCTTGGGTCTTTGACTGACCCATTTGAATCAAACTTTCAATGATAGAGTCTAAGTCACCATTGTTTTTCTTGGCTGTGGAACGCAAAGGGGATGACAAACCAGAGTTCAGCAGAACACCAGATTTGCTTCCAAGTTGTGGTATGGAATCAGAGCTGCTGACTCCAGATATGGCCGGAGGTATCTCACCTGTTAGTTCACGGATTGGGTCTAAACTTGTCGTTTCCAGCTCTGCAAAAAAACGTGATTTCGACATGAAGTTTTTGCCTGGAGACGATCCTAAAGACAGTAACAGATCATCCTCCTTCTCCCCAGCAGTGTTTGTAAAGACAGGTGAGGAGGAGACAGAGTCTGTCTTCGAACTATCAGATGTAGATTCGTACGCTTCATTAGTGCTGAAGGGATGTAAGTTCGACGCAGAGGTTGGGGACGCCGACAGACTCAAAAGTTGAGCGAGTTCAACGCCCATTTCGACATCAAATCCGTCAAGGTCGTGGCTGGAGGTTCTTCTAATTCGAGTGCGAGACGATGGTATATCATTGCGGTGAGATTTATTGTTCGACTTCGAAAACTTTGTTTCGATTTCTATTGCTGAAGAAGCCCGCTGGGGATTTCTTTCAGGCAAGGAACCTTTGTTCCTTTGACGCGATAGCGCTGGAGAGTCGTCTGGGTCTAGTTCGCCTCCTGAGGAGGAAACGCCAGACGACGAAGTATCATTAGTTGAGTTTCTCGGCAGGGGATCATCTTTAGACGGGCTATTTCCCATATTTCGGAAGTATTCAACCACCAGACGATACTAAAGGGGGGGGAAGAAAATCGAAATCTAGTTGGAAAATTAGCTGTGGCCTATAAATTAATAATTCGCTACATCGGCCCCGAAGTAAAGAGGTAACCGCGCGACCTTTGCACGTGAAAGTTCGGTGTCTGGGTGGAGGATCTCCACAAGGTGCTATACATGATATCTGCCTACCGTTCAGCCATGAATAAAGTCACTCCCAAGAGAATCCGAAATGCAGCATGTTTGATCATCGGAGACGAAGTGCTCAATGGCAAAATCCTAGATACGAATTCACATGAATTCGCCAAAGTTTGCTTCAACAATCTTAGCATTCCCCTCCGTAAAACAATAGTATGTGGAGACGATAGAGAAGATATTATCAGATCGCTTAATACCTTGAAGGAAGAAGGTTGCGATTTATTGGTGACTAGTGGAGGTATTGGCCCCACTCATGATGATGTGACATATGACGCTATTGCTGGAGCTTACAACTTGAAGTGTGAAATAGATACCGAGGTCAAAGACCGAATGCTACGCTTGCGGAAAGACTATCTCTCGAGCTTGCCTCAGCCACAATTAAATGCATTTTACAGGATGGCCACCATCCCGCAACCTAGCGAAAAGTTTTCCGTTGAAAAGACATATATTGATGATACTCTATGGGTTCCCATAGTGGGTATAGACCAGGTAGTCTACATTCTACCTGGGGTGCCACAGCTTTTTAAGAAGCTCCTTAACCACTTGGTCGACCACATCAAAAGCCGGGTGGAACCAAACGTCCAGCACCGTTTCTTTGTAAAAACGGAGACCAAAGAAAGCGAACTAGCCCCATTTCTTACTGATTTGCAGTCACGGTGTGATGCAGAATTCGGCAGAAATATCGTTAAACTCGGCAGTTATCCTCATTTTTCTTGGAATTTGAACACCATCAGTATCATTGGAGACACCAACATTGAGTTGGCCAAGTTGAAAGCAATTGTACTGGAGGTTGTATCGTCTATTGGAGGGGACGCTCGTGAAATCTCAAAGGAGGAAGAAGAAAGGTTAACTACCCTGGAACCTAATACTTGATTAACGGCTATATACTAAATTATTATATGTCGTGGCTTAGAGAACTTTAGCCAAGGTGGCTGTGACGTCCGCAACTGCCTGGTCAATTCCACTTGGCTTGTCACCCATACCTTGGACAACGTTACCTTTACCACCGGCCTTTCCACCAATGCTTCTTGACGCAAGAGCAGCCAACTCGTTAGAGACAATACCCTTCGAGATAGCATCATCAGATACGTAACAACCGTGGGCAACCTTGTCCGAACCGGCTAATAAATAGATCGTTTTCTTGTTGTGATCCTTCTTGATCAAGTTAATAGCATCCGTAAGGGCCTTGGCGTTAGCAGAAATGTCGATATGGGAAACAAAATAGTCCTTGCTGTCTTCTGCAGTCAACCATTTGTTAACAACCTCAAGCACTTTCTTGGATTCTTCCTTCTGTTTGGCCTTCAATTGATCCTTAATTGACTTATCAAGCTTTGTGAATTTAGCATTGAGCTTTTGCTTATCCAAGACAGAAATAGTAAGCTTCTTGATGGCAACTCCCAATTCTTTAGTCTTCTGCTCCTTGATTGGTCCGAATGGCAACGCTTCCGCCTCACTTAATTGGTCGTCATACTCTTCGTAAACCTTCTGAACACGGTGAGCTTCAGTTCCAGTAACTGCAACGATTCTTCTAATACCTTTAGCAATTCCGGATTCTTCAATGATGACTAAATCTTTAATTTCACCGGTCTTAGCAACATGAGTACCACCACAGAACTCAACTGATACTTTGTGCCATTCGGGTTTCTTTGGATCAGCAAGCAAATCCTCTACTGGAACACCGACGGAAACAACTCTTACTGGGTCTGGATAAGTCTCTCCAAACACAGCACGAAGTCCGTTAATTTGTTGAGCATCAGCTAAGGAGACATCTTTTGCGTAAACCACTTTGTTTTCAGTGATGTATTTGTTACTGATTGCCTCCACCTCTGTCAACTCGGCTGCAGTAAGGGCTTGCTTGTGACTGAAGTCAAATCTCAACTTTTCGGGAGCAACCAAAGAACCCTTTTGGTCAACACCATCACCAAGGACTTCTCTCAAGGCAAAGTTCAAAACGTGGGTGCCGGTGTGGTTGTTTCTAATAGGCCATCTTCTCAATTCGTCGTAACAAGCAAGGACATCATCACTTACCTTCAAAGAACCATAGGTAATTGAACCAGTGTGCAACACGTAACCAGCATAAACCTGTACATTTTCAACTTCAAATTCAGCAGAGCCATCAATCACAATCTTACCTTTATCATATTCTTGTCCACCTTGTTCAGCATAGAACGAAGTTCTATCAAGAAGGATACCAACTTGTTTGCCAACCTCAGAAACAGAATCAACGAAAGACGAGCCGTCATAAATTCCAACGACGGTAGCCTTAACATCATCTAATTCGTACTTGTAGCTGTCATTAGTCTTAGGGATACTATCATTTGAATCAAGTTCGGACAAAGCATGAACATCCAATTTAACCAATTGCGCTGATGCTTTGTTGGAAGATGCCTTCGAAGCCTCCCATGACTCCAAACGTGCTTTCTCAAATCCCTCCTCGTCGATTTTAAGACCAGCTTCTGCTGCCATGAGACGAGTCAAATCCACGGGGAAACCGTAAGTGTCATAGAGTCTCCAAACATCTTTTCCTGACAAGGTTTGCTCTGGAGTCTTCGACGCAATAATAGCGTATTGCTCAAACAACTTCTCACCTCTATCCAAGGTCTTGGCAAATGAGAGTTCCTCTTCATTGAGGATATCCTTCAAATCTTGCATGTTTCTCAAGATTTCAGGGAAGATTTCAGAATTCTGTTCTATCACAACAGGCACAAGTTGCTGGAAGAATGAGCCGATGGGGTAGTTCAAGTATTTACGAACGTATCTGGCACCACGTCTTAATATTCTTCTTAAAACATAGCCTCTGCCCTCGTTATTAGGTACGCCTCCGTCAGTGATAGCAAAGGTTAATGTTCTGACATGATCGGCAATAACTCTGTATGCGGTATCAATTCCGTCTTTGTCCTCAGCGGCAAACTTACCGGTGTATGGTCTAACACCGGAGATTTCTCTGATCTTGTCAAAGAGGGGTTGGAAGACGTCAGTGTCATAGTTGGATGACTTATTCTGCAAAATAGACACCAATCTTTCGAAACCTAAACCGGTGTCAATATGCTTTGCTGGCAATGGACGCAAAGAGCTATCTGGCTCTCTGTTGTATTGCATGAAGACAAGGTTCCAAATCTCAAGAACATTTGGGTCATCCATGTTGACCAAATGAGCAGCATTTCTACCGCCAATTCTATCGTAGTGTATTTCGGAACATGGTCCACATGGGCCCTGGTCTCCCATTTCCCAAAAGTTGTCTTTCGCATCTCCAGTAAGTATGTGGTCTTCAGCAACCCCTTGTTCGATCCAGAATTGCTTGGCTTCAAGATCGGGGCCAAGGCCAAGCTTTTCGTCGCCTTCGAAGTAGGTGACGTACAATCTTTCTGGCTCCAATTTGTACACTTCAGTAAGAAGTTCCCATGCCCATGCAATTGCCTCTTTCTTGAAGTAGTCGCCAAAAGACCAGTTACCCAACATTTCAAAGAAAGTATGGTGGTATGAGTCTTGTCCAACATCCTCCAAGTCATTATGCTTACCTCCAGCTCTAATGCACTTTTGCGAGTTGACAGCTCTCTTCCAAGTAGACATATCTGAAGCTGGGTCAACAGTACCCAAGAAAATGGGCTTGTACTGGTTCATACCAGCGTTGGCAAACAACAAGGTAGGATCATTGTGAGGCACAACAGATGAGGAAGGGACAAACTTATGGCTGTGTTTTTCCTGAAAGTATTCCAAGAAAGTGGAGCGAACCTTAGAAGCTGGCCAAATGACAGGAGAGTTAGCAGACATAGTATGTTTAAATCTTGAACACTTCCTTATCATGCAACAACCGTGCTCGAGGGATGAAAAAAACAGAGGTCGTGCGGGCCCAAGAAACTGTCACCACCTCGCGCGACTGGTTGCAAGACGTATTGCGCCGCGCCTGATGCCGTGGGGTTGTGGCCACTTGGGATAGCTTTTTTTGGTTCGTTGTGAATTATCAGGATTAAAATCAATTGTAATATACCCAAATGGTATAGTAGATATTTTTAAGGACAAGGAAGGACGAATTTAATGAGGACTAGTACCTGGGTTGCATAGTTCTGGCTAGAGAAGATCAGACACATTGAGACTATTGCGTCAAAAAGTAATTGAAGACCAAAGGTATATACTGAGATAAGTGGTCCGGTCTTTTGGTGGATTCTTGGTCCACCAATGACTGTGGCTGGCTCTCCTACTTGGTACAAGATGTAGAAGAGTATGAGAGAGAATTGAGTCCGTTTTGAGTTTATTACTGTTTCGTGCCTGCAAATTCTTTCAGAAGTACAACATTTTAGGATTGTGCAATGTATAGCAATTACATGGAGAGCATTTGCAGCCAAAACTGGGTCGTTTGCTCAAGAACAAAAACAATGAAAACCTCGTAAGGTTTATTTCCAAAACAAAATCCTCATCAAACAAATTTTGCAAATTGATGACATAACGCTACGTATGAAGTTACTATCTTCAGTGTCAAGTATAAGTCGGCTATTAGCCTCTCGCCGATCAGGGCTTACCGATGCGTTCCTGCATTGAGTCTCCACTTTCGTACAGGAAAAAGTGCTCATTTTATGGCCGCAAACAGAATCACAGCGGCCTACTTTCTAAATTAAATCATCCTTAAATACACATGATATAATGATATTGATAGACGAACAAAAGTACTCTTGCTTAGAGTGCATTCGAGGTCACAGATCCAGCTCTTGCCGCCATTATGGGAGACCATTATTACAGGTACGCACAAAAGGACGACCTAATACCACAACTAGTGGACATAAAAACCACAGAATAGCTGTCTTTGCGGAGAAAATACTGTCAGAGCCTATCACAGCAAACAAGGACGGAAGTAAATGCAATAAAACGGATCCCGTAATCATCCTCAAGGCATCAGGCAAACATGTCATAGATTTCACCAGCGGAAAAATACTTCGATCCTTAGATGAGACGCCCGACTCCAAGGTTCCAAAACCAGCAGGACCCTATATCAGCGAAGACAGCTTTGTCAATTCGGTAACCTGTGAAGCAGGTGGTATAGTGAAACCCAAAAAAAGCTGTCATTGTTGTCCAAACAGAACTTCCAAAGTGGACAAGTCGAAAATCGTCCACTCATACCTCAAGCGTCATCGTGAAACCCAACCTTCTTTGCAGTTCATTGACTATTCTGATGAAATCAACAAACGCTTCAACGAAAAGCTCAACGAAAATGGCAGCTCAGAATCATTCACTTCAGATCAACCAAGTGCCCTGTCATCGGCAGAGGATATCAGCTTGTCCGGTGACCGTACCCAGTATTTCGACGTATTGAAAGTTCCCTCATGTACAATACCTGGATCATGCTGCTGTGGTGATGACTGTGGCTGCGCAGGATGCATGGTACATGGGAATCCTGGACCTGAGCCGCCCAAAGAGGAGAAAATCGACGACAACAGTATCAATCATGAGTACGTCAACTATATCAATCTGTTGATAACGAAGGACTCCAGCAATATGATGTTCAGCTCCATAACATCCTCGGGCATACCTATTCCTGACACAAACCACCCACATGCTACTACACTTACTCCCTCCCCACAACTGCAGAATATAGAACCCCTCAAGGATGGCAACACGTCACCCTTCTACACGGGAGACTGTGTGTGTCCTCCTGGAGCCTGTGACTGTACCAATTGCGAAACACACGGAATAATCGACGGTCTACATTTAGATGATCTTTTCGCAGCCACCATCCAGAACCAAAACCACATCCCAACCCAGACCCATGCTCGTCAGCAAGACCAGAACCATGTAAAAACAGAACCTGGCCACTGTGCTCGTGCTCATCCCATCTAGAATAACTCTGTAACGACTATGTACATAACAGTGTAATAATACTTACACCCAAGCCGGCTCGGTAGTTTAAACAAACATCCAACCACCTCGGGCATGACGATGGAATGTTCTAGCAATTTCCAGTATTCTACCATAAATCCTGACACATCTGCGAGTTGCAGCCGTTTTGAGGACCGAGCTGTCATGTCTGAGACATTCAATAGTGAGACTCCGCCAGGAGAAATGTTCCATGCGGATGCCAACGACGACGATGTGCATATCATTGACCGAAACCTTCCCGATTCTACCACCTATGATAATTCCAACAACCTCATCCCGCTCACTATAGGCACGCCCAAGCTTCCATTCAACAACGAAGCAAACTACATGGAACTGCCACTGACCAACAACCAGAATAACGAGAACAATAACTATCAACAGAACCATTATGAGCCTTCCGGGTTTACCCCCACAGGCTATACTCCGGTGTTGGCTCCAAGCCCTGGACCCGAATTCCCAAGTAATCATCAATTGACAACAGTCAACCAGCCAAAGTTCTACTCTACTATACCTCCTGTCCAGTTACTCTCCGAGTCTGTCATTCCAAATGGTCTCACAATACAACCCTTTGCCTTGAAGGGAAAGACTGATGCCGAACATACCGAGAGGCGACCTTTGCAACAGCCCAAGAAGAAAAAGGAAAGTACAGGACCAAAGACCAGACCAGCATTTGTGGTCAAGCTCTGGTCTATGGTTAACGATTCAGCAAATCATGAGTATATTCGCTGGAACGACGACGGCAAGACATTTCAAGTGTTTCATCGTGAAGACTTCATGAAACTAGTGCTTCCAAAGTACTTCAAGCACAACAACTTTGCAAGTTTTGTTAGACAGTTGAATATGTACGGCTGGCACAAGGTGCAAGATATCAGCAGCGGAACTATGAACAACCAGAAGGACGAGAGAGGGAACGACGAAGCGTGGCAGTTTGAGAACCCTAATTTCATCCGTGGCCACGAAGAATTGCTAGACAAAATCGTTAGGAATCGGAATGGCAATCAAGAAGGAGAAAATAACGAGACACAAGTCAACTTTGCTTTAGTGATGAATGAGTTGGACCAGATAAAGATGAATCAGATGGCCATTGGTGAAGACCTTCGGAGAGTGCGCAAGGATAACCAAATGCTCTGTTCAGAAAATAATAGAACTCGTGAGACTCAAAAGGAGCAAGCGAAAACCCTAGACAAGATACTACACTTTTTGGCTGCTGTCTACGGAAACAATCCTAGCAAGATATTGGAAGTTGACAATGCACCTTTCGAGGGTGACCATTACATGACATCCTACAACTACCCAAACCAAAACTTCACCCAGCCACAGCAGCAGGGACTGCTGTCTTCTGCGCCATACAACCCTTATGCACAGAGATCGCCTAGCCCTTTCAGTAGGCCACGGTTAATGCTTACAAACACCGCTCACCAAAGAAGTCCTTCGAGCCAGAATGACGAAGCTCTGTCTACAGAACGTCCTTCCACAGGTCAAGATTCGATTGAGGAAATAATGCGATCCTACGAAAAGACCCCTAATAGCGCACCTGGTAACAGCCCTAATTTAAACAAGATGTACCAGCAAATCATGAATCATGAAGGGTCGGTTCCTTCACCTCGTCAGTACTTTCCTGAACTCGCCTCGGGCGGGTCATACTTCCCTAACCGGTCGCTGTCACCCCATGAGGCTAATGGCAATTCTACGCATGATCTAATAAATGGGATAGAGCAAGACGTTAACAAGCAGGGGCAGTCTCTACAGAAGGTGCAAGATTGGATCCAAGACTTGGCGTCACAGCAGCAGCAGAAGGGCCAACAGAAGACTCATGGGACGGTAGAGGAAATTGGATCCAAGAATGATCTCGAGGAATTTGACGTAAATGAATTTTTGAATTCGAGCCAAAACTATTCTGGCGCCACACCGCAGAATCTGCAAGATAATGCAGGCCAGAAAAAAACCAAGAGGATGGCTCCGCAATCCAAGCCACAAGCCACCAAGAAGCAAAAGCGGCTGTGATAAATCACGTCTACATGAGCTGGCTCATGCACATTGGTAGTTCACACCTAATTAGACCCCTTACATATACTTCGAATATACCAAATTTGACAAAGTATCCGATTTTTGTATTCCAAAAGCCCATTATTAAAAAATTAAATAAATGAAATCGAACAATTTTTACATCCGTACATTGGCCACGGAATTACTGAGTTCGATCATAAGAGACGTTTGACACCTTCTTCGCACCCTGTGATGACGTGGGATATTTGCGCTTTTTCATGCAAGTGCGCAATTAATGCCAAACTTAGCTGGCAACGGCTCAGATCTCATGTGTGAGAGAGAACCTGATGCAGTCGCTGGCGCAGTGCATTTACGAAGACCACACAGGCAAGTTAAGGCGAAGGCGAAAAACCTCTCACATTTCGTACCGGATCGGATCGGGCTACTCGGGTACTTCCAAGGCTGGCATCGGGGTTTCTTTTATACCCCCTTGCACCCACGGCGCGCGCAACAGGGTAGAATTCGGGTGCACCGTTTGTTTTTGGACACGGCTAGCAACCACCACATCGTATCCAACGGTTGCAGAGGTTACCGACTACAGGTCTAACGTGAACCACGTTATTTTTTTTGTGCCAGCTGGCTGACACAGATGTCCATGTGGATGGATCACGATACCCAGGCCCCTGTCTCTGGACTGAGAACTAGTCCCGTAAACAAGACCATCAAAAGTAAGGAGAGAAAACGACACTATTCGAAGAACGGTTGCCGGGAGTGCAAGCGTCGAAAAATCAAGTGTGATGAGGCCAAACCCAGCTGCTGGCAGTGTGAGCGCCTAAAGAAGTCATGCTCGTATCCCGATGTCGGGGAGAAGGTGCTTCGAGTTGCCCGCAGATCAGTGTCGCGCTCGAGCACCTCGCCACGAAGCGAGGCTGTTAGTAAGCCGATACAGTCTCTGGCTGGTGTCTCCAGCAAACCTGACACATCGGCAACGTTTTTGGCCATGACCAACGCCGATAGCAGAAGAGTCAACATGGTAAGCGGGCCACAGCAATATCCCCAGCTTCTTGCTGCACACCAAACGAAGCCTCAGAGCCAGCAGAATCAACTACAGATGCCCTTTGCTTATAACCAACAGACTCCCATCAACCATCCCCATTTCCAACAAGGACATCCTTTTGTTCCAGCACATCAACAGCAAGTCCAGACCCCGCCTCACCAACAGCAGCTTCCGCAGCAGGCTCCGCAGCAGCAACCACCTCATACAATGCCCATCCCACTAGGCAGCCAGCAGTACTCACCATATGGAATACAGCAGCAGCGTTATGTCCCGTCTTCAATACTGAATTTATTGAATGATAACCTGAACGCCTTGCTGTCTTCAGACCATTCCTCTTCATACACCTCCAAGGGCCACACGCTGCCCGGCTCCTCTCTCTCTCAGGACTCACCTGTGATGTTTGCTACTCCTGGCATGCACCATGGAAAGCCCGACGAGAATCACCCTGGTGTGTCTGATTATGCCCAGAACGAGAACATGATGTTGCTAGACAATTACCAATACTTCAACCAAGATGACCTCAATTTGCTAGCATCTGATCTCAACAAGATAGTGAGCAATATCATGTTCGAATCCAACTATGGGAAAGTCGACGACAACACAACGAACTTTAAATACAACGCAAAAGTTGATGCAGGCACCCGCAATGGCAACGCTAACGATCATGCTGAACCCAATCAGAAAAATATCGCTTTCGATTATATCCAACTTACCAGTCCTCACGAAAAGCTTTACTTGGAAGAATTCTACACCCACTTTGCTCACATTGTGCTTCCTTTCTGCTCCTGGGAAGAATCCTCGAAGCATTACGTCAACCCGGCTCGCGACATCTTGCTTGAAAGAGCCGCTAATGAACCCTTCTTACTCGCTGCAATCCTCGCCCAAGGAGCAAAGACTTCGTTCGTCAAGAACGGACTAGAAGATGACGAAGAAGCATATTGTAACTACTTGTCAAAATGTCTCAAACTTCTTGGACCCGCATTGGGGAATGGGGATGAAAAGGAGAACGTCGATTTGAGGTCCAATATTGAGGCAGTTCTTTTAACCGTATTGCTCTTGACCTCAGCCAATGCGTCAAACCTGAAGCAAGACTGGCGGCCACATTTAAGGGGCGCAAAAGACTTGCTCTTGAAGTATACGTCAAACAATAGGAAATGGAGAAACTCAAATATCTTGGTGTTCTGCAAGTACTGGTTCGTTTCCTTTGAAATCCTCGCCGGTATCAGTTCCAGCAAAGGGGGTACACTCAAAACTAGTGGAGATATCGATTGCTTAATGAATCCAGGGAACCGATACGAAATTCAGGTCATGAAGGACTTGGGATTTATAAAAGAAAACGGTTTCAATATCCTTTATGGTTATCACAATAGCTGTGTGGCACACCTTCGAGACTTGGTGAAGATCCTCAATAAATTTAGACAGGACGAGCCCGTTGATGCATTTGAGATACTCAGGGTGCTTGCTGAACTATACAAGCAAACCGATATCGAGTTCATCAATAAAACGGGAATTATTCTGCCCAGCGATTTGTTACCGGATAAACCGGATTCTGGCCATTTAATGGAGCGCATTTTTGTGAACAAAGCAGAGAAGATATTAAGCTGGATGGACATAAGTCACCAGGCATATGTTTTGGGAGGCGTTTTGACTCTTTTGACCAAAGCAATGAATGCACCATACGATTCCCCACCTGTTCAACAAATAACTTCCATTCTTGTCTCGTTCGTAGACGCATTGGTCTGTGTCCCTGAACGTCCAGCAGACTTAAAATGCGCTGGTATGATGATTCAATGGCCCCTGTTGGTTGCGGCAATGAACTGCAAAGGGGAGGAGCAAAGATATACCATGATCAAGTTCTTCAGGAATTCCAGCCAGAACGGGTCAGGTGGTGCTCAGATTGCGCTAAGGAGAACCAAAAAGGTATGGCAACAAAGAGATAATGGTGAGCCAATAGGTGACTCTGACGACACCGAGTTTGTTTCGTACTAAATTATTTATTACTACGCTTAATTCTAGCTAAGCCTCTTGCAAAAGCGAGTACCAATTTAACCGACCACTCGCCAATTGCATTCTCTTCTCAAACGCAGACGGTGGCAGATCAACCACAACTAAATCAGTAATTTTCTCCTCTGCAGGTGAAGGGACGCCATCACTATGTGTTTTCCAATTCAAGTAACCCCGTTCTCTTAAATCTTGCATGTACCAACCTATACGTTCAGCGCCCAGTCTTGCTCCATCCAAATTAGCTGATGCTGGCCCAGTGCGTAATCCAGCATATTTGCCAATCATGAATAGAGGAATATCGTCATTCCATTGTAAGTTATCAGTAAGACATGGTAAACCATTTACTGATTCAATAGGATGTGATTGCATCATTGATTTGAGGCAAGGGAGCGAATGTACATCAGCTTGCATTCCGGTTGCAAAACAAATGTAATCAACGTCACTCAATTCCCATTTACCATACTGCTTTTCGTTGAAACGGTGACGCCGAGGAGACTCGTCCAACGATTCAAGCTGAAGATCCCACTTTGACAGTTCGTTATTCCAAGACTGTCCCACAATTTGCGTGAACATGTGTACTTCTAATTTCCCACTTTGAATGTGGTTTGTGATTATCTTATAGTATTCTGGATTGACTGACCCACCTTCTCTAGCATCCTGAATCATCAGGAAACGTTCTTCATCAGTATCTTTCAGATAGAAAGACATCTTTTTCACGTTCCGGAATTTCGTCACCCAATCTAAGTGGAAATCAAAGTGCTTAATTTTCAAGCTGCTTCTTAAAATGAGGTAAACCTTCTCGATTCCATCTTTTATCGCTGCGTCAACAAGCTGGGCTGAAGTCAATCCACCACCAACTATAACAACTGATGTCGGCTTTCCACTCTTCACTTTTCTTAATAATAGCTCATTGGGAAAATTTACTTGTCTTTTGATCAATTGTGAAGTATGACAACTGCCATATGGGAAGTGAGAGTCTTCCATAAAAGGAGCCAAAGGATAAGCAGGTTTACCCTCATGTCCACAGGCAACAATACATGCCTTGCAGCCAAACTTGCGACCGGACTCAGTTACTACCAAGAATCCTTTTCCCGACTGATCTGAATCTAGAACCTCAATGAATCCATATTGGATATCAACTACCCTATCCTTCTGCACAACCGAACCAAGATTGTATTTCTCTATGAGATCATGACAGAACAGGTGGAATAATGGTACTGAGGGACGGTAATAATCCTTCCAGTCTCGCATATTAATATCAATCAACCCAGGTTTATCATGGAAAGAGCTATTGGTTTCACTGGGAGCAGGGCATTTCTTTTCCTTCAGTTTCTTCTTGGTTAGCTTTTTCAATTGATGTTTAGAATACTCTTTGCCAACCACGTTCTTAATCTCTTTGATATCCTGTGGCTTGTCACGGTTATTCAAATGAGAATATGTAATTAATCCATCGACATTTGCTGGATCAACATGGAAGAACATAGGAGATCTGAGGAAAGGAATACGGAATGCGTTGAATTGGCTGTCCCATTGTCCCAAAAACCGGTCTGAGAATGCATCAAGTACTAGCAAATCCTCGGCTGCAAAATTTTTTTGAACATAGCGATTTGGCTTGTTGAGCATTCCATACTTGGTGTTTG
This sequence comes from Meyerozyma smithsonii, assembly GCA_030570235.1. Classification (NCBI taxonomy): domain Eukaryota; kingdom Fungi; phylum Ascomycota; class Pichiomycetes; order Serinales; family Debaryomycetaceae; genus Meyerozyma; species Meyerozyma smithsonii. The sequence continues at coordinate 1,151,370 of JAJLVE010000003.1, read as the reverse complement.
AGAGCCTTCGTTTGATAAGGTTCACTTTGTTTCCTCTGTTGTTCAACCAGTGAACCCGTTGGTGTTCATCTTCCGTGTAAATGGAGGCAGGACATGTCTCGCACAACCTTGCACATACAGAAAGACCGCAGGTACCTCCTCCCACGACAATAACTTCCCTGAAGGACTCGGAAGAGATCTCAAACACTGGCAATTCGACTGAAATTGTGAATTGAATATCCTTTGAGGATCTTGGAATATAATATAAGGTCAGAACCACCAGGGTCAGAGGCTACAAAGGTAAGGCGAGGGGTAATTTTGTATGCAAATGTACCTATTTGCTAGAACAGTAATCAATAACCACTAACAAATCCCTCAATTATACTAAGGAGCCCTAGAGCACCTGGATCGGGGATTCCACCTTCTTCACTCTTGAACTCCTCGTCATTAACATATGATGCTCTTCCAAATTTCGCCTGCAATTCCTTTGTAGATTCGCAACCTTCTTTAGCCTTTGCAACAGCTTTCTTAACGTCTCCATCCTCTTTCAAGGAGTCTACAAAAGGTTGCAAAGTATCAACGAGAGTACGGCCGCCAATGCGAGCTCTGGTATACTTGAACAAGCCATCGTACAATGCATCATAGAGCGCCTGACCCACGGAAAGAGAGTTGACATCCTTAACTGTCTGCAAGTGCTTGACGAAGGCAGTCAAGTAAATGGAGTACAAGCCTCCTGATGTACCACCCATACTACCTTCAACCAACTCAGTAATCACAGCCAAGGTGGCCACTGGATCAGACAACCTCGATTTAAACTCTTTGTCATTTTCCAATGCCTTCAAGATTGCATTAGCTCCATCCACAAGTGTTTCACCACAGTCACCATCACCAACCAAAGTATCATAATGAGTGATCTTGGGTTCTGCTTCTTTCAATTGTTTCAAGGCACTCCTTAAACCCGATTCAAACTTACCAGGGTCCATCTTGATATCACTAGTGACAATGCTTGTGTCCGTCATTGGTGACTCAATATCCTTAGTTGGTTGTTCCCATTCAGCAGAGGTGTAGGTCTTGGGCTTCCATCCAGGAGCATTTGTAGGTGCATCGATATGCTCCAAGACCTTGTCAACACTGACACCGATGTCACTGTTTGCAATGTTTGACAAGTTGAGCAAGGTGATGGAGAATCCTGGGGCATTTAAGGAAGTAACAAAGTCGCTGACCAATACTCGTTTTGGCTTTTTGGCCAATGGCAAATTCTTGACGATGTGTTCTGTGATGGATAACAACTCCAAGGTAGAAGTACCACCAATGTTGTTCACAAGGAGAACATACTCGTCCTTTTCTAGGTCGAAATCGACATAATGGCGGTCTTCGTCTTCAGGCGACAATAACTTGTGGAACATGTCCTTGATAAGTTCATCGATGTTTGGAATTGGGGACAATTTGGTACCAGGTTCGTTGTGGATTCCCAAACCGAGTTCTGCTTCATTATCGCCAGTAAACTCGATCTCTTCATGTGCCTTTCCTGGGACAGATGTACGATCCAAAGAGGCTCCAATAGTAACCAAGTTGTCATTGACAGCTTTACCCAATCTGTAAACCTCCTCCAAGTCAGCACCAGTAGCAGCAACTCCACCAGTGATCTTGTGTACCAAGGCAGTACCTGCCAAGGCTCTTCTTCCTACCATTGCGTTTTGCTTTCTGCCAACAGCAACATCGTCTGTAACAGCTAAAAGCTCCACTTTATAGCCCTCACTCTTGGCTCTTTCGACAACCAAACCAAAGTGCAACACGTCACCAGTGTAGTTCTTCACAATGATCAAGGTTCCCTTTTCCTTATCTGATTTGGTTCTCACCGCAGCCATGATTTGCTTGGTTGACGGAGATGCAAAAACAGAACCACTAACAGCAGCATCAAGGAGATTATCGCCCACATATCCAGCATGCAACGGCTCATGACCACCACCACCACCACTGATCAATGTGACCTTAGATTTAGTGTTGGAGTTCTTACTGAAGAGAACTCTCTCCAGAGATATCAATGATACAGCGGGGTTGGTGGCTGCCAAACCACGAAGATGGGTCAAAACCAAATCCTCATCCTTGCCGTATTTCCAATGCTTCGCAAGAGTCATTTCAAAATAAATTTCAAATATGGGTTAAACTTAATGAAGGTTCCAGGTTCCAAGTCAGCTTTATATATATCGTGAAAATACTATGCAGGCACAATCAGATTACTCTGGTTTAGTTTGCTCGAAGAAGGGAAAAAAGGAAAAGTAAAGAGAGCACATACTCGAGAAGAAGTATGCTCCCTCGTCAATCTATTCTTGGTCTTAGATTTCTTCCGGGCCGGTAAGAGCGGCCATTGGTTAGTAGTGGCCCCCACCAATTCCGCAGCCTTGCGGTGCGCCCCCACCAACCCCCCGGCACAATATGTGCCAGCTCCTACATATTGATAGCCGCGGGCAGGTGCCGCCACTGGCACTGCCAACGTCGTGTGCACTGTGCAAGAAATCCACAAACGGTGGTGGAACTCGAAAAGACACACGCCATGGGCTTTTGCAGCATCGTCTCCTCCTGGTAAGCGAGTCACGTGCAAAGCTTCGTAGAGGGATAATACCTTTATAGGGTCGCTATATGCCGTAGGAAAACGGCCCCACGTTACATACAGGATTCGCTACCTCCTTCCGATTTGGTCACACATCATCTGCGTCCAAACGTAGATACCATCATCTTGCATCAGAGTCACCATTGAATGTTGTAGCATAACACAAAATACAGCACCACCAACTATTACTTCTGCACGGATAGAGCCATATTTCTCGGGCTGATTTCCCACAATGACAAACTCAGAAAAACGGCCTGCCAGCAGCTCCAACGGCAGTTCCGATGAAAGCATGCTGCTTTTGCGACAAGGTTTGGCAGCCAAAAGATCCAAGTCGTTCCTGGGGTGTTTCACATGTCGATCCAGAAAGGTAAGGTGTGATTTGAAGCGTCCAGGATGCAATAAGTGTGTAAAAGCAGGGTTCATTTGTGCAGGGTATGACATCAAGCTTCGATGGTTGGACCCTGCCAAATTTGATAAACAAGGAAACAAGAGAAAGAAAAGTAACCTGAATGGCCAGGACAAGTGTGTTGATGCTGATTCAGCTCCAGAATTCTTCAAGCGACGCCATGTCGGTTTTGTCCGATGGGAGGGTCAAGACGATGACCATAGACCCTATACCTCGTATAACGATATGGACCGAGACTTGAGCATTCTCCACTATTCCGAGAATGATCCATTAGTGCTGAGAAAACTGAAAACAAAACTTCTAGGTCCTTTTGGTGTGTTTGATGGCACCAAAGTCGAGACAGAAATGCTGCCAGCTTCGAGCACCAAGTGGAAACCTATCAGCAAAGAAGTGCTGGCAGCTGCCGAGCTCAGCAGTGCCGTGGATGTGGTAGAAAATGCCCAGAACCACGACCAGCTCTGGCTTTCGAACGAGTTGCGAGATGATGCCTTGCTTACAGCTGCAGCGTTGAATGGAGATTCCCACTTTCTTGACCTCATCACTGGCATTGACCGAGAAAACTTGTCCGACTTGGGCACCACTGCCAACTACAACTTTTCCAATAACAACGATTTCCTCAACTTGGTGTTCCACCGCAACCACAATACCTCTGCTGGTGTCGAAAATACCCAACCCAGAAATACCCACGGAGTCCCTACCCTCGACGCCGAGGCTTCCAGTTTCATGGACCAATCTGGTCTGCATCCATACTACTCCAACTACAACAACTATTTTTACAGCAATCCCTACCAGCTTAACGAGAACCTTGAAATCCACTTGCATGCTTCAAAAGTTCCTACAACAGACGACGAGCCTACAGATTTGATTGAAGGCGACCACGTCAATATGACGCAAATGCCAGCAACCTTGATGAGCATTGTCCAGGCTCCCTTACAGCCCAAACTTGTTGCAGCACTCTCCATCCCCGATATTCTGGCAGGAATGCCAAGCACTGCGTTGCAAGTGCAGCCCCTAACAAGATACCTTCTCAACTACTACGTGACCGAGGTTGCTGATCTTATGACGGTTATTCCGTTGACGGAAAACCCGTGGAAAATGATATACTTTCCCCGTGCCCTCATGGCAATAGGCGAACTTCTGGCGTTGGGAAAAACGTCCGATGCAAAAAATGCCTTGCTCAATGCCTTGCTAGCTGTGCTGGCCTTCAACTTGCAATCCAAGTATCCCAAGAATTCCGAACCAATGAAGTTCTACCTTAATCTTGGCATTCAGCTCCGTAACCAAGCCAGTCTTTTCGTGAAAAAGTTGTTGGGATCGCATAGCGATTCCCTGGTGGGAATCGAGCACTGTGTGAACAACGAAAAGTACAAGGACGTACTCTGTGCTGTGATGTCGATGATCTCGGTGGATTTAGTGTGGGGTACCATGCAAGATACCAACTTCTACATCAAGTGGTGTGGACGGGTGATCGCAGCCAAGATGCGAACCAAGAAGAAGCTTTCTTCCAAAGCGCGAGTTTTGCATCGTATCTTCCTGTCGCTCAAGTTGATCCAGGACCTGACATGTCTCGACTTGCAGAACATCCAGGACGACTATGCCCAGTTCTCCAAGAGCGGCTATGATATCAACGGAGACCAATACGACAGCAGCAGCCGCAAAGATAAGGCTACAATTGACTTTATAATCAACAGTGGAGACCGCAACTTGCGTTTGGCCAGTGGAGATGGAGCCAAGAACTCGCCGCTGTTTGTCAATAAGAAACTCATCAACACGATGAAGAAAGACGAGAATTTTGCAACCGATGCTCTTTATGGGCTTCCCAACTCACTCATTGTCCTCTTCAGCCACACAGTGCTGCTTGTACGGACGAAAATCTACTACGTGGAGAGCCGAAAGCTGTTCCCCGACAATCTTCAGAAGAAGGTGGAGGACGTTGACCAGCGTCTTTGCAACTGGCAGCTCGACTGGAAGCTTTATACCATACTAGGCGACAAGAAAAAGTACATCAGTTCCATGCACGAGGTGACGTACCACCACATCATGTCGTTCTACCATGCGCTTCGCATCTACTTCAGCCGGCTCATCCAGGAGGTGAAGCCGGTGGAGATCCAGGACCATGTGGAAGAAACGTTGAACCATCTCAATGCCATCCAGAGTCTTATTGCCAAACGAGATGATTCGATCATTCCGCTTTTCTGGCAGGGGTTCATTGCTGGCTGCGAAGCACTCACTCCCGAGCTTCAGATGGCGTTCAAAAAGTGGGGTGCAGACATAGCACAGTACTTGGGAAGTTACTGGGGAGCGCGGCAGATCATGTTGGAAGTCTGGCGGCGGAAAAATCTGAAGGAGACGCGGGACGACTGGGTGAGTGTGATCAAGGACTGGGAGATGAACTTGATGTTGGATTGAGAGAGATGTTGTGGATGAACTTGCTGCAAAAGTTGCAAAAAGTTACGATGGGTGCAAAAAGTTGCAAATGGGTGCAACCGAGCGCAGCGAGCAAAAAACACCGCGAAGCCGAGCGCAGCGAGCAACAAACACCGCGAAGCCGAGCGCAGCGAGCAAAAAAAAACGCCGCGAAATACCGACACATTCCACGGCCAGACCAGGGTCGTGCCGCGAAATCGCACCAAACCCCCCGCCAAATCCCCGCCAAATCTACGCTGGGCCAGAGCTTCTACGCCAGAGCTTGTTTGTGCCAGAACCTCCTAACCACAGGCAAGTACTCGTACACGGTGTCCACCGCTGCGTCTATTCATGTTTCGCGCCGTCTGCTCCGACAAGGCGTTTGCACACGCGCTTGCAACGCGTACAATCACCACCACCACCAAAACCACTGGTTAGCGTCACCGCCCCCACCGCGGTCTGGAACACCGCTGCAGCCAGTCTCGATTGTCGCAATGGAGATTCCTGCGTGCAGCCCAGGCACCGGGGCGCGTTTCGCGCCCGTTGGCAAACAAATCGTGGGTAAACACAACAAACAACGCGTTTTTCGGGCACTTTTTTCGCGTGCAGCCGCCCTGCAATGATCTCACGCCTTGTCTCAGCCTGGACGCGTCCACAATTACGCGTGGGTTACGGCTGCAGGGGTGGCTGCCAAGGGCGCTCCGCTGCCTTTTTTCTGGCGTTTCTCTCAACGCGATGATTCTGGAAAAAGTATAAAGGGGCGGCTAGATCCCTGATTCCCCAGCAACTCTCACGTTCGTTATATCTCCAGCTCCCACATTCATTATGCAATACACCGTTTTATCTGCCTTGGGTTTGGCCTCCATGGTCGCTGCTCAGTCCACCATCACTGCTGTCGACACTGTCACTGAGCACCACACCACCGACGTCACTGTCACCCACTGCTCCCAGGACGCCTGCTCCACCACTGTCCAGGCCCACACCGAGACCGTGGTGACCCACACTGTCAACGGCGTTGCCACTGTCTACACCACCGTGTGTCTCGTCAGCGAGGAGGAGTCCACCACCCTTGCACCTGCCGCCACTGTGCCCGAAGATGTTGTGACTGCCACTGTCACCACCACCGTCAACGGCGAGGAGACCATCTACACCACTGTGTGCCCTGCATCCGAGGTTCCAGCTGCCACCAAGCCAGCCGAGACCCCTGCTACCAAGGCTCCAGCCGAGACTCCCGCCGAGACTCCTGCCCCAGCTCCTGCTGCTGAGACTCCGGCCACCAAGGCTCCAGCCCCAGAGACCGACGACATCACCTACGTGGACATCACCACCACCCCTACTGTGTACTCCACCACCGGTGTCGAGGCCACCATCACGTCGCAGGCCACCATCACCTCGGTGTACAACTCGGAGGGCAACAGCACCATTGCTGGTGTCAACACGTTTGAAAACAACGCTGCTGACCACAAGGCCATGATCGGTGTTGCCGGATTCGCTGGCTTGGCTGCTGTCTTGTTGTAGATATAGTAACATCGGGAATGTGTAATAAATGGTTAATTGGTTTTTAGATTTGGAGTGTAGCAAGTAGGAGGCAGCAACTGCGCAAAGTGGAAGTTGGGGTAACTGTATGGTTCAACTTTTCGCAGCCACCCGTCTCACTTTCTGCAGCAGCAACTTATAGTTTCCCCTCCTTCCAGCTTCCCTTCCTTCCAGCTTCCTCTACTCCACTTCTCTACAATGCCCAGCATCACTATCTATGTCTTTTTACATCTATCCTCGTTATACTATTATGTGCCTTGCGCCAAGTCGTCAAACAATGGCGACTGCGAGTAGTAGTCCCAGTTGGGTTCCACTCCAATGAAAATCTTCCACGCCTTGGCAGCCACCACCACCGCCGTCTGGTAGAGAAGCACCGGAAGCTTGTAGTAGCTGCTAAGCACAAACTTCAACGCATCCATCACCTCGTCAAACGACGCCTTCACCTCCTCTTTGAACGTGCGTTGCACCTTACCCGTGCCAGGCTTGACAATCGTGGGCTTTTGGGGAGCCGATCTCTTGACCTCGGGAGCCGGTGCCTCGGCAGGCGCAGCTGCGGGAGCCGATGGGATCTGCGGCGTGGAAAAGAATGGGAAGTCAAACTTTTTGCCGGGACTCTCGTAGTTGCCCGGTTGCGTGATGCCCTTGCGGACATCCTCCAAGTGGTCCAAGTACATTTGCTTGAACTGGTCAACTGCCTCCACCGACTTGGACAAGCGCTCGAACGTGTTGAACAAGGCCACCAACTCGATTCGCCGGAACTTGAGCTCGGCGTGGCTGTCGCTCTCGAATAAGATCTTCAACGCGGTGCCGTAGCCGATGGTCTGCAACTTGCCCCACATGCGGCACCGGTCGCAGCCGACGCAGTCCATGATGGCGCTGACGTTCTTGAACCGGGCGCGGAACTCCTCCTTCAAGCCGGGCGCGTTCTTGAACAACGCCGAGGTGTCGAAGAGCTCGTTCTCGCCCAACCTGGGGATCACCTGCGTCAACAAGCGGGAGTACTCCTCGCGGGCGTCGGGGTCCTCGTTGGCGAGGAGCTGCTGTTCGGACTCCTTGACCGCCAAGTCGGCAATGGGCACGATCTTGGACAACTGCACAATCAGCTGGCTGAGAAGCGCGTAGTTGAAAAAGATGTTGGACAACCGGTCGTTGAACGCCCCGACCCGCTCCATGAACACCGACAAGTCGGGGTAGAAGTCGCCGGTGGGCAGCATGTACTCGTTGGACAAGTGCACGGAGATGGACGAGTGCATGCCGGAGATCACCCGGAAGAACAAGTTCTTCTCCACGCACAGCTCGGGCGAGCCGTCCTCGGTCATCGACAACGGATTGGTGTTGGGGAAGCAGTTTTCGGCATAGATGGCATGCCAGATGTCCTGTGCCTGGGCCCCGCCGTACCCGGTGAAGCGCTCGGGGTTCTCCACCAAGTCCACAAACACGCAGTGGTGGTCGTCGTCGATGTGGCAGTAGTCCAATTCCTCACAGGTGCCCGACTCGGACTCGTTGTCGGCTCGGTTGATCTGGCCGAGTTTCAGCGGCTTGTGTTCGCTGGACACGTCTGTCCAGTTGTACTCGGGAAGCACCTCCACCGCACAGTTTTCCGTCACACAGAAGTGCTGGGCGTCCCAGAACCGACACTGTTTGTCGAGGTCGAGCTTGAAGTAGCGGAAATATGGCAACCTGGTGAGACTCACAACATGCGGACGGATCTGGTCGTTGATGGCCGAGATGTAGGAGAGGGTGGTGTTGCACGACAGAGTGATATTCTGGGAACAAAACTCAGGCGTGCCAAGCGGGCTGATGGTGGCAATAACCGAAAGCCAGAAAGTGGCAAAGATAATCGTCAGACGTAGCATCTGGAGAGTGTATACGTGAACGCGAGCGAGCACAGCAGCAAATCGAAGCTAAAACGACGAAAACCCCGTGCTTTTATCTGCAGACGAGATAACAACCTGATGGAAGATTCTTGCAACCGGTGATGATTCAGCTGGTGCCATCCTGCAGACAACATGGACACGTCAATAGGGTCAGGTGATGGAGGCGCGGTGCGGGACGAAAGGGGAAGCGAAGCGGGAAACAGCAGCACACGACAGGGCGGTAGAAATAAAGCTGGTGTATAGCAGGGTAGACCAGCTGGTTAGGACACCAAAGGCTCTCGGTAGATGTATTGCTAGTAGATATATAGATAGATTGGTCTGGTGAACGGCGGTGGCATGTGGCATGGTGGCAAATATGGCTGGCAGAGATAAAGTACAGGAAAAGACCAGAGAACAACTTTGTCAAACTTCGTCAAACTTCGTCAAACTTTGTCAAACTTTGTCAAACTTTGTCAAACTTCGTCTTAGTCAAACTTGATCTTTTTGGCAGTCTTGGTCATGTCGACGTCCTTGAAGAACGCACCATACGCCAGGTGACTCTTCTTCTTGGTGTGTCCTCCAAACTTGAGCAACTCGTCTGGAACCGGCTGGCCGGCTCCGCGCAAGACATTCATCAATGCTCCACTCAAGTGCTTTTCGTGCTCGGTGAAGAGCGTATGGGCAATACCAGTCTGGCCGGCTCTGCCTGTTCTTCCAATCCGGTGCACATAGTCCTCGACGGTGAGAGGGAACGTCAAGTTGATCACCACCTTGACGTTGGGAATGTCCAAACCTCGCGCAGCCACGTCGGTGGCCAAAAGAAGATTGGACTCTCCACGCTTGAACGAGTCGAGTGCGGTGGTTCTCTGCTGCTGCAGCAAGTCGCCGTGGATAGCGGCCACATTGAAGCCAGCCCGACGCAACAGGCCCTCCACGCGGGTGGCTTCTTTCTTGTACAATGCAAACACCAAGATCTTCTGGTTGGAGCCGTACTGGCGCAACAACTGGAGCAAACGACGCTCCTTGTCACGGGGGTCCATCACCTCCACCGTCTGGGTGATCCGCTTGTTGGCGGCCAACTCGTCGCGGTTTCCGATCGACACCTTGACGGCCTTGTTCATGAACGTGGCTGCAAGCTCTCGCACCTCCTTGGGCCAGGTGGCAGTGAACATGAGCGTCTGTCTCTGGGTCTGGGTGCAGCCAATGATGTGCTTGATGTCCTCCTCAAAACCCTTCTCCAACATTCTGTCGGCCTCGTCGAGAACAAGGTAGTCGATGGTGCTCAAGTCCACGGCTCCGTCGTTGAGAAGATCAACCAAACGACCGGGCGTGGCCACCACCACGCTGGCTGACTTGACAGCCTTGATCTGCTGGTCCTTGGGCACTCCGCCGTAGATGGCCACGCACGAAAGACCGCAGTTCTTGGTGAGCAGCGTCAAGTTGTCGTAGATCTGGAGGGCAAGTTCTCTCGTGGGCGAGATACACAACACCCGGAGACCCTTCTTTCCTTCGGAGAGGATGTTGTTGATGGCAGGAACGCCGAAAGCAAACGTCTTTCCCGAACCAGTCTCGGCCACACCAACCACGTCGTCTCCGTGGAGAAGGTACGGCCACGAGGCCGACTGGATTGGGGTGGGCTTGGGGAACTGCGACACAATGGGCGCAATCTTGGCCTGGAGATGCACCTGCTTGAACGAGAGAATGGGTCTGAAGCCCAACTTGTGGGGGTCTTCAACCGTCACCTCGTTGGTCTCGAGGAACTCATCGATGTCCGACTGGGGAAGCGCAGTCAATTCCGCAGCCTGGGTGTATCCGCTAGAGGAGGTGGCCGTCTCAGTCTCTACGGCAGCTTCAGTGCTTGCTTCTGTAGCCTTCTTTTCTTTCTTTTCTTTCTTTTCTTTCTTGTCCTTCTTGTCCTTCTTCTCCTTCTTCTCCTTCTTCTCCTTCTTCTCCTTCTTCTCCTTCTTCTCCTTCTTCTCCTTCTTCTCCTTCTTCTCCTTCTTCTCCTTCACATCCTTCTTGGGCTTCTTCACGTCCACCACATCGCCAGAATCGTGCTTTCTCTTTGTCGAACCCATACTACACTCAATAAATTTTCAGCTCATCTCTTCTACAGCGATGTGCAGGTGATTCCGCGCCGCACCACACGCGGCGCCACAATTGTGTGATAGTGGCCGGCTGGGTGTGCCATTGCCGCCGACATTTCGGGCCACCAAAGACACCCGCCACTCCCACACCAGGTTTCACAGTTGGTATAGGCGCATAGCGCCATTTTCAGCCAAACACATTCTGGCTGCAAATCATTGTCAATGCTCGATTAGGCAATTCTGGCCACTTGCCGCTTGCGCTTTGATATGCACTGTGCCTGCTGCATTAGTTCGACGATATGCACATTCACCAAGTCAAAACTATAAATTAAGGTCCTTTGCCATGAGTTCTTCATCAAACAATCAGAAACAACCATGGCCGCTCAAACTGCTTCTACTGCTCCATCTACCCAAACCGAAACCAAGGACCACAGAAAGGTGGTCAAACAAGCCAGAAGAGGATACCCAGCCCACTACTGCGTTATTGCCTAAGACTTGACAAAGACACTTGCAGGTGCTGGCAGACGTAGGTCAATGCTCGAGAAGAACGGGAAACCTTAAACACATAAAAAAACCAAAAAAATTTTTCTATTTAGTAATAAAGCTAGAAGAAACAAACTGTAGCACCAGAGCACCTGGTTTCCAAGTAAATCAAACGTGGCCTCGAGGGAACACACTGCAGAAATAGACTTTGAGATCTTCGCAAGCGAGGACCCCTCATGCACTCCACATGGCGTAATGTGCACGCGCGCAACTAAACATAGATCAATGACGCAAGAAACGTGGAATGACCAACGTGGCCTGCCACCGTGACCACCACAGAAAATGGGTCAATTGATCATCCCGAATCCACAAAAATAGTCATGTAGCGTGCCGTCTAGTTTCTGGAACGCGGCCTCTCTCTGTAATCACAATAGTACCAATTGGCCGTTGGCAGCCAGCCCCCACGAGCACATCCGAGGGGTACCGGCCGAGGAATCCGGCCCCAAACTGCACGTAGGACCCGGAATCGCCACGAGAAAGAACAATTGTATTCCTACAACAGGCCACCTTCGAAATACCGCGCTACTTTCTCCGCTTCTTGTGCTTGTGCTTGTTTCTGTAGGCGGCATCCGACTTGAGTTTCTCGGTGAAAACGACCGATTGACCCAAATCGCCGTCCTCCTGCTCGTCACCCTGCTGCCCCGACCGCCGCGACGAGCCCTTCGACTTGACCACCGGCGCTGCCCCCGGCTGTACCCCCGGAACCGCCCTGCCGCCAGCCGACCTCCGGCCCACCCCCAACTGGGCTGCTTCCGCATACAGGAGCTGGCGGCACCGAATGTCGACGAAGGCGTCTTCCAGGTCGTTCATGGAAACATTCAAAAGCTTGTGGCCACTCCCGTCCAGCTTCTGGACAGGCATGGTAAAGTTGGTGGGGATCTCCTCCGCACGCAACCGTTTGCCGCCAGCGTCTTTGCGCTTGAACCAAGGCACCAGGAACGAGGGAAATGACTTGTACATGGCGTAGACGCGATGTCGATTAAAAGTAACTCTTTTGTGGTGAAAACCCGTCGAAACGTCAACCAGCCACTACCACGAATAAATAAACAAGTCCCGTGGGCCAAATAACAACCTTATCAGCTGCGCAACCGTGCCACAAAAGCGCGCCCATGTGCATGACCTGCCTGCAGGACGGAGCGATAACAACGTGACACCCTCGGAACTCGGCCGCGACGGGTAGGCCGCGACGCCACCACCGGGGGCAAAAGGGTGAAGGGTGTTCTGGATTATATAAGCCATTGGTAAGCGGCAGCCGCCGCCATTCATCGCGCCCCATCAACAACCGGGCCACCATGGAGGGGTGGGAAGAAGTGAGTATTTCGAATGTGATTGCGAAGGTGGACTAACACAGCTATACCTGTTTCCCGCGTCGAAAGATGTGGTGACATCCCTCCAATTTGATAGTGTGCACAATCTCTTGTGGTGTGGCGATTCCCGCGGGTTGAGCCGATCGTTTTCGCCGACTCCAGGCTTCCATTTCCAGCTCTATCCGTATACCAAGTTTGTGGCGGCGCCGCTGGCGCTTCCGGTGGTCCTGCAGCGGAATCACCAGCGCGGGATACTTTCGCTTCTGCAGAGCTGCGTCAACCTCAACTCGCGCCGCGGGGTGACGCAGGCGTCGTACAGCGCAGCGTCGGTATCCGGAACTCCCCTGGCCGGGTTTCGCAACTTGTCATGTATGACCACCCTCGGAAGTGGCAACGAGCTCGTTTTGGGCGGCGGCCAGTCCCTTTTGAGCCTCGACATGCAGAAGTCGGCAGCCACCGCGTTCAGCCATGCGGGAAACTTGTCGTTTGTGGACTCGGTGGCCAAGACATTGGTCCTCGGCTGCACCGACGGAACCGTTGAGCTCTTCGACTCTGCAAGCAACACCTCCATCAAGTCGTTTGCAGCCCATTCCGGCTTGCTCAGCGACATGGCGGTGCAGGGCAACTACATAGCGACGTGCGGCTATTCTGCACGCCGACGATACGACGCTGCAGGGCAGAAGCGGCTGTCGTCGAATGCACCCGGTTCTTCGGCCGCAGGCGGCACCTCGTATATCATTGATCCGCTCGTGCATCTCATCGACACCCGCATGATGAAGCCGCTCTCGCCGATTCCGTTTCCTAAAGGTGCCTCCTATGTGCGCTTCCATCCTAAACTCCCCAACATCATCATCGCCGCGTCCACCTCGGGCCAGCTCGAATTTGTGGACATTTTCGACCAGCTGAAGGTCAATGTCTACCAGGTGAACATGCAGCTTGCCTCGGCCGGACTCTCGCGGTTAGAAATCAGCGACAACGGAGAGTTCCTCTGCTGCAGCGAGGGTCTGCAGCTCCACTTGTGGTCGTTTACCAGCGACAACAACTTTGTCAACTTTCCAGCCCCACTCGAAGAGCAGGATATAGCCGCTCCTCCACCTCCTCCATTTGATGTGGATGATCCGGCGCCGTTGTCTTCGGTGGGAATGCCCTACTACAAGGACTATCTTCTCTCCAACTATGCCACCGACCTAGTGTTCACCAAGGAACTTCTGAGAGTGCCTGGTGAAGTGGACGCTAGTCTTGGTTTTGGAACATTTGTGCCGTACGACAAATCCGTGCTTGGACCCTGGAATGTGTCGCAGCCATACCAGTCTCTCCGCGAGCCTCTGGGGCACCACAACAAGGCTCCCAAGTTCATCAGTGAACGTGACAACGAAACAAACGAACATTTGGTGCATGCAAAAGACTCTATTTTTCACATCAAGTCCAAGCACTCGGTGCCAAACTGCTACTCGCGGCTCCAGATCCAGTACTCCAAGTTTGGCGTCGAGGACTTTGACTTTGACTACTACAACCACTCCAACGGAGCTTGCAGTGGACTTGAAAACCACCTCGATAACTCGTACTCCAATGCGCTCCTCCAGCTCTACCGTGCTGCACCGGCATTCTACAACCTGGTGGTGGAGTCGTTGCTTCCAGAATGCTTGCCAAACTCACCGGACTACGTTCTGGAAAACCCCCAAGGCCTGAGCTTGCTTATAGAATTGGGCTATCTCTTCGACATGATGCACAAGGCAGAGGGCCGCAACGTCAAGATTGCAAACTTCTCGCAGCTTTTGACCCAGAGTCCCAGTGCCGTTTCTGCTGGTGTGATCAACACCGACGAGGGAAAGAGCCTCAATGCCGACGGGCTCCGAGAAATAGCCATTCGCTTCAACCACTATCTTTTGTCGGAGCTCACTCGCAAGCAGGAAAACAGACACCATCCACAGGCGGAATCGGCTGAAACCATAGAAAGCACCATGAGCATCCGGCTCGAAATGCAGATCAAGAGCCAGTGTGCGGAAACGGAGACTCATACCGGCTCCCAGTTGTGCTTTGACTTGGCCAGTCCTCCGGAACTGTACCTCAACAAATTGGCCTTGCTTCGAAAAGCCAACAAGAGCAGCATCACCATCTGCTCGTACATGGACTATTTCATGGACCAGTTCAAGCTGGCTTCATGCAGAGACTGCGAAGCTAGAGGAACTCCGCACGCTGTCAACGCTCGCCAGAGAGTGGTTCGCTTGCCGAAAGTGTTGCTGATAAACTTGAGCATGACCAACTACGAGCTCCAGCAGCTCCACAACCACCGAGGCTGGCTTGTGCCCGAGTTCTACGTGGGCAAAGACGAGAAGATTGTCGAGTCTCAAGACGGCCGCAAGTACGAGCTTTTGGGATATGTGTGTGAAATAAGCCACGGACCCGATATCAAACGCGGAGCACACAACCTAGTATCGTTCGTCAAGATAAAGAGCCAGTGGTACCTTTTCAACGATTTCCTCGTGTTGCCAATGGCAGAAGAAGAGGCCCTAAATCTCTCGTACGGGTGGAAAAAACCGGTCATGATAGTCTACTGCGAACCAGGACAGGAGTTTCTGTACTTTGAGATAGACCGGTTCAGGACCCTTCCCGACCTAGACACATCCATCATATACAGAGACCATTTTGCGCATGCCGCCAGAGAGGGACACCGCCAGGAGTACCGGCTTCTCGCGCGCGAAGAGGCGCCCAAAGTGGGAAGCCTCATCGCCATCGATGCAGAATTTGTGGTTTCCGAGCCAGAACAGTTGGAAATCCGCTACACGGGTTTTCGAAAGCTTATCAAGCCGAAGAAGCTCACGTTGGCCCGGGTTTCTGTTCTTCGAGGCAGCGGTGCCCACGAAGGCGTACCTTTCATAGACGACTATATTGTGTGGACAGGCCACATTGACGACTATCTCACCAGTTTTTCGGGCATTGAGCCCGGCGATCTCGATCCCCAGCTGTCGGCCAAGGGCTTAGTGACCCTCCAGACCGTATACCGCAAACTCTGGTTGCTTCTCAACATGGGATGTGTGTTTGTGGGCCATGGTTTGCAGAACGATTTCCGGTGCATCAACTTGGTGGTACCCAAAGCACAGATCCGGGACACCGCAGACCTCTTCTACCTCCCCGACTTCAAGCGCAAACTCAGTTTGAAGTTCTTGGCCTATGTTTTGCTCAAAGAAAAGGTGCAAACAGGAAACCACGACTCAATAGAAGACGCATATACAGCACTTATGTTGTTCCAGAAGCATGAAGAGTTGACGCGCAGTGGTCTCTTGGAAGGCGTGCTCCATCAGGTATACATGGAGGGCCAGCAGCGGCGCTTCAGAGCCCCGTAATCCAGTTTCAGAGCTGCATAACCTCGCTCCAGCACTCCAAATCAGAGATAACTTTGGCACCGAGAGCCGCGTAGAGCTGAAAATACACGAAAACAATCAGCGCCGTGTCTAGTACCGTCGGCGAAAGTCCCCGCTCCGTAGACCCTCCCAGACCCTGGCACCGACCAGCCGGACTTGGCTGCAAATGGCCGGCCCTGTTTATATGCAGTACGAACATCAACGCCTCATTTAGCAGTTTCTGAACCGCACAACTTAATATGTCGCCTTCTGAAGCCGTCACGGGTCCCCCAGAAGGCCTGAAGGGCAGAAAGAAGCAGAATCCGGGCCATGGAACGTACCAGAAGAAGCCTGGATCCCGAGTGCGGCCCATAAGCCGCTCGGCGTCCCACAACAAACTCACGCGGCTTTCCTCGTCCTCCTCCGGACTGGGACTAGCTCTAAGACCGCACTTGAATCGCTCGAAATCAACAGACAGCGTCAACAGGGCGCTGGGGCGTCTGAACCTTACCCGAAACAACCGCCTGGTAGGAAAATTGGCTGGATTACAGCCGCTCACGAAGACTATCCTGGGCCCGCTGCTCACTACAAACCGGTCTAGCGGGTCGCTCAAGGGTCTAGTGCCAGGAACAGGTGGCATACGGACGAGCACACGCAAGGGGAAAGCCATCTTACGGCTCAACGAGGATAATGAAGACTACGAAGACATCAATACCGACAGACCCATCGAGCCAGATGGCCACGGTGTTGTCCGCCAGAGCCTGGCAGGCGATCTTCGGGCTGATTCGCGGAGCGGTTCGCAAATTAGCATGGTGGCTGAGGCCAGATCCCGGTCGGAAATGAGTGTACAGTCAGAGCCGGATTCTGGATTGCAGTCAGAACCCGATTCCGATTCCCATCGAGAGTCGCAGACAGAGTCCAAGGACGAGTCACAGTCCCCAGCGGTGGCCAAGGAGGTGCCTGGAGACACGCTTGCGCTGGCAGAAGCTCCATCCACACCGCAAATTGAAAAGAAAGATCCTTTTCAAGGTGTGGCGGAGAGCCAGAGCGACAAAGGAGCCAACCCAGCGTACCCACAGGCGCCTGACGCGCCGCAAAACTCAGCAGTTTCTGGCTACGACCTGGCGTTGAAAAGCACGCTGGCCAGCTCAGAAGAGTTCCGCCCTGATTCTGCAGCGCCGTTGGGTGAAAGCGTCACCTCCAACCTTTATGGTGGCTCGCTCTTGCTTTCCCAGCTGACAGGTCTCACCAAGAAGGTGGACCACTCGCAGCCGTATCCCGTTGCTGCAGCAGGCCCCACGTCGGTGGAACACATGAGTGGCATATCTTTCAAGGCCAATCCCATCGAGTCCGCCAACTACCAGAATCTCGCAGAGCCCATCGTCAGCGGCAAGAACGCCGTCACTCCCAACTCGTACCAGCCAGAGCAGACCATCTACTCCAACTTACAGCGCACCAACTCGCAGTACAACGCACCTCGCAAGCAGAACGTCAACTTGCAGAGCTACCTCAATTCCAACAACCACAACGACCATGGCCACAACATCGAGACCCGCACCCAGCAGCGCTTGTGGCTCCAGCGTGAAAACTCGCTCATGGACGTGGCAGAAAACCACAACTTTTCGTCGTTGTCTCTCAACAAGCTCATGTTTTCCCACACCTACAGTCTGGGCAACATCAAGGAGCTCGAGAACGGCGGCTCTTTGGCCAGCAGCTTCAATGCCAATCCAAACCAGCAGAGCTCGGTTCCAAACGACCCCGGCGCAGCTTCCACCAACAGCATCAGCGGGCTCTTGCGCATGCTCCAGTCGGGCCACAACTCCATCCAGTCGCGTACCGAATTTGAACGTCTCAACAGAGAGTACCTCAACGTGCGCCGCCACCTCAATCCAGTAGGCGAAAGCTTGTCCCGTCTCGAAAAGCTCAAAGATGAGGTCAAGGTGCCGAAAAAGCGTGCCGCTAAAGCCAACGGCGACGCCAACAATTTCCGCGAGTTTTCGCCGCAGGTGGCCGAGCAGGAACAGGAGACCACATCCCAACTCACATGGCTCTGGCAGCAGGCGCTACTTCTGTCCCTGGCCTCGTCCAGCGTTTCGCCAGTACCCAAGCCTCAACGGCCAACAAACCAGCGTGGAGCTTCGTTCAACATGAGGTCGCCACAAACGCCCACGACGCGAGCTGTCAAGTTGAAGCAACGAGCCAACTGAACGCAAACTACACCGTACCAAAAAAGAAGATTCAAGTGAAAAATGACGATTTCATCGCAATTCCATCCTGATTCGTATCCTCACGCATTATGTACATTTTATAGCATATTTACATTAACCCTGTCTCTGCTTGTGCTTGCCATTGGACTTGCAGTACACATAAACTCGACCCTTTCTGCGGACCATATAGCAGTCCTTGCAGAACTTCTTGACCGACGTTCGAACCTTGAACCCTCGGAACTGCTGCATCACCGACGTCACCCCGAAGCCAGTTCCGACCATCATGCGCGGTAACATGGACAACACGTTTTGCAACCGTGGCTGCAAACGCACCAGCGGCCTCGCAGCCCTATAAAGCACCGCAGATCCCCGAACCAAAGAAAGCATAACTCTGGTTTGCAAAAAATCGTCCTAAACTGACAACCACACACCAGCAGAAAATTACTATGCCCTCCCTCCTCCCTGAACAGTAGTACACATCCATACACCGCACACCACCCTAATTGACACGAAAAACAATCTCACCGCCGTCGCATGTCCACCCATTCGTACAAAAAAGCAGACGCGTACGCCGGGTCGCTGTCGGGGGCTCCCGACAAAATGACGGTGTTCCAGGAGTGTCTCCAGCTGTTCAATGCGTCACCTGTCAATGCCGCCAAGTGCCGCAAGTTGTTGGCTCGCTTGTTAAGCTTGATCTACCACGGCGAGACGTTCCCATCCCAGGAGGCCACCACGCTCTTCTTCTCCATCTCCAAGTTGTTCCAGCACAAGAACACGTCGCTTCGTCAGCTCGTCTATTTGACCATCAAGGAACTCTCGGCCACGTCCCAGGACATCTTGATGGTGACGTCGTCGATTATGAAGGACATCCAGTCGGGCGAATTGGTGTACAAGCCCAACGCCATCAGAACGCTTTCCAAGGTGTTGGATCCCACTACGGTTTCTGCGTCCGAACGTCTTTTCCGTAATTGTTTGGTCGACAAAAACCCCATCGTGTCCTCGGCCGCGTTGATTTCCACATATAACTTGCTCCCCATCGCCAAGGACGTGGTCAAGCGCTTCACCAACGAGGCGTTGGAAACGGTGCTGCTGTACAAACAGTTCCCTGCCGACCAGTTCCTGCTTCACGAGTACTACGGCCACCTGACCACAAACTTGCCGGCCACCTCGTACATGTACCAGTACCATGCGCTCGGCTTGTTGTACCACTTGAGGAACCACGATAGAATGGCATTGATGAAGTTGATCACCTCGTTGGCTGACTCGGGAACCTTGAAGAACTCGTTGGCTATCATCCAGTTGATCCGGTACATCAACAAGATCTTGGCCGACGACCCGTCTCTTATCTCCCCGTTGTACCCACTTCTTGCTGGTTTCCTCAAGAACAAGAGCGACATGGTCGAGCTCGAGGCTTGTAGAACTCTCATTGGTGTACAGCACTTGATCAAGGAGGACCAATTCATGACTGTCGTCTCAACTTTACAAAAGCTCCTTGGCGTTCCTCGCACTGCCACCAGGTTTGCCGCTATCCGCTTGATCAACAAGATCTCAGTCAAGCACCCAGAAAAAATTGTGGTTGTCAATTTGGAATTGGAAAACTTGATCAACGACTCCAACCGTTCCATCTCGACTCTTGCTATCACCACTTTGTTGAAGACCATGGGTGCCGGTACCGTCGAACTGTCCGGGTTGGTTGCCGGTGGTGAGAGCGTCGACCGCTTGATCACAAAGATGACTACATTGATGGACGAAATCACTGAAGACTTCAAGACTGTTATCATCGACGCCATTGAAAACTTGGCATTGAAGTTCCCTTCGAAACACAAAAAATTGGTTTCATTCCTCACCGACTTGTTGCGCGATGATGGCTCCTTACAGCTCAAATCCAGCATCGTCGATGCGTTGTTTGATTTGATCCGTTTCCTTCCCGATGCCACGGCCAAGCAACTCATCTTGATGAACTTGTGTGAGTTCATTGAAGATTGTGAATTCACCGAACTTTCCGTTCGTATTCTTCACCTATTGGGAGAGGAGGGTCCCTCAACAGCCAATCCTTCCTACTATATCAGACACATATACAACAGACTTGTGTTAGAGAACTCAATTGTCAGATCTTCTGCTGTCGTTTCGTTGGCAAAATTTGCTGCCGTTTGCGGAGGTGATATTGCTCGTAACATCAAGATTTTGTTGGGTCGCTGTTTGAATGATGTTGATGACGAAGTCAGAGACAGAGCAGCTGTTTCGTTGGCTTTCATCGATCGTGCGCACAAAATCTTGATTGTTTCGACGTCCCGTTACGACTTGGCCGTTTTGGAGAACAAGTTAACTGCTTACTTGAATGACGAGACCAATTTTGACCTCAAGTTTGATATCAACGAAGTGCCAGTATTGAGCGACGAGGAATTGAAATCACGCCAATACAAAAACAAGATCGAGAAGCTTGAACTGTCTGCTGCAGACAGCAGTGACGATAAAGAGGGCACTCCCGCCGCAAATGTTCAAGAGAGCAGAGAGGACGATAGTGCTAATGAGTTGTTGAAGTTGCAGGAATACGCTCAAGAAATCAGTGCCATACCAGAATTCGCAGCTTACGGTAAATTGACCAAGTCCTCAAGCACGCCAACCTATCTTACTGACAAGGAGAATGAATTTGTCGTTTCTGTCGTCAAGCATTTCTTCATTGAGTCACAAAAGTTGGTCTTGCAATACAACATCACGAACACATTAAACAATCTTGTTTTGCAAGAGGTGTCCATTGCAGCACAACCAGATAACGAGCTTTATGCTGAAGAAGTGGTAATCCAAATTGACGAGCTCAAGCCCAACCAGACCGGTGTCGCATATGTATCCTTCTCCACTCCTTCATTGGAAGACGAGGTACTCATTGCTGCATTTGGAAACACTATGTCTTACATTAACAGAGAGACTATTGATAACGAAGGTAACTACGATGCTTCTGACGATGGCTGGGCCGATGAATACCAGATTGAAGATTTGGAAGTTTTGGCCGGAGACTTTATCAGTCCATTATACAACTCCAACTTCACGGCGCTTTATGATCAATTACCTCATAATGCATCCACTGTGGTGACGTTGGCCGGAATCAAATCATTGGAGATTGCAGTTGAACAGCTTTCCAAGAATTTGGGTATGATGCCATTAGACGGGCTGGACTACATTCCAGCTGACTCTACCTCGCACGTTTTGAAATTGCTCGGAAAGGATGTATGGGGCGGCAAGGTGGCTGCATTGGTAAGGTTAGCATCTACTGGTGGAAAAGTGGTAGCCAAGTTAGAGGTCAAGGCAGAGACAGAAAACTTTGCAGCTGTTGTCGTGGACGGTGCAGCTTAAATAAATATATCGTACAGGTGAAGAATTCATAAGATTGTGTAATCGTATAATTTACCATTCCCTTGGACCGAAGGTTTCTCCCTCTTTGAGCGTGTAGAAAGGTGCCAGTTGGTAGTCCTTGGTGTTCCGGTACACGGTGTTACCCCACCAGTTCAACTGTCCACCTGGGTACGTCACACAGAGGAAGATGATAATAGCAGAAAGAGCCACTCCGGCATCAAATGCAGCAGAAATAACGTTGTTGTAACGTGCATGGAAGTATGTGTAATACCTCTTGAGGTAGAAGTTGAACACAAAACATGTCGCAAAGTAAAGCGAGTAGTTGTATAAGGTCGATGGAGGAATGTTTCCTGGTCCTGTGAAGAACACAGGACTGTTAATTCTGCCATACCACTTGGTAGGGAATCTCTTGTACAAGAGCCAAGTGAAAACGGGGAAAATCGCTCCAATCAAGAAAAAGTACAAGAGGGGGTTGTACCTCTTACCTGGAGAAAACAACTCTTTGACCAAAGAGAAACTGATGGAGGCATTGAAAATGACTCTACCGTTAGGACAGGAGAACTCTTCACCAGATTGACAAATATTCTTGATGTTGAAACGCATCCATTGCTGAACACCCACGTTAACCAAGCATGCAAGAACGGTACCGTAGATCTGGAAAACAAAGAGGATTCTTGGTGGAATCTTCATGTACTGCCCCAACTTCAAGTCTCTGGAGAAGTCCAAACCTTGTCTCATTGGGATAAAACCGTAAAGCTTGATCAACATGTTGGCGAATGGGTTTCCAGGGAAGATGTAACCAGCAACGATCTCTGTAACCACATTCAAACCAACGTGCTGGTTAGTGAGTCCCTCCAAAAGACCCTGTGGAATAAAGCCGACGAAAGTGATGGCCAAGGCCACCACCAAACCCCAGGCTGGCATTTGACTATGTTCCTGGAAACCAGAAACGGTTGCAAAAGCCAAACCAACGGAGATGAGGAAAATGAGCCCGTACCACCAGTCGGGGACTTCCTTGAAATTGTTCATGAGTCTCTTGTGGATATCTTCTCCGCCGTGCTTGGCGTTCTTCATCTTTGCAATAATATCCTTTCCATTGTAGAGGGCGGTGTGGGTGAAGATGGCAATGACGGCAGCAAAGTTGGTTGCGTAGTTCAAGAGGTAGGAGTAGGGGATGAACAAAGGAGAGTAGGCCTTGTATGCCTCGTTGTTAATTCTGAAGTTGCTGTCAAGAATTCTGGACATGTTGTACCTTCCTTGGGTGTTGTCGAAGGTGGACGAACTGATCATGGGCATGTACTTTGCGTCCCAGGTGTTGGTGTAGTAGAGAATGGGCAAGAGCACAATGAAAAAGACAAAGACCGATCCATAGGTGTTTGCCGCGACCCAGAATGGGGTTGCAAGAGGACTGAAACTCATCGCCTGGGTGATCTGGGTCCAGTCGAAAGTGATTGGGATGACTCCCAAGCCCAGCGACACTCCGAAAATCTGGTTCACGACAATGTTGTCTGGGGCAATCCAGCACACCCAGTTGAAGTAGGAAAGGGCTCTGAAGATGAAGCCGGGGAACCAGTAAAAGACGAACGAGAAGATCGTCACCACAGAAAACATCTTGTAACGAGACCAGTTGATTCTGCTGCTCTTGAAGTTTTCTGCGAGGTCCGACTTGGCCAACGCACTGAAAACAGTGGATGTAACCAAGGTCTGGGGCCAGATCATGTGTGCTGGGTAGACGACGAATCTGCGGGTGAGGCCGGCAGCACCGTAGCCAAGAAGCTGGGTGGAAAACACCATGAGGATCTGGTAGCCAACAGCCACGTCCTGGTTGTAGAAGTTGGTTTGTGCAATTAAAATGTTCATGGCGTATGCTGTAGATGCTGTAAGCGACACCACGATGGTCAAGAGCGCATGCTCCTGCTTCGTGTAAGGTCCCTGATTAAGATTGAAGAAAGGAAAACGTTTGAACTCAATGTTGGGCAACTTCTCGAGGGCCTTACCAATGGGGAAGGATATCACCTGGGCCACCACGAAACCGATGCTGATGTTGGGATACCGCAAGGAGAAGAACTGGTTGACGCCGGCAAAAACAATCACGAAAACAGTCACCAAGAACCAGGATCTCCAGTGGTTGAGCTTGATTTCCGCATTCACCTCGGTGGAAACTGCTGCCCGCACCTCCGGATAGGGAGAGTTGTTCATGTTGGAGGGGTTTCCCTCGATGAACAGGAGATCGTTGTCGGCAATCTCGATATACGAGAAATCGCTCGCATTGTCGTTTCCCTCGGAGAAGACCACCTTCTCGGACTTCTCAGACATGGTAATCCTACGAGGCAATGCTATGAGTGCTGAAGAAAATTCTCATTAATTTATACCTTATCGGGTCTCACTGTGGCTTGACGTTCCTTCGATGCATCAAGACAGAAGATGCGGCGCTGTGGTGTAAGGGGGGAAAAAGCCGTATGAGATAAGCCCAACAAATAGGAAGCATTAAAAAGGACCGGCCGAGAGTGTGCTCTTTATAATTGGCATAACTGGAGCTGCGCAATCCGGAGGGGGCTTTTGAAGCGACTGTCCATCTCTTCGAGAGCCTTTTTCATATAAGGTATCTTTCTCGGAACCTGTCATTTCAATGACGTGCTCGCGGCTGAGGCGGGGCCGCGACCGGCACAAAGGTAATTCTCATCCGATAGCATACGGCGATTGAGGAACCACAATTTACGGTCTGCAGATTCTCGATTGTAATTACACAATAAGATGTAGTTGTAATTTCCGGACTAGCGGGGTTTGTGTTTTCTCGTAAATGGTCTCCGATCAGTAGCGGCGATAACGGGCAAAAATGCAAATTTGCAAATTTGTAATATGCAAAATTGCAAAATTATGAAATTGCAAGAATACACGATTGCAGGATTGGCTGAGAATGCGAGCAAATTTTCGCAAACGAGAAATTAACGAGATAAGATTAGTGACTCACACTAAAAGATGCCTTGCATATCTCGAAAAAGAAACAATAGAAACACTCTAATCTCATGCTGCGTTACTGGTAAGGGAGACTACATGCATAATACGCAGCGTACACAAGAAATAGTAATACTGCACGGTTGAGGTCACAAAGGCTGCCACATGCTGCCGAACACAATCCCTCTCTTTTTGACCTTTCGCCTTTGACACCTTTCCTCTACCCGAGCACTGCATACAACACGCCCCGCATCCTGGCGCGATGAGCGGCTATCAACCACCATGTGTGGCGAACACATATTGTTGGTAGCAGAAGTCAAAACCACTCTTCTGCAAAAGCTGTCTGGCGACCAGTATGCATCTGCGCTCTCCAAACTAGGACCATTAGTCCGTGAGACTGCAGAGGACGTGGAAATACGACATCGTCTAGCTCTGGACGACAAAATATGGTCCCTTCTTTCAGACATACTCCAGGAAATCAATCCTCCTTCCACATACAACCTAGCATACTTCCGAGTAGTCAGAGGCATCTACATCCTTGTTCGAAATTTGGCCTCAGAAAAATCGCCGATTGACCTCCATATCTTGTATTCTAGCATAGACAAGGTGGTAGTAGCCGGCAACGAGTTCAATGAAAATTTGGTGACTTCGTGGCTTCAGGCATGTTCGAATTGCACACAATGCTACGTTTTGACAACCGAGGTTCTCGAAGAGTTGGCAGGGAAACTACAATCTCCTTTGGTGGTGGAAATACTAAGCTCATCACGACAAGCAAGACAGCCGTTGATTTCCATCATTGCCAAGGCGCTCGAGAACATCGGCGCCGGTGACTTTTTGGTCCAGAAAGACTTGTCGTGCTTGGTATACTGGCTAGCACTAGAGGTCGCAGCCATATCAGACGTCGAGCAACAGCTAGAGTTGACGCTAGTTGCGTTGTTTGAAAAATTCATCTGCAACGAAAGCTTCAACAACTGGATACAAGGCTACAAACACGAGCACGACGCCCTCCTCGCATTGGTGAAGGCTGGCCAGAAGATAGCCACTTCCCGAGAAGATTGGGACCAGTTTCAGCTCACTGCCATGCTCGCCTGGATATACGACTTGTTCTCTGAGTTTGCTGAACGTTCAGAAGCACAGTTGGCCAAGGCAGAGTTCGACAACGACGAGTTGCAGTTCTGCCATCTGATTCTCATCCGTCTCCTCGACTGCGTTTCCCACTTGTGCATGTTTGACACCACCAGACAGTTTCTTGAGCATTACAACGGTGTGGAGAAACTTATTCCCTTGCTAGCGGCCGTCCATCAAAACGTCGGCAGAACGACGCTCAAGGACAAGATTGTGGACGCCAATGCCAAGTCGTTTCCAGAAGTCAAGTCGGCAATCATTGAGGTAATAGCCCATCTCTGCCACGGCAGTTTCGAAGTGCAAGAAAAAGTCCGCACGTTGCATGGTCTCGAGATTGTTCTTTCGTGCTGCACAATAGACGACAGCAACCCCTACATCAAGGAACGGGCCATCGTGTGCATCAAGCAGCTTCTTGCGGGAAACCAGGAGAACCAGAACTTTGTCCGGTCGCTTGAAGCACAACAGGTGGTGGACGCCAAGGTGATGGAGGAGGTGGGCTACGAGGTCAAGATCACCGACGGAAACATAGCTTACGAGAAACGTAAATAGGCGTCTTTTGTATTAGAATTACGCAGCAGCGTCCAATGCCTTGATGATCGCGGTCTTGACCTTTTCGACACAGGCCTCGTCAATGAGATTCAATCTCTTTTCTTTGGATGCCAACGCTCTCAACTCGTCGGGCAACACATCCTTGTCGAAGGAATAGCCGTCAACACCGTCCAACGACAGGTTGACGACCTCCGCAAACTTGGCCGGATGGGCCGTGGACAAAGAAATGTACTTGACTGAATCTCCGGCTGCAGCGTCTCTATCTATGTTTCTGTAGGTGGTGGTGACGCCGACCGCAGTGTGAGGGTCCAAGACGTACTTCTTTGGGTGGTTGTGGTAGACCTTCTTGATGGTGGCAGACGTCTCGGAGTCGGTGACTCTCTCGGAGTCAAAGTCGCGTCTGGCAGCCGCCACCACCGACTCAGGAGCCACCACGGAACCGGTTGATTTCAACTGGACCATCCACTCGTTCAAGATGGAGCCCGCTTTCTTGTCGTCTCCCTCAGCGAGGTTGTCTCTGATCAAGTACCACAAGAGTCTCTCAAAGTTGGACGAGATCAAGATGTCCATGGCCGGCGAGTATGTGGCCTTGACTTCCGCCGGCTTGGAGCTGTCTGCGCTCTTTTCGTAGCGGCCGGTCTTCATGAAACGGTCCAAGATGTCGTTCTCGTTGGTGGCTATGATGAGCCTGTCCACTGGCAAGCCCAGCGCCTTGGCGTAGTAGCCCGCAAGAATGTCGCCAAAGTTTCCCGAGGGCACCACAAACCGCACTTTCTTGGCCGCTTCGGCACCAAGCTTGTTGCGCAACTGGAAAAACGAGTACACGTAGTAGGTCATCTGGGCCAAGATACGCGCCCAGTTGATGGAGTTGACCGCGCCCACATGGTACTTGTCGTTGAACTCCTTGTCGCCGAAAATCTGCTTGACGATATCTTGGCAGTCGTCGAACGTGCCCTTCACCGACAACGTGTGCACGTTCTTGTCCTCCACAGTGGTCATCTGTTCTTCCTGGATAGGGGAGATTCTGCCGGTGGGGTACAAGATGAACACAGACACGTCCTTCTTGCCCCTCAAACCGTAGATGGCAGCCGAGCCGGTGTCGCCAGAAGTTGCACCCACCACGGTGATGGTCTCCCGTTCTCGTTCAGACGCGGCGGCAGCGTTTCTTCTGACCAAGAAGTACTCGAACAAGTTGCCCAAAAACTGCAACGCAACGTCCTTGAACGCATAAGTTGGACCGTGGAAAAGTTCCAACAAGTAGACACCATTTTGTTCGTCAATAGGATTCAACGGGGTGACTTCTGGGGCCCGGAAAGTGGCGTAGGACTTGTCTACCAACTTCTGCAAGTCATCACTGGGGATTTCCAGCTCGGAAATGTACTTTCTCATGATCTGGAACGCAAGTTGCTGGAAGGACAAGTGCTTCCATTCGTCCAAAAATGAGTCAGGAAAGGCCGGGATGGAGGAAGGGACAAACAAACCACCATCCTTGGCCAAACCCATCATCACAGCCTCCTCAAACAGGATGGATGCATCACTGCTCGAGCGAGTAGATCTGTAGCGTTGTGAACCGGACATACGGACAAGAGGATGAAGATGATTCATACCGAAAAGTGGCGGTGTGCAGATAGGCGGACGCCCGGCACCGGTGCAGGCGCGCACTGCATGGTGGACACTCCAGCCTGATGGTCCACGGTGTATTGGAGGCGGCAGCCGACTGATTACGTAACAGTATATTGGTTCCTCGCCAGTGGTTTCCTAAATGAGCCGGGTTTCAGACTGCTGTTCTACAGTGTGGGCCGCCTCCTTTTGTTGCCATCAGGGTTGTGGCAGATGTGGCGCGCTTGCTTCTTCCGGCTTCATCGGATCAGGGTTCTTATCTGATGTTGATAATAGGTTGTTTCCAATTGTGGTTGTCGCTAAGCCCCACCTTAGATAAGCTCTTTTGGTAAATCCTATAAATACGCGAGCTGCTCCCTCCAAAATGTGTGTTGGCAAGAACGGCAAGAACTTTCGACGAGTGATCCAAGTGCTTTGTCACATCAACATCGACCCAAATTGATTCATCATAAGTATGACTGCCTTGATAGGTAATTGTCAACAGTGAGGAGCAGACAGCCTGTTTCCTTCCAAGAGAAACACTAATCACAGGCCACCGTATGCAACCGCTAGATATAGATGACGAGTCCACATTCAGTTTACAACTCAACAGGCGAGTCTGATCTAGTTGGCGCTTGGCCAATATCACATGTTTTTCTCGTAACGCTCATAAGCGTAAAAGGCGACATTGATCGACCATTTACAGGGATCACGGCAATGTCGGACCCAGAATAAACTCACGCTTATGACAGGGACAATCGCAAATGCGATATTATCAGAGCCCCACCAAAGGACAATACATTGATATACCCTGTCAGCGATGAAGAATATTTCATAGTATGACTCAGAATAATGAGCGTACTCAGTCCATAGGACGTCTGAAAGCAATAGCATCGTCGCAGGCTGAGCTTTGGCTCGGGACCAGGCAAGGCAAAATGCATTTTCAAAAGAGAATCACGCATGGGAGTTAGAATACCCCATAATCGAAGGGCCAATCCCACACAGTGGGTTTACACCATCAAATCGGAGGGTAGATATATGGCTTGCTAAATCGCAAAACGCTTGGACAACAGCCCAGTCTTCAGATAAGACTCGGCCATACTTTTTGTTGCCTTTGCTGCCATTGACCATCGCCTTATCCACCAGATTGATGTGAAGATTGGCCTTTCTACATGGCGTTCTACATGGTGATCGCCAAGAGGAACTTTATTTGCAACAACCAGAAGGTTTTGAAGACTCCAACCGGCCGAATAGACTATGCCATGGGTATAATCTACCATTTGGTGGTGCTCCCACTGTTTGCAAAAGCAAGAAGCAAAGTATAGTTGGACTATCAGCAATCGAAGCTGAATACATATCAGCTCGGGGAAAGCGTTCTGGTAATCCAAAAGAGATGAATTTAACAAGCCATGAAAGACCAATCTCATTCTACGAAGACAACAACTCACGCATCAAACTTGCTAGAAGATACTACGAAGATACCACGATCACAAGACTACAAAGCATATTCAGATCAGACATCACTTTATAGGCGAGTCTGTACAAAGTGAAGAAGTGTGAAAGACTTATCAAATCAAGCTGGTTTATGGGGAGCGTTAGAATAGGTGGCTACTACACCTTTAAACGGTCAAACCCAGTAGCTTAGATAAGCACGTCTTTGCAAGCTCTAAAAGTACCACTTATGGTACCACATAAAGTCCATAAATACGGGAGCCGCCCAACCAAAATGTATATCAACACGAGCTTGACGAGAGATCCAAGTGCTTTGTCGACCCATCCACCCTAATATAATGTAGTCGCCAACCATATCAGACTTGAAATAATTGGTAATCAGCACCACGTAACACATACTGCATACAAACCACACACCACGCCAGCACACCACAGTGGGTCGCGAGACGTTTGAGATCCGCCGATGCCTCGACTACGCATGCCTCGATGCATGCCTGGATGCATGGCTCTGCTGTTTGCATTACGTCCGCCGGTGCGTCTGCTTCTGCGCGCGTACACAACTGCAGTAGCTCACACCTATACTGCTGCGTCGTACCAGGATATTATTGCGTCCGGGTACGCGGGGGTGCATAGTGTAGAACCGGAGCCATGTCCCAACCAGCGATTTGTGTCAGCCAACCAGGGCGATTTGGAGGAGTTGGCGCGGCGGTTCGAGAGTCCGGTCGAGTTCACGTTTGGGTACGGTTCTGGTGTGTTTGACCAGGCAGGATACTCCAAACGCGCAAAGCCGCAGATCGATATGATACACGTCGTAAATGACGCACGCAGCTTCCACGCTAGCAACTTGCAGCAGCATGGCGGCCACTATTCCGGCCTCAAGTACTGTGGTGGAGCCGCCACCATCCTGGCGGTCCAGCTGTGGGGCGGCGGGGTGTACTTCAATCCGTATGTGGCCATGCACGCGGGCGGCAAAACGCACCTTCTCAAATACGGAGTCACTACCTTGCAGCTGTGTCTCCGCGACTTATGCGAGTGGGAAACGCTCTACGTGGCCGGCAGACTACAGAAACCGGTCAACTATCTAGGGCCGTCGAACAAATACATCGAGTTTGCCAACCAGTACAACTTGAAGAGTGCGCTCACGCTCGCGTTGTTGTTGGTGCCGGCCAAGTTTGACGAGGTAAAACTCTACGAGACCATCACCCTGGTGTCGTATATGGGGGACCCCCGGATGGCGATTGGCGGCGAAAACCCCAAGAAGGTGCAGAACATCGTGCACAAGCAGCTCGACAAGTTCCGGCAGTTGTATGCGCCGGTGGTGGAGCACATGGTGGACGGACGCACGTTGCTGCGAGCCGGCGACCAGTTTGCCAAACAGTATGACCCGGAATACGTATCTGGCTTGGTGCTGCAGCTCCCGATTGGGTTTAGACGCAGGCTTGGTGTAGACGGGCCTCGCGCCGCGTTGGAGCTTGCATTGGATAAGAGACGCCGCACCAGGCTAGTTAGTGCTGTGCGGCAGACGGTGGGGCTTCCTGCAGCGATCCAGACTGCCAAAGGAGTGCTCACGGCGGGGATAACCAAGTCGGTCAAGTACGCGTGGGAGAAGAATTCCAAGTGGCGCGGATAGTACATAGAGACACATCGCCATTTAACCTAAAAATACGAGCGAACACGGTAGATAAATAATATAGGGGACCTGCCTTTCGCTTGGGCGATCATGCAACTTGCGCGCCCACTGAATAAACCCGATAAGAACCTGCACACGTTTTCTATTGGTGAGCGGTAAAGGCTTTATATAGCTGCGATGTCAGCGCCGCAGTCTTGGGCTGCAGTGCTCTGGGCTGCAGTGCTTTGGGCCGCGGCTCCGGGCGCCGCACTGCACGTGACCCAAGCAGCAGGACGGCTACTGCAGTCACGGCTACGACATGGCTACCGCATTGCATTACATATGCGGTAGAAACGATAGGCATGTATACGCTGCTAAACTCCGGCAGGAATACTACTCCTAATTACGCGGACGGCGGCCTACAGTCGGATTGGCGTGGACTTGGGGGTTGGCTATGCAGATTATGTCTTGGTGAAAGATTTGTCTAGGGCTTTCAACGCGTTTTCGTCGTGGTTTGGTCTATTTATAGGAGTGATGCCGTGGCTGGGTTCGCGGTGTAAAAGATCGTGGATGTTGCTCAATTTGGGCAGCGATGTTGGCGGCTGTGCAGGAGGAACTGGCGCTGCCGGCTGAAGTGGGGGAGGAGGTGGGGGTGCTACTGCCGCAGCCGCCGCCGCCGTTGCTGCTGGCGGCGGCGGTGTCGACGCCACGAGGTGCGGGGGATGCGAGATCGTCGGATGAACTGCGGTCGGCGTCTGCACTGCAGGCTCCCGCGGTGGTGGTTCGAGATAGGGCATAGGGATCCACCGCACCGGGGGCGGCTGGTACATTAACGGCGGCGGTTGCCGGGGGAGATATGCATGATTTGGGTGGTGGAAGTGGACGCCCCCGGGCAGCATCACGCCCGAAACGGACTGCTGGAGCACGGACTCCGAGTACACGTCGGGACCAGGCACTAGTCCGGCAAACGTCGGGTCGCGTGACGGCACCTTGATGTAGGGCGGCACTGCAATCGAGCACGGGTTGGAAGCAAGCGGCGGCGGCGGCGGCTGCAGGTGCGCCTGCGAGGTATGCAGCTGGAGAGGGGAACCATGGGGGGTTTTATGAGGCTCTGTCAATGGGAGAGCATATGCAATGATATGTAGGCGGCGTTCCTGCTTGGTGGTGACGGAAAAACTCTGCTTGATGAGTCCCATAGCCTTGGTGTTGCGGCTGCTGTCGAGTTCCCGATAGGTGAGAAATGGGCCCTGTACCCGGGACGCCAGCCAATTCTTGCCGTCGGTCCATCTTTTCATGCCACAAGCAGTTTCGTCCCATGCATATACGGTGTAGGGCACAATGTTGTCGCGTTGGTCGGCGGTGAGTCTGCGCTTGACTTCCGGAATGATCCCCCGGCGGCAGCCTTCGAGAATCAAGAGCGCATCGTAAGCCGTGATAAGTGCCCCCTGGTAGCTTACTTCATCCGAGGCGGTATTATATTCTGGGATGATGTGCATGCCATGGGGTTCGACACATATACACTATGTAGACTTTGGTCGAGCTCCGTCCGGCCACAGCGAGAAGATCTGGTTTTAAATAGGTGCATGCCGGGGGCTGCATGCACGTACCGTACGATGCTAATTTTTCGTTGGGGTCAATAGCTTCGATATGCAAGCAGGCGAGATTGCTGCAACTCCATGCAGCCTGCGTGCCTGATCTGTACGATGTCAGCGCCTTTGCATAACAACAATAGAAACCTGCCAGGCGTAATTAGTGCCCTGATCGACGCGACCTCCGTGTCCAACCACACCCCGATTGGACAGGCCCGCACCACGGACACGTCGTCGCCGGGAGCACCACTAGTAAATATACGAGGCTAGAAGCACCGCCAGATGTAGTTCGCCGCACAACCAACTTCATGCATGCGCACATCGCATTGCCAGATTGGGACGGAGGCAAGGCGCCGACCTGCGATGCCGTTCACTGGTTTGCTACAGCCGATAGGAGCTGCATCGGTTGCCTGCGACTGCAACCGCCACGGCAATCTGCGATCGGCGATGCCACCCCTTCGGTGCCAATGCGGAACTCTGCACTGTCGCAAGCACCATGCGGCCTGCAGCAAGTGGAGCCACCTGTATATATGTCCGCAACGCGCATCTGCGCTCTCCTATAGTTGCCGGGTCGGCCGCAGCAAGGAGTAGAGCATCTGAACTCCGTCGTACTTTGCGGCGCTGGTCGTCCAAAACATGCGTCTCCACTTGCGACGCTGGCTGCGCGTCCGCGTGCGCGTGCGCGCCACGCATGCAACTTGCCGGTCACAGGATCTGGTGCTCTGGGTGCAGACTCCCGCGCCCTGCACCGCACGTTACGTTAGACGCAATTTTGACGCATAACCCACCTGTGCTATGGCCCGCGGAAGAGAACCGGCGTCCGAAAACGAAGCAAAGCAGCCTGTTTCCCGGTCCGCGAACAAGGCGCGCTCGCAGGCAGCACAAGCCGCCCAACAGGAGTTTTTGGCCCGCCACATAAACAGCAACGGACCCCAGGACAAGCAAAAGCTGCATCCTCTTGACTTTGCCACGCTTCCCGATAAGACGCTCCGTGCCTACGTCGCCAAGCATGGCCTACAGTATCCCGCTCCGTCGTCCTTGAATGCCGACATCCTCAATCTGCACATCGGAAAGAAAACGCACTCCTACAAAAGGTCGCTGCAAACTCTCATGCCGAAGCGCGAGTTGGCGGAAAAGGTCAAGGACCACTTCATGGCGCTTCCGTTCCGCGAAAACGAAATCCTCACCAACTTTTTGTACAAGGTGAAGAACCAGGACCGTGACTTCAAGTTGACCTTCTAGACACTATACGACGTTTACGACCCGCTGTAGCCGTAGTGCCGCTGCAAACCAGCGCTGTCCGGGCGAGTACATGCACACACACCCAGACACCACACAACCGACACCTTCTTCCCTGGCCGGAACTGCACCGCCAGAGTTGCCATGGAGACCTCCACCGTAGTGTTTTTCGCCACCATCGTGGTGGGCTTTGTCGTTTTGCGCTGGCTCATCTCGCCGATCCCCGACCAGCTCGAGGAGGCGGCGGCAGCGCATGCCAGCTCGCAGGACGCACACGGACGTGGACGCACGTCGCACCCCTCCAACCGGGTTCCGAGGGAGCGCCGCCCGGTCACCGACAGCATGGTTGACGTGGTGCTGGCGATCGCGCCGCAGCTCTCGCGTGGCCAAATCAGGATGGATTTGGAGAGGTCTGGTCTGGTCGAGGTGACCATCGACCGCATCATGGAAGAGGGCACGTTGCCGCTTCCCGCCAACGAGGTGGCCCAGCCGGACACAGACCTGCTGCTGCACAACAAACGTCCCAAGTCGTTGAAACTGGAAAACTTAATTGAGAGGTACGGATTGGAGTCGAAAATCGACCAGGATTTGTCGCTGGCTGCGAAAAATGCACCCGACGGTCAGGACAAAATCGACTTGCTCAGCGCCAGACGAGAGGAGATGATCTTGAAGGCACGCAGGCGGTTGGCGGCCCAGTTGGGCAACGAGATCGAAGCGAATCCATTGATGTAACTATGTAGTGAAATAGGTGTGGAAAAGTTGGTCAGTGCATAAACAGTTGCTCTGAAGATTTGGGTGGTGGATAATACATTGCTTTGTGGTGAAGATTTGGGTAGTTGAAATTAATCCCAATGTGCTTTGTGGTTATTTTGTAGTGCAACTGTTTGATGATTTGCGAGTGATTAAAACAGTTGCTGCTTTGTGGTTATTTTTGTAGGGGCAAGCTGCTCAATGGCAGACCTGCGAGCATGTGACCGGCACTGTCTGCTGTGCCTTTAGGGGTTGACCCAACTTGGAGACTGGCAATTTCTATAATGTCTGGTTCAGCTTCTGGTGCAGCCTTACTCTCTGGCTCCGTTTTTGTACTTTTTGTCTCAGCACCGTTTGTCTCAGCACCGCTTGTCTCCTTCGCCTCACTTATCTCCTTCTCATCTGCCTCGTACACATCGCCCAAGTGGTCAAACCGAACCAACGAACAGAATCCGTCCGTGGAACTAACCACCAAACTCCGTCCGTCGCCGTTCCAGCACAAGTCGGTGATTGACAGGTAATGCAAGTTGGAGACCAATCCCAAGGGCTCCGTCTGCTCGGTATCGTACAACACGATCGAGTCCTGTGTGGCCACTGCAAACACCATGCGGTAGGGAAGAGTGAAAACAGGGCTGGCGCTGCGACGCTGGTACAATAACGGACAGAACCGGACGGCAATTGCCGGTTTTTTGAGGCCCGGAAGCAGCAATACCGGTGGCCGGTTGAGTCCTGCTCGTGTGTAGATGTAAACTGTGTTTGTTTCCGTGCTTGATTCGGCTTCTTCCTTCCCTCCATCCTCCGCACAGTCTTCGTTGCGGCCCACCTCTTCCCGGTATACTCCCAGCGGCGTCACAAGCAAGCTGCCATCCGGCGAAAACGTCAACCGGCGAAAGAACGATTGCAATGTCTCCGCATGGTACAATTGAGTGACCCGGTATGCCATTGGTTCTTCCAGACTCCCACCAGTCCGCAGCACTGGCACATCAGCACGCCCGCTCTTCTGCACCACCTTCAGGGAAAACGGCTGCAAATCTGTCAACGCATGCATATGCACAGTCCTGTCCGCCAGCTGCGTCACCAAAAATTCCCCGCGAGGATCCCAGGCCACTCCTTGCACATAATGCGTGTGTTCATGAATGGCGCCTACCTGGCTCCCATCGGCTGCTTTATACACACGCGTGACGTTGTCCATGGATCCAGCAGCCACATACTGCAGGTCCGGCGACCAGGCGATGTCGTAAATCTCGGCCGTGGATGTCCGACATACATGACGCACGGTCCACGATTCCTTGATGTCTTCGTCCTCGCTGCCAAATTCCTTGATGATGGTGTCGGCCCTGGTCCAGAAGATCAACGTCCCGTCATCACCCGCAGTCGCCAACACAGAACCCTGCGGGTCGAACCGCGCCACGTTGACTGCCTGGGTGTGTTTGGAAAGAGTGCTCAAGTATTCCACTGCAGGCGCGGCCGGTTCTTCGCCAGCATGAGCACCCTCGGAATGCAATCGCCAAATGCGGACATTATTGTCGCCGCCGGCCGTCGCTAGCCGGTCCGACGCACGGCTGCCGGCGCCTTTCTGCAAGTCCACCGAGTAGATCGGCTGGCTCTCGTCGTGCCAGTGCACTGTGAGCGTGGTCGAGTTCATCCGACCGCGTCTGGCTCGCGACCGATGGTATGTGGCCCACTAAATTTCCAGGTGTCTGGATGTACAAATATTCTCAATGTGCATACCGGATATGCGCAGGCGCATGCAGGCGCATGCAATGTACGGCTCCAGATAGCCAGCAAGGAACAGTCAAGCAATGGCTGCCCCAGAGGAACGGTGGACCAAGGTGGACAATTGGCTTGGAAATGCCAGGTCGCATGCCTACGACATGGACGACAGTGATATAGAAACGCTGACAACGTCCGACGGCGCTCACACCGAGGACGAGGACGACTACTTTGACGCCTTCTGCAGCGAGTATATTTCGTTCACGAACAACAACCCCACGACTTTCCACGCTGTCCAGTACATGTGCGAGTTGCTTGAATCTCGAGGGTTTGTGTATGTTCCGGAAAACCGGCCCATTGACGAGAAAACTGCTCAGGCGCTTAAAAACGGTGGTACTTTCTACACCACCAGAGCCGGCTTATCGCTTGTGGCGTTTGTGGTTGGCGGCAAGTGGGCACCAGAAAACGGAGTAGGAGCAATCGGAAGCCATGTGGATGCGCTTACGGCCAAATTGAAGCCGATTTCACTCAAAGATTCGGTGGATGGTTATCAAATGCTCGGTGTAGCCAATTACAGTGGAACGCTTGAGAAAAACTGGCTTGACCGAGACCTAGGTCTTGCTGGTGCGGTCATCGTCAAACAGGGCGACAAAAGAGTCCGCAAGCTTTTGAGTTCTGGAACACTTCCTATTGCGAGAATTCCTTCGCTTGCCCCACATTTCGGCGCTGAAGCCGGTGGCCCATACAACAAGGAGACAAAGATGGTGCCTGTTATAGGGTATGGCGAAGTGCCAGAAGCCTCTGAAACCGAGAAAAGTGCCCCACTATACGGCAAGCACCCATTGGCGCTTTTGCGGTTCGTGGCTGCTCGTGCCAGCTGTGGCATCGAGGACATTTTGGCGGTGGACTTGGAGCTCTATGACATCCAGAGCGCATGCAGAGGTGGACTCGGCAGAGAGTTTTTGTTTGCCCCTCGGATTGACGACCGGTTGTGTTCGTTTGCAGCCATCAATGCGCTTCTTCTGGCGGCTTCCGAGACGAAAAGCACCACTACTCTCGAGGAATGGGATGGCCTCAACGTTGTTTTGCTTGCAGACAACGAAGAGATTGGCTCTGGCACCCGCACAGGAGCCAAGGGACGGTTTCTCAGCTCCACCATCAACCGTATTTTAGCAGCCCGTCATTTGCAGCCGCTGGACCTTGCCCTAGCATACGCCAACTCGTTGATACTTAGTGCTGATGTGACCCACGCCTTGAACCCCAACTTTAAGCTGGCGTACCTCGAGCACCACTATCCTGTTCCCAACAAGGGTCTTACGATCAAAATGGACGCAAACGGCCATGTTGTGACCGACTCTGCTGGTGCGTCTGTGTTGCAGCTGGTTGCCGACAAGAACAATTTGCAGCTTCAGACGTTCCATATCCGCAACGATGCCCGCAGCGGTGGTACAATTGGACCTATATTGGCGACGGAAACAGGAGCACATGTGGTTGATGTGGGACTCCCCCAGCTTTCCATGCACAGCATCCGGGCGATGTGTGGGTACATGGAAATTGGGTTGGGAATCAAGACGTTTGAAGCTTTTTTCCGGGACTGGGCCGAACAGTATAAGCTCTATGCTGCAGACATATAGCGAGGTGTAGCAAGAAGCAAGACAGACTTGTCGTAGGAATGAGGGTGGTGAGAGATTCCATAATGGGTCAAGAAGCAATGGTGGAAATGTGTAGATATCGACAAGAGTATAAGCAGTATAGAGTATAGCAAGATGAGCACCAAGACTCTAGCAATAGTAGGAACTAGAAGTTCTATTCTGCTAGTCAATGTGATTCTGTAAAGGTCAACAAGAAGCAATGGTGGAAATGTGTAGATGTCGACAATAGAATAAGCAATACAGAGTATCAAGATGGAAGACAAAGCAGGAATGAGTGTTTTCCTTCCGTCAATGTACTTCTCTCGGTTCACCAACAAGACGTAATGATGCTAGTGTTATAGTTGTCAACAACAGCAAACCAATGCAGAGAACAACAAGATGATCATCAACACAACAGCAATAAGGAATGGAACGTGATTTTCCTGGTAGCAGATTCTGTAATGGATTCATAAAGAACGCAAAATGCTTGTCAACAACAGCAAACCAACACGGAGAACATCAAGACAGACAACACAGACCAAGAGCTCAACACACTCAAGAGCAAAGTCCCGCGTGATGACAGTGATGATATCGCCGATATCATTAAAAGTAAACAGACTGACTCTGGCGAAATTGAATTACACGATGACCACTGAGATAAGTCGCGTGGCAAACCGGTCTGTGGCAAACCGGTCTGTACTACGGCTGCACCTCTCTAACGGCGCACCTCTCTACCCAACCGCGCACCTCTCTACCACTACGGCTGCACCTCTCTACCGCACCTCTCTAACCGCACTAACCGCACTTCTACTCACATGCCGCTCCCAAACATTTTCTCGCATTACTTTTATTCAGCCAGACGGCCAGGATATTTAGTCATTAATCATACACAACCACCCATGGTCACAACATGCCAAGAAGGCACGTAGCCATAAAAAACCCCGCCATCACCACCGACGACGGCGACAGACGAAACGCGCCGTTGTCCGACGACGACGAGCTGCCCAAGTCGGACGCGGACGGAGACGCCAATGTGATGTGGTGCACCTCGGACGAGTCGGTGAACATGCCTCTGGCACTGGAGTCCGACCCAGACGCCACGAGCAACGCCTCCACCGAGCCGGTGACGGAATTTGTTATGGCGTCCTGCGCCTTGAAGTTTCCCACGTCCGATACCGAGGTCACCAACTGGAGGTTGCCGAACGCCGTGGTCGTAGGCGACTTGAACGACTTGGTGGCGGAATCTAGAAGCAACGACATGTTAAGGAAAGTGGATGCCGTGTAAGTGGGAAATCGCTCGCTTTTAAGCACCGGTATTGTCGCTTCTAACCATTCTGTTTTCAGGCACACCTGACACAAAATCTTGCAGGCAGGCAGGGGTATGCATGCATGACGTCATACCATTTAAGGTACAACGGTTTAACTTCCGGCGGCGGCAAAAAGACGGGGCGACCTGGCACAGCGTGGCGCCATGGTGTGGGCTGGGCTTAGGTGGGTGCTGGAGTGGGT
Source organism: Meyerozyma smithsonii (assembly GCA_030570235.1). Taxonomy (NCBI): domain Eukaryota; kingdom Fungi; phylum Ascomycota; class Pichiomycetes; order Serinales; family Debaryomycetaceae; genus Meyerozyma; species Meyerozyma smithsonii. The sequence goes on along the minus strand of JAJLVE010000003.1, from coordinate 1,112,020 downwards.
GCTGGTGTGGAAGTGCCAGCAGTCGCCGGGTTTCTCGGCGCCGGCGTTCGCGTCGCGCTGCAACATTGTTGCATAATATATATTGTGTCAACAAAAAATGACGCGCCGCACGCATTACCCCATGCGGATGGGCAGCCGCGCGCAGGCGCACGCCATCCAGGTACCGCTTTTTGCATTTTCGCTTTTGCATTTTCGCTGGTGCGTTTTCGCGCGTGTCCTGTGCACAGCGCCAGACGACTCGGAAGATGCCGTGCTTGGTCTGGCATTCCTGTCTGCCGGACGAGGCACCCAAGTCCGAGGCGAAGCAAGGCGAAGCAGTGCCACGCCAGGGCTAAGCGATATGCGAGGCACAGCTAGGCATGGTTATCTCCGGGTCTACGGCTATTCAGTGGGCTGATCGCAATGTCAATTGACTCGAGGTTATTGCATCAATTGGTTCAATTGACTCATTGGTTTATTGACTCGTTGGTATTGCATCAATAATTGCAATTGACTCATTGATTTTTGACTCGTTGGTCAATTACAATTGGCCCATCTCTTTCATCAATTGGCTCAATTGGTATATTGACCCATCTCTTTCATCAATCCTTACTTTTCTTTATCCCTGCAAGAGCTCTTCCTCGTCCTCCGACTTGCCGCTCCATCTTCTAATTGCTCTCTTGAAAATATTGGGTTTCGAGATCTCCCGCAACTTGTACTTGTAGATAACCTCGAATGTCGGCGGCTCGATCTCGCGAGGATGCACGTTGATATCCGGCTCCAACAGCAGCGACGACACATCCGACTTGGTGGGGAAGAGCTGGGCGGCTGCCGCCGGCGGTGGCGGTGGCGGGGTGCCGGTGATAATGCCGTCGATGCGGCCGGAAGTCACCTGGTTGCGGGCCACCTGGGCCGGCGACTGTCTGAACGCTTCGTTGACGGCGTGGGTTTCAGACGTGGTGGTTCTGCGTTCGGCGGCGTCCGACGTGGCCCCGTAGCTGGCGCCGCTGCCGGAGTGGTACGAAAAGATCAGCGAGCTGTCGTCGAAAACCGAGCCCATGTCCTCGAGCGTCAAGCCCTTGGTTTCCGGGAAAAGCAAGTGCACACAGAAGAACGACAACACACACGACACCGCCGGGATGAGGTAGGTGCGCCACGTGATGGAGTCCAAGAGAATGGGCGTCATCTCTCCCACCACAAAGTTGAACAACCAGTTGGTGGCCGTGGACATGGCGGCGCCCTTGGAGCGCACCGAGTTGGGGATCACCTCGTTCATCATCCACGGAATGGGGCCCCAGCTGGCGCCGAACGCCGCGTTGAACACCACCACACACACCACCACCACGTTGGGCGTGTACTCGTTGTTGACACACAAGGAGAACGCAATCACGAGCAACGGCACGGCCATGAGCACGGCGCCCCACATCAAGAGCGGCTTGCGGCCCCAGCCGTCGACCAAGTACCACGGCGGAACGGTGCTGGCCACGTACACCAACGAGTTCACGCCGGTCATCAAGATGGCCAGCCGCCCGACCCAGCCCGCCAGCTCAAAGATCATCGGCGCGTAGTACGACACAATGTTGATGCCGTTGAGCTGGGCAAACATCTGCGAGAAGCACGCCACCAGCACCCGCTTGGCATACCGGTTGAGCATGTAGCGGTACGACCGCTCGCCGCCCTCCACCCGGGCAATGAGCACGTTTTCCTTGATGCTGCGGTACTCGGCCCGGGCAATCTCCTCCTCCACGTCGCCGTCCGCGTACAAGTCGGCGATCACCACCATGCCCTCGATGTCGTGGTTGTGGTCCAAGAGCCACCGCGGCGTCTCCACGATGACATACAGCCCGAGAAACAAGAGAAAGCCCATCACACACTGGACGAAAAGTGGCGTGCGCCACAGGTAGTCGTTCTCCAAGAACGAGAAGCCGTAGTCCACCCAGATGCTGGTGGAGTACCCGATGATGTTGCCGGTAAACTCAAGACAGGCGTAGAAGCCGCGGTCGTCGGGCGGACTGATTTCCAGCTGGTAGCAAGGAATAATGGTGGTGAGAAAACCGATGGCCACGCCGCTGATGAGCCGGCCAAACCCAAGGTTGACGATGTTGACCGAAGTGGTCTGAATAAGCCCGCCAACAAGGAAAATGAACGAGCCCAAACGGATGGTTTTGCGTCTGCCAATCCGGTCTCCAACTTTTCCCGCTTCAAACGAGCTGAATAGAGCACCGATCTCCAAGATGGCAATCATCGTACCCACCTCAGCCGGCAGCGGATCGTTATAGTAGTCTTTAAAGTAGTGGTTGGTCAAAAGAGACGACATCAAACCCTGCTCGAACCCGAAAAGAAACACGCCCAAAGACACAAAGATCGACGTGAAGTTGAGAAGAGCACGCCCCACAAGGAAGCTCTCCTTCATCTGGATGTTGTGGTGCAGATCGCGATGGACATCCATTCTGTGGCAGTAGCGAGTGTTGTGAGATCAAGAATGATCCTCCCGCTTATCTGTGATTACGTCAGCGGCATTGTGTATATTGTGCCCACAAGTATTTTGTGCAGGGCCAAGGGCATGGGTGCGTGCAGGACCCCTAGGTCCCCTATATTAGATGCAATGTGCTTGCAAGTGCTGCCGCCAATTGCAGCTAGCGAATGTTGTTCAACCGCGTGCTGTTCATGTGCACGTTGATGTCCAACCGGTCCGCGTTTTCCTCGATGTCGCGCAACCGCTTGTTCTGGCTCTCCACCTCCACGCCCATGGTGGACGCGGCGTTCTTCAACTTTTTCAGATACAACCCGATCTGGTCCAAGTTCGTAGCCAACTCCTTCTCCATCTCGTCGTCCTCCGAGTCGTTCTCAAACTGGTACCGCTGCGCGGCGGCAAGACTCTGGTCGTCCTTGTACTTGCGGTGCACATCGGAGTTTGTCGCGTTCAGCGTGATGCCCTGCTTGAGGCGCTGCTCGGAAGCGTAGGCGCCCTGGCGGTTGCTCTCACGCAAGTATTTTTCCTGCGCCTTCTGGGCCTTGATGTTCTCCTCCTGCTGCCGGAGCCGCGACTTGCGGTTGAACGGGTTGCCCTGGGCCGGGATAAAGATGCTGCGGTTCAATCGCTTCAACTCGCTCACCTTGTCGCGGGCTATGTTGGTCTGGGTGTCGGCCAACAAGAGATTCTGCTCGGCGTTGTACAACCGCTCCGACTGCGACCCGAGCATGCCCATGGTATTAGTGGCTGATGCGTCGGCCTCCTGGGCCATCCGCAACGTGTTGCGGGTCAGAGCCACCGACTCCTGTTTCACAAACCGGATGTCCTGCTTGATGCCTTCGACCTCCTCGTCCTCCGAGTTCACCTGCTCTTCTTCTGGAAGCTCCTCCTCGATGTTCAAGTCGTCCTCCTCCGGAAGCGCATTCAAGTCCAACGTGGCGTCGTCGGGAACCTGCTTAGCAGGACGCCGCGCGTACATCTGGTTCAGAGGAATGGCGTTCAAGTCGAGCGACTCGTCGTCTGGGGCGTCTCTCGCCGATCCATACGTGCTTCTGGTCGCCCGGCTGGCCTGTCCGTAGGGTGTGCTTTGTCCATTTGTAGCTTGTGCCGTTGTCAGGCGACCATATGGACTGCTTGCTGCACCGGAAGCCGAAGAATATGGATCGTGCGCCGGTCTGCTTGCATTATTGCCGTTTCCAGACGTTCTGGCGGACCCGTACGGCGAGTTTCCGTTGTCTCGGCCTGTTCCAGCGGCCGTAGATCCACCGTAAGGAGAGCTGCTGACACCGTTTCTTGCATAGGGCGAGCTGGCGGCCCCAGTACCACTATACGGCGAGCTGGAGACTCCAGCACCACTGCTTTGTCCATTATAAGCGCCGGAACCATATGGCGAACCTCCATTTTGTGCTCCATAGGGACTTCCAGCAGCGGAATCAGCTCCGCCATTGGCGTACGGGTTGCTCCCGGGGCCAGCACCAGCACCAGCACCCATCTGAGCATTGGCATACGGATTCTGTGGTGCTAAACCTGGCTTGCGAGCCTGGCGTTCCTGGGCATATTCTCGGAACGCACCAAACTTCTCCTGACGGCCTTTATTTGACTTGTTGGCCACGCCGACGCGGTTGAGGTCCTCCCTGAGCTCGGCCTCCGTCGGATCCTTCTTTTTAAACATAGTTTTAAGTCCCATGTTGTCAGTTTCTGAGGCGGAGTTTGCGTTGTATGACTAGGGTCTGTGCAGGACGGGACCTGGCAGACGGGAACTGGGAACTGGGAACTGGGAGACAGGCAACGGCAAAAAAGTGAAATATGGAAAAACGGCGAAAGAGGCACAGCAGACTAGGGAGGTGCAGAAGAGTGGTGGGTGCCGACGATACGACCATTCGCCACAACAGAAGTAATTATGACCGTGTGCTTGACACATTATCACGTGACGCAATCACCAGCAGACACCAGCAGACACCAGCAGACTATCAGCAGACTATCAGCAGTGTCAGATTCCAGTGTCAGATGCTTTGGTGTCCCATAATACAGTCACAATAGCAGCCACCACCACCTCCATATCTGCCAAAATTTCCCATACAGGTTAGGCCCGTTTCTTTTGAAAAGTTGTTTCCTCTTTCCGCATCGGGAACTACCCCAGAAAATCTCATCGCGAAACTTGCAGCTACCATGCTGGTAATCGTCGACACCAGAGTGGAACCTTACAGGAACATACATAGTACAAAGCCACTTGAAAGTGAACGTAAACGACGAAAACTCACCAGTGGTCAAGTTGTGGCCAAAAGCAGCAATTTTCCACCAACCTGGAATGTGCTGGTTGAATTTCACCAGGATTGTGACGTTGAAATGGCTGCTATAGATGCGGCAGATACACCGAATGTCCCACAAGACACCAAACAGAACAACACACCCACATGCAACTGTGGTTATTTGCATGGGCCAGGACAAGGCAACCACGAGGACAAAACAGCTGTTGGACTCGGAGTGCCGTTGCTTCGCGGACCGGACTAAAACCGGACTGATGGATTATATGGATTTTGGATTATAGCATTTTATTGTCATTTTTATGGATTGTATGCATTTGAGTATGGGTTGTGCCTCGTATGCATTTCCTTATCATTTTATGCATTTTGTATGCATTTTGTATCATTTTATATCATTTTGTATCATTTTGTATGCATTTTGTATCATTTTATTATCATTTTGTTTGCATTTTATTACCATTTTTATGCATTTTATACGCTTTTGTATGCTTTTGTATGCTTCGCACACAACACATTAACACACTACACCAACCCTCCTCTACACTGCCTGCTCTTCCTCTCATTTCGATTATAGTATAGATCGTCGTCTACTCCAATGCGCCAATCTCCTTCACCACCTCATCGTAGCCTTCTCTGTACTCGTCAGTCTTGTCCGAGTTCTTCTTGCTCTTGCCTCCGCCAGGAACAACCATGACACACGACGTGGGACGCTTGGTGGCTCCAGCCGAACCCAAGTCTTCTTTCGATGGGATAAAAACGTATGGAACTGCAGAATCCTCACACAAAACAGGAATGTGGGAGATCACGTCTGGCGGCGAGATGTCTCCGGCTATTATGACAAGTCCCTTTTCGCCCTTTCTCAATGCTTTGACCACCTCCTTGACTCCTCTCTTGACATGCTTGGCTTTGGACGCCTTTTTGACGGTTTTGAGAATCTTCTTGTTGACCTTTTTGGGTGCCAACGGCTTGGCGAAGGGCAAGATGGCCACTAGCCTCTTTTCGTAGTTGTCTTCTTCCTCACTGACCTTTTCTTTCTTGGCCATCGTGTACTAGCTTTTGCAAAAGGAAAATTTCCAAAAAACCAATCTCACTATTTGGCCCGCGCACACCCGATGAGGTGCCCACCTGTTCTCCACCACCATCTTTATCGGTATGCCCAGGGACCGGAATACACCGAGGGGCCAATTGCTCAAGCGCAGACGGCCGCAGGAGCAGAAGAACACAAATAGCGGCGTTTTGCTTGAAAAACAACTGCCAGAAGCCGAGAATTTCCAAATTCCCGAAAATGACGTGATGATCAAGGGAATAAACAAGCTTAAAACGGGTTCGGAAGAGCCAGAAAAGGACGGAAAGACTGTGACAATGTGCTTGCGTGTGTGCGCCAGCGAAGCGGACTTCTTGGTAGCCGATACCTCGTTGGAAAGCCACTTAAAACTGGATATTGGCATCGCCGATTTCTCCATTTCTGCTCCTTCTGAAGGCTCAATCGACCGTTTTGTGTATTTGACAGGAGACGTCACGCCCAGCCTGAGAGCAGCAGTGTACCTCGCATACCTCCTTGCTGCCAGAGCAAGCGATCTGTCCCGTCTACAACTGTTTACACTAAAATCTGCAAACTACCATCTCACGTTGGTGACAGAAAATCCTGCTTCAAGCTACGAAAACCTCCCCAACTCGCCTGGAACCCGTCGTTCCGAGTCAAGCACCTACGCATTGAACCCTCAAGCCATGCTCCACTACATAGCAGGAGACTTGACCAGCTTGTTCAACGCCGTGGTAGCACTCAACTTGGCGGCTCCCCAGGCCAACTTGCACCCGGCCAACTTGCACCCGGCCGACATCTACGCCAATACCAACAGAGCAGGTCTCTACCAACGGACACCGGAAAACGATGCCCGTCTCAACCCAAAATCTCACGATATATTTCGTCATGTATAGCCTAATTTACACCCTCAAACTTTTTGCACCTGGGCCGTCTGCTTGTTCTTGGAAATGGCAGCAACACGATCTCCCAACGATAATGCTAGTCCTTGGCCCTTGGATCTTATTCTAACGTGGCCAATGATAGGACCGTCACTTTGCTGCTCAATGCACAAGTTGGCCAAGGCATCCTCGCCGAACGAGGACCTCGAGTACAAGTTGGCCGAGAGGAACAGACACTCCTGGCCCACGACAGCACCGGGCGTAAGACAGTTCATGTTGGTGCCTGCCATGAGCACGTCCAAGTACTCCTTCAACGAGTTCATCTGTGCCTTGATCGTGATCTTGTTCTCCCACTCAAACTCGTTCCACATCTTACGGAACGAGCTCTCGGAGCACACCGCAGGTTTGATGTAGTCCATAATATCCACGTGAACGTCGTTCAAAATGACAATTGTAGACTCGTCCGAGTGCTGGCCATCGTACACAATGTTACCAAAGATCACTCCGGTGTCGGCAGAGGAAACCTTGATGGTGGTCTGCACCTTGTGGAAGCCGTGAGGGCCAATGTTGGCACTGGCAGCCTTATCCACAACCGTCAAGTCGCCCAACGTGGCAAACTCAACTGACAAGTTTCTCAAGGTGCTGGTGGTTTGGTTCACCAAAAGAACATCCAACACGACATCGTACTGGTGCACCTTGACGTAGGCTTCGGCGTAGATGGGGTCCGAGAAACCGGTCAACTGGAGAATCTTGTTCAACCTGGAGCTCAAATCTTCCTTTTTATTACCGCCCATCAACTTGACCTCGTCGCTGCCAGCGTCACGAGCAACATCCTTCTCGAGCTGGCGGAATAAGATCAAGTCGTCCACTTGCTCTGCATTGTCGTGGAAGTCTCTGGCTTCAGCTTCTGCCTTCTGCTCCTCGCTGATCTTGATCTGGCTTCTGAACGCGTCCTTGGTCTCGTCCAAGAAACTCTTCTGGATGAGCTCGACATCGTCCTCGTCAGACAAGTACTTGATGTATGAGAATATCCTGTCAGCCGAGTCTTCGTCAATCTTCTTGGTGACGAACGAAGACTCACCCAATCGCAAAATCAGCACCATTATCAAAAGAGCCTCGGCCTTTAATGCATTCACAAGCTTTTCAGGAGTCTGGAGACGTTGCAATCTCAAGATCAATTTGACCAAAGTACTGGCGAGCACCAGGGCAAGGTAAAAGTCCCCTCCCAAGATAAGCTTACGAACTGGGGGTTTTTCTTCTTCCTGTTGGACCACGTCCACAGTCATGGCGTTCTCGGTGGCATAAGTTCCGTCAGGAAGAACCACCGGCTTCTTGCCCAGCTTGCCGGACGATTCTTCTTCGTGGTCCTCGTCCTTCTCCTGCAAGCGTTTTTCGCTGGCAACGATAGGAACCTCACCAATGCTGGACCGCAAGTACTTCCAGGCCTCACGCACGAGCTTCTCTTCTTCGCAGTATTCTCCGATAATCCAGAACGAGCCGCGGAACACCTTGCCTGACTTGACCGCAGGCAACGAGGCGATCAATCTGGTGATGATCAGCTGTCTGAGGTCGGGGAACTTTTCCACCACCTCCTTCACAAAGGTGATGACTTCGTAGGCGGCAGCCGTGTTGATACTGCCCATGGACTCGAGCAACAAGTCCACGACGCTGGCGGCCACTTCGACGAAGCGGATGGCCAACTGGTGGATGGCATTGATCAAAAGCTGTCTGTACTCGGCGGACTTTTCTTCTTCGGACAGCGAGCTCTTCTGGAGCTCCTTCTTCAAGAGCTTGACGACGTCTTCGACGTTTCTGCTGGAAATCAACAGGAGAGTGACGTCAATGGCCTTTTTGCGCACGGCCAAGTCCTGGGACGTCAAGACACGCAAAATCTCCAACGAGAGGTCCTGGAGCACGCCGGGGTTGGCGCGGTTGAGGTCGTTGATGCGCTCCAAGGTGATGATCTTGACGTTGTTGTCGGTTTCCTTGGTGGCCAAGTCGACAAACTTGGTGCCAGCCAAGAGGATGTGCTGGGAGCTGGAGGACAACAGGGTCAACGAGATGGCGGCCTCGTACACCACCACGTTGGAGGGAGACTCGATGACCTCCTCCAAAAGCAGGGTGTACTGCAGCTTGACGGCCGGGTTGCGGGCGGCGTCGCGGCGCAAGAACTCGATGAACGCAAGCTGGATCAACGGGTCCAACGTCTCGATGACGGCCACGTTGTCCTGGATGTACTGGAGGGCCGCGTCGCGGTTCAAGTCGCCCAAGCACACGAAAGCGTTCCGGCGACACACGGCGTCGGACTCCTCGTACAAGAAACGGTACACCAACTCGTCGGCGTCCGGCGCGAGGTGCTCGGCCACCTTGTAGATGGAGTAGAGCGCAAACACGGCGTTTTTGCGCACGTAGGCGTGGCGGTGCTCCAAGCACTGGCGCACGTTGGGCACCAAAGTTTCCAACAAATCGGGCTCTTTCAACTTGGACAAGAAGCGCAACGTGTTGCCACGCACGTACTCGTTGGGGTGCTGGAGATCGCGCTGGATGGCGTTGCACACCAAGATCATTTCCTGGCGCATCTTGCCCAGGGCGTCGAGCTTGGGACACACTTCCCAGTAGAAGTAGAGCATTTTCTTGAGCTCCTTGTTCTTCAGCGGCATCACAAACCGGATGATGTGCATCAAGAGGTCCGGCAACGGGTCGCCGTTGAGGATGGTAATCAAAATCTGCTTCATGGCAGTGATCTTCTCGTCGTCTTTACCCTTCTCCAAAAGCTTGCGGAAGTCATTCACCGACGTCTTCGCAGCCCCATTGGGCTCGTAGATCATCGTGTACCCGATATCCGACATGGAGACGTGTTATGAAGTTTGCGCCGAGAACGAATTCACCTCGCCAGGTGCACGCCGCCAGGCCCAAACACCCACACATAAGCCCAGCCTGCCGGTGGTGGTGCCGGTGGTGCTGTTTGGGCGGCCTACACCTCGTCGGGGTTGACGAGCACCAAGCGCGGCTCCTCGCTGTACTGCGGCTGGTCCTGCGGATGTTCGTCGTCCGGGCCGGCCGTGTACGCCGGGTGCTGGTAGTAGCCGCGCACCTCGTCGATGCTTCCCGACGAAGAACTCGAGGCCAGGTCGGGCACCAGCTCGGAGATGCTTTCCGGGATCAGCGCCGCCAGCGACCGGTGCAAGGAGCGTGCTTCGTCGTTGATGGACGACGTGCGTACAGGACTGCTGCTGCCGGAAGTGTTGGCGCCCGAGGTTCCAGAAGCCGTCACCGAGGCGCTGGAGTAGATGGAGGCTCTGGAATCACGGGCGGAGCCGTGGGTGGAGCCGTAGGCGGACGAGAGACTGGGTCCGCTCAAATACGGCCGCGAGTCGCCGACTTCTGCCGCCAATAACCGCGGCTGCAAATGGCCGTGTTTCAACTCGACGCCGCTGGTCTTCTTTCGGCCCTGCGACAACCCAAGCCGGAGGTAGCGGCCGTTGGAGGCGGCCATGCTGGCACGCTTGTCCACCGGCAGGATCCCGGTGGGAAGTTTCCACTTGTCTGGCAGCGAGTCGTTGCAGGCGGTTCCCATGGAACGACGGAGCGCCACCACGTAGCGGGACTGCTCGCCCTCGCCCGGCTTCAAGTCGAGGGTGCGCTTGAGCGTGGCCAAGTTGACGTTCTTGTTGGAGCTGCTGCTGTAGATGGAGCTGAGCGACGACGACTTGCGGTGCGACGGCGGCGCGGAAGACAGAGCAAAGATGTCTGACTGGCCGGCCAGCGGCGCTCCAGAGATGTCGGTGAGTGCCGAGCTGACGCCGGTGAGGCCGCTGAGGCCGGTGCTGACCGCCAAGAACGACGGCCGCACGGGCAAGTCCACCAAGCTGGTCTGCGATGGCACGGTGCCGGCAGCGTCAGGCTCGTCGTCTGGAAAGTAGAACTTGGACTTGGAAGGACTGAAGCCGGGCGACGGCACCAACGGCGAGTCTATTGGGTACGGTGCAGTTCCGGGCGAAGCGGTTTCTTGCGGATCATAGGGCTCAATAGCACTGGGCGAGCGAAGAGGAGAGCCCGGCAACGGCACCGGCGAGCCCTGCAAGGCGCCGTCAAAAGAAAGCGAGTCCGAGTGGGTGTTGGCCTGCGAGCTTGCCTGGGAGCTTGTTCTGGCGTCGTGGGACGAGATGGAGTCGCCGTACAGCGGCAGCCACGTCTCGACCATGGCTCCTGTGTCGCCAGTGATGTCGCCGCCAGTCAGAGGACTTTGAAAGACGCGCGCGTGCCTATTGGCGCCGTCGTAGTGGCCTTCGTCAAAGTTGAAATGGTCGATTTCCAGCTCGAGCGTCTGGATGATGTCGGCGAGCTCTTGGCCCAGGCCCTGCGACGGCAGCAGAGAATGGAACAGCGACAAGTTGGGCAGCGGCGAAAGCTGGTGGGCCGAGCGCAGCAGCAACGGCAGAATGTCCATGTGTCCGATATCCAGCACGTTCAGGAGCTGGGGCAGTCTGGGGAGTCGGTTTTGGGCCACCTGGCTCAAGGTGTCTCCGTCCATATCAGGTGGAGGTCTGCGTCTGGGAGCATGCGAGGCATGCGAGGCATGGGAAGGACCTGGCAGAGCACTGCCGTCGTTCTTGGCCACAGCCTTGTTGTGGAGAGCCGTACGCAAAAGCGGCGTATCGGCGTCTGGAGTGTTGAAGATGGACGAGATGCGCATGCCGATCAGCAGGTGTTTTTCTTTTTCTGGAGACATGTTGAGAGATGTAGACGGTCTGGGAACGGATCAGTAGACGTAGACAGGCTTAAATACGCAGCAAAAGTTGTGCTGAAAGCTGAAAGTGGCGTGAAAGCTGAAAGCTGGAGAAAGTGGCGTTCAGCTGGGTTTCAGGATACGCCAAACGGGGGTTTCGTTGACTTCGGCTATGAGACCTAGTGGTGGTGCCGTACAGCCGTGTGAGCAGCTGAATCTTTGGATTTTCAAAAAAAAAGCAACCTGTTCACACCTTGTGTCAACTGCAACGGGAAACTGTACTCTATCCAATACAGGGAGTGAAGGGCCGGAAAAGCCTAGAACTTGTGCTGGTGTGTCAACGTGTTGCGTACACTCTGCTGTGCCAATTCTGGGCACTTTTTCTTGGCTTCAAAGTATACCCGTTGGAAGACCCTGTCGCTAGTTTGGTTTGTGCTGCACAATGTTCTGAGAAGCTCACGAAAATTCCGCGCCCTTCGCACCAGGTTTCTTCCTTAATGTCAAAACGTACGTGTCCAATCTAGTCCTTCCCGGGAGGCCACTAACCCAGAACAAGCCGTAGACCACAGTGTGGCCAACCCCGACGTGATCACCAAGTACAAAGCTGCTGGCGACATTTCCAGCCGTGTTTTGGCCGAGTTGAAAACACGGGTGGTTGCCGGCGCCACCGTGTTTGACTTGTGCAAGGCCGGAGATGCGTTGATGGAGGAAGAATTGGCCAAGATCTACAACAGCAAGAAGGCGGCCAAGATCGCCAAGGGTATAGCCTTCCCCACGTGTGTGAACCCCAACCACATTCCCGGCCACTTCTCGCCGGTGAGCGACGACGACGAGGCCAACTGGACGTTGAAGGACGGAGACGTGGTCAACGTGATGTTGGGGGTGCAGATCGACGGCTTCCCTGCCGTGGTCGCCGACACCACCGTGGTTTCCAGCGGCGACAAAGTCAGTGGCAAAAAGGCCGACTTGCTCCACGCGGCGTGGACCGCGTCCGAGGCCGCCATCCGCACGTTCAAGCCCAACGCCCGCAACTGGGACGTCACCAGCATCGTCGACAAGGTGGTCAAGGACTTTGGCTGTTCTGCCGTGGAGAGCATGCTCACGCACAACCAGGAGCGCAACGTGTTGTACGGCCCCAAGGAGGTGATTCTCAACCCCACCAAGGAGAACCGGGGCCAGATGGACACGCACCGGTTCGACGTGAACGAGGTGTACGGGTTGGACGTGTTGGTGTCCACGTCCGCCGACGGCAAGGTCAAGCCGTCCAACTTCAAGACGTCGTTGTACAAGTTGACCGGCAACTCGTACGCATTGAAGCTCAAGTCGTCGCACCAGATCTTGGGCGAGCTCAAGGCCAAGAGCAACGGGCCGTTCCCCTACAACGTGCGCAACCTCGACGACGCCCGCAAGGCCCGCATGGGCTTGATCGAGTGCGTCAACCACCAGGTGGTTTTGGCGTACGACATCATGACCGAGAAGGAGGGCGAGTACGTGGCCCAGGTGTTCACCACGTTTGCGGTCACCGCCAACGGCATCGTCAAGTTCACCCACCCCACGTTCGACGCCGACCACTACGAGACCGCCAAAACCATCAGCGACGAAGAAATCAAATTGTTGATCAGCGAGCCGCTCAAAAAGTCCGCCAAAAAGAAGAAGTCCAAAAAGACCGACGCCGCTGCATAGCCGCCGCCGCCGCTTGCTCTACACCCTGCTACACATCCCGCTATACACCCGCTATACACCTTGCTATACACCTGCTATACACCCTGCTATATACCGTAGAACCACGGTGCTGCCGCCAGTTTGGTTTTTCGCAAATTCGCATCTTTTTCGTTCTCCGTCCGTTTGTCTTCCTCCTGCCAGCTTCCCCGCCACGATGCCGGAGGATGCCAGCGAGTCGCCAGACACCTCCCAGGACACCCTCCGCGACACCCCGTCGCCGCTGGCTACCGCAGCCCACCTGAACGGCGTTTCCCACCCATCTTTGCTGCTGTCGCAGGCATCCGCCGCACGTTCTGCCGACACTAACGGGTCCAGAGCGGCCAAAAGACCCTACAGAAAGAGGAAGAAGGGCGAGGAGCCCCAGCGCAAGTCGTCCCGGCTCATCGAGAAGGTCAACGAGCCCAAATTGACGCTCCAGCCCAGTCTTCCCATCACCGCCAGAGACAGTCGCGACGCCGGCAGCAGCGACGACGACGTTTTCATGGCCATACCGCGTGCCAGAGCCCAGCAGTTTGTCGAGCCGGCGGTGGCCGAGCCGCAGGCGGTGTACACGGGTCTTCCGCTCGAAGCACCTCCTCCAGCAAAAGCTCTCAAGAGCAGCCGTGGCGGGCGCCGCGGGGTGCCAGCACGCGTGGCCACGCCAGACAACGATAGCGAGCTCGAGGAGCGCCAGAGACACTACCGGGACACGCTAGCGGCCGAGGCCAGGCCAGAACCCAGCGCTTTGCGCATAAAATTTACGCCATTGGGGCCGCCAGGCGCCAAGAAGCGCAGAAAAAAGACCCAGATCAAGACAGAAACACCAAAACAGGCCGGCCGTGGAGCGGCAGAAACCCCCGGACTGGAGGGCCGCCGGCTGATCCGGGCGTCGAAGCGCATCAAGGTCATCTCGCCCAAGAAACACCCAGCGACACACTTGGCGCCGATGGCCAGCGGCAGCATCAGCGGCCCGCCCAGCGACAGCGAGCACACCGGCGAGAACGACGACTACTGCACGACGTGCGGGGGTTCCGGGGTGTTCATCTGCTGCGACTCGTGCTCCAAGTCGTTCCATTTCCTCTGCTGCGACCCGCCCATCGAAGAGTGTCCCGAGGACAACTGGAACTGCCGCGAATGCACCGCCAAGAACCAGCCCAAACCCACGTTCAACTACTTGGGGCTCTTCGGCCAGCTCGTCAACCACATCGTCAACAAGGACCCAGCCGAGTTCCAGCTTCCCAAACGGCTCCGCGAGTCGTTTGTAGGAGTGTCCACCGACGACGACGGCGCCTACAGCGACAGCCGGTTCAAGCCCGACATGTCGTTTGCCAAGCGCAACGGGTCGCAGATCCCGGGCTTCAACAGGGACGACAGCCTCGAGGTCGACTCGCTCTACGACAAGGACGGCCAGCCGCTTCTCTGCTACCGGTGCCGAGAGTCGGGGCTCCCCAAGAACGGCGGCCGCTGGAGGACCATGACGTGCTGCGACTACTGCGCCACCTACTGGCACATCGACTGCCTCGCCGAACCCATGTGTGTGCCCAAGACCATGGGCAGCAAGTGGATGTGTCCCAATCACGCCGACCAGCTCCTCCCCAACTACCTCTCCACCCGCAAGTTCAAGGACGCCACGGTGGTGGACGCCAGCATGCATAACCACTTTGTCAAGATCGCCACCTACAACTCGTTCACCGTCAAGCATCGCGACCAGCTGTACATAAGCGACGACATGAACGGGTCGGTGGCTCTCCAGGACTACTTGCAGTCCGAGGGCGGCGACGCCGGCGGCCAGGACAACCCCAATACCCACGACGGAGACTGCCATCCCGACTTCAAGATCCCCGACTACTTGCAGACCTACGCCGGCGCCAAAGGCGTCTACAGCAGAAGCGCCAAGGGCCTCCAGCGGGTGTTGACGTTGACCAGCGAAGAGGCAGACGGCAAGATGGGCTCCTTCATATACAGGGTTCCCGAGGAGCTGATCATGCTCGATTTCTTCACCAAGGTGAGCAAGGCCAACAAGCAGGAGATACTTCTGGCCCTCCAGCCGTACGAGGACTTGAGCCGGTTGGAGACAAACGACCAGGAACGCGAGGTGGTGGACGGACTCATCGACTTCAAGCAAGAGCGAAACAACCACGAGCCGCAACCGCAGACTCAGGCTCGGTCTCCATCTCACTCCCAGACGTTTAGTTTTCAGGAATTGGTCAACATCGCCTCGAACCAGTTGGACCACACCCCACGCAATCCGTTGAAGGAGGACCTCCAGCTCTCGTCCGAGGAGGTGGCCGACTTGATGCACATCAAGAGACTCATGCAACTCAAGGGCAAAGACCAACTCGTGGAATTCTTAACAAGCTAATGCATTACTACGGACTATGTACATTTAAAGAGCATACTGGTCAGCCTTCTCGATGACGGGAATCTCTTCTTTGGGCACGGGCTGCGCGCCGCTGAGCGCAACAAGCTCCTCAAGAATCTTGTTGGAATGCTTGTTGCTGCAGTCGAGCTCTTGGACCGAGCCGTCGGCCTGGTGGAGAATGATCTTCGTGGGACACTTGGCCAAGTCCTCCTTGGTCTTGGTGGCTATTCTGGTGAGCACAAAGTCCATCTGATCGTTGTGGAACTTGAGTGTGGGGAGATTCTGTCTCCAGAAACGACGGAGCCCGAAAGCGGGGGCAGAGACGCTTTGCTGGATGAGCAAAAGCTCGATTTTGGTGTACTTTGGGTCGAACCTGAACGCGGTTTGTGGAGTGCCGGCAATCTGGTTCAACCTGGCCATCTGCTTCCATATCCGCGAGGTGGGAAGACCTTTGAACATGGCAGCGCTTCCGACCTTGCCCATGACGAAGTGTTGAAAATTTCGTGGTGCTGCACAAAACAAAGATGCCCGCGGGCAGTCGTGCAGGCAGTCGTACACGTGCGAACATGCACGTGACCTGACTCACAGCGATAAGTGGATTTTTCCCCAGCGCCCAAAACATGTTTCGGTACACGGCTGTTCGGTTTGTTTCCCTGAAGGCCAGTCGGTTTGTGCCTTCCGGGGGCGTGTATCCCCAGGGTTTCGTGGTGGGCGGAATCCATTCTGGTGTCAAGAAGGACGGAAAGTCGTTGGATTTGGCGGTGTTGCACAACACGTACGGCGAGGATGCCAACGCTGCTGCAGTTTTCACCAAGAACAAGTTCAAGGCCGCACCGGTGCAGGTTTCCGCGGCCACGCTCAAGCAGAAGCACGGCGTGGGCATCAATTCCATCGTTGTGAACAGTGGAAACGCCAATGCTGTGACCGGAACCAAGGGCATTGAGGACGCCAGAGCCATGGCCACGGTGACAGACTCGGTGTTTGGCAACCCCGAGAACTCGACGTTGGTGATGTCCACGGGGGTGATTGGCAACAGGCTTCCAATCGACAATATTCTCGGCGGCATTCCCAAACTCGAGCTGCAGGTAGGCGACTCGCACCAGCACTGGCTCGCGTGTGCCTCGGCCATCTGCACCACCGACACCTTCCCCAAGCTCGTGAGCAAGAGCTTTGAGCTCAATGGCCAGACATACGCTTTGGCCGGGGTGGCCAAGGGCGCCGGAATGATCTGTCCCAACATGGCGACGTTGCTCGGCTTCTTCGTGACCGACGCTCCGGTGTCGGCCAAGGCGCTTCTGCAGATCTTGACCTACGCAACCGACCGCTCGTTCAACAGCATTTCCGTCGACGGCGACATGTCCACCAACGACACCATTGTCGCAATTGCCAACGGCGCTGCGGGCGGAGACTTGATCGACAGCAACGCCTCGTGCGCCGAGTCGTACGCACTTCTCCAGAAGGAGGTGACGGCGTTTGCCCAGAAACTCGCCCAGTTGGTGGTTCGCGACGGCGAAGGTGCGACCAAGTTCATCACCTTGAAGGTGAAGAATGCGCTCTCGTACAAGGACGCCAAGACGGTGGCCTCCACCATCGCCAACTCGTCGTTGTTCAAGACCGCCATGTACGGCAAGGACGCCAACTGGGGCCGGATCTTGTGTGCCATCGGCTACTCCGAGTTGTCCACGGCGCAGTCGGTGGTTCCCGAGAAAACCAGCGTGACGTTTGTGCCGACCGACGGCCTGGAGCGCTTGCCGTTGCTCGTCGACGGCGAGCCCGAGACCGTGGACGAGGACCGTGCTTCGGCGATTCTCCAGCACGAGGACCTTGAGATCGAAATCGACCTCGGCACCGGCGGCGGCCAGGAAGCCAGTTTCTGGACCTGCGACCTCAGCCACGAGTACGTCACCATCAACGGCGACTACCGCTCGTAGTGCGCCTCCCTGCCGAACATGTCTTGTATAGCTTCTAGACGGTGCTGCAACCGTGCCACCTGCATAAACACCCTAAACCGTTATCGTTCTCAGTGCGTTTCTCACTCTTTTGGTGCCACTCCCGGGCTCGATTTGCAGTAGAAAATGCCACACGACGCTGCCCTAATATCAGAGCTACCGTTCGCCTACACGTCGCAGAAGGTGCACAGGGACATATACGTCTTTCTCGTGGGCATAAAGATGGATGCCCATCCCAAGCCGCTGAGATTGGCTATAACCGACTTTACAACCAACGAAAATGTCGGCAAATACAATGCCATGGACCTACCTGGAGGACACCTAGGCGCGTTGCAGGTGTTCCAGGTAGACGCCTACAGCGAGAGACTACGTGGTTTGTTCTCCGGCTACCAAAATACCTTCGGAGAAGAACTCGTCACCTTCGGAGCAAGCACCGACGACATGATCCCGTTGGCCCACAAGCTTTGTATGGTCAAAATACGCGTCCAGTTGAAGGTATACGACGGAATCCTCGAAGGACGATGTGTTTCCATATCTCTAGCAGACCCAGCGACGCGTCACAGAAACTTTTCCCGTTTGCTCGTCCAGCTCCATCTGGTTTATCCCGTTCTTGTGCAAGAAAACCAGGCACTTTTCGACAAGGTCAACAGGATACTTGGGAACCCAGTGTCCAGGAATGCCACCAGCTCACTGTCCGAGCTGGTGGTGAACCGGACCGAGCAGCCAGCCCAGTCGCAAATCAAGATCGAAGCGGGTGTTGAAGCCGAGTCGTTGCAGTTTCCAGATCGCCAAATAACCCCTCCTCTTCATTCGATGGGGTCGTCACAGAACCCAAGCGACAGCGAAGAGGACGCCAGCGACAACGGCCATGTCATTTCGTTTGATAACGCCCAACAAGCATATGCTACGGCGCAAACGAACGTTTCTGGCGCTGCTTCTGTGGTGGACAGCGAGCCCTATAGCAACGGCCAGCATGTCCACGACAGTCAGAAGCATAATAACCAACCTGTTCGTCATAGCCAGAACCACCACAACCGAAATCTGCACAACGAAAAGACCAGCCAGGTGCTCACCACTGACAAGATTCCACAGTGGACCATAAGACAGCTTCTGTGTGCAAGTGAGCACGACATCGCAAACAGAACCATCTTGGTGAATGCGTTTGTTGTGGCCACCATTCCCAACGACTGGACTCTTGCGTGTGGAAAACAGTACTTTCAGTCCCGAGGCAACACGGTCGAGCTCGGCGACCCGTTCTACCGAGCGTTGGAGATTATTGTTTGCGACGAGCGGCCTCTGTCCCAGGTCCTCGATCCCGCAACCACCCTTTCTATTCGGCTCCAAGACGAAGACTTGGAACTGTTCTTCAACAACGCCTCGGTGGAATACAACTACACGCACATGGAGGGCCAGGCAGCCACACTCAGGTATCCAGACGAGCCACTACAATTGCATTTATATCGAAAGGACGTGAAGATCTCCTACAACACGTCCATGCCCATGTGGTCGGCACGAGGCTTATACATGAGCGATCTAGTCGGCTGAAACGAACGTCTTCATGCTCGTGTCCACGCCAATCACACAACGAAATACTTCCGACACCTGCCATGGAAGACCACGGTAGAAGGGTAGCAAGTTGCTGTAAAGCGGCCAGCGAAGCTCGCCACGACGACCCATCAGCATGGCAGACACGATCCCGGCTGCAACACTGGCCGGTTCAAGCCGGGGTGCTATCCAAGACGGCGTACGGACGCCCAGGAACATCCTGGTGCGTATTTGGCCAGGACAGATCAACAACGTTTTTACGCCATGTGGAGTCGTGGACGGAGGACCCAATTCATACGTCAACGACTCATGGAAGGCAATGAGGCCCGCTTTGCTAGCACCATAAGCCGAGAGGTAGGCAGGCGACAAGTACCCCAACACGGAAGCGATGGTGATGATGTAGCCTCGGTGCCCGGCTATCATGTCAGGAAGAAACGCCTTGACCGTATAGAAGCACGCTGTCAAATTGACAGCTATGATGCGGTCCACGTCCTCCAACGACAAGTCGAGGACCGTTTTGCCGCTGGTGATTCCAGCGTTGTTCACAAGCACAGTCACTATTCCAACATCTTGGAAGATTTGCTGTTGGCACTCCAGCACCTGGTTGCTGTCGCTGACGTCACAATGGTAAAAGTGCAATCCCTCGGCTTCCGTCGGTGGCTCCTGGACGTCCAACACAACCACCACGCCTTGCAACGCGAGCACCTGCTGAGCTAGTTCCCACCCCAAGCCACGAGAACCGCCGGTGACTAGAACAATATCCTGTTTGGGATCAAAGCTGTGGCCGAAGATCCTGGATGAAACCATCCCCAACGCATTGCTCGCATGGCACGTAACAGCAGCCGCAGACACCAGAGCCATATCCAACTTGTGATGGGTGCAAACCCGTCTGCAACCGTACTGGATCCTGCACAATACCGGTTGGTGGTATTTGCGCACTCTGAGAATCCTCATATTACGTCAGATTACCCTGGGACATCATGCCAGGCACCCGACCAAGTGTGCTTCGAGTGAAGAGAAAAAGAGGCCAGGATCCGCTTCAAGCACTCGTGCTTGAGGATAGTCCCGCTTCCAAGCGCTCCAAACAAAACACTCCTGTCAATTCCCGACCAGGCACTCCGTTGAGAACCACCCCAACTTCCGTTTCCAGTAGCTACTATCTCTTGGCGTCTGCTGGGACCGCCGAGCTAGCCGACGACGCTGTGCATTCGGTGCTAGCAGAAGATGTGGGAGGCCTGAAAAAGAGAAAATTCTATCTTCCACGGTCGCTGTGGGAAGACCCCGACGTGCCCAACGAGCTCTCAGATATGGTGCAGTCGTTTTTGGACGTCAATGGCTCGCAAGAAGGACCCAGCCATAAACGGAGAACACGGAGCCGCAAGGACAACGGCGAAAGTCCAGCGCCGGCAGAAATACCAAGCGAGTACGTCTACGATACTTATCATCTTTCCGAGCCCATGACCACCGCCAACCATCCACAGTCCCAGATAGGGTATGTGCGCTTCTTTGACGAGGAGAACGACTTATACCAGTCGGACGAGGAGGCTGACGACACCCACAAGGTGTACTCTGACGACGAGGACTCCAACGCCGAGTCTTTCTACCAGAACGATTATCCCAGCGACGAAGATGCCGAGGGCCAGGACCCGGAACTCGTCATTGGCGACGACGAAGAAGCGCCTGATGTGCTTGGCAACACCGATGAGCTCTATGACGACTTTTTCAACGGCCAGGAAGGCGAGGTGAACTTTTTGGACAGTTCAGAAGAAGAGGAGGAAGATGCGCTGTTTGAGCGACAACACTTCTTTCCCGACGAGGAGGAGGACGAGATGGCATTGCACCGCGACAAGATCTTTGGCAAGCTACAACGCATGATTGACGAATGACGACTAATATATACATTTAAGAGAAGAAATATTTGCTCTTTTTGACGTCGTCGATCTGTAGTTTGCCTTTTTCAGGAGCAGCAAGCAAACTGACCCTGGTGAACACCGGCGTCCACGATTTGATTCCAACAGCAGCAGCTGTTTCCAGGGTAGCATCATCATACTGGACGTCTTTGCTGCCCACATGGTAGTACAACTTTGGATTGTATTTGCGGAGCAATTCTTCGACCAGCGAGTTATCACCTAGTTCCCGTCTGAGCGCTACATTGGTTTCCTTCTTGGAATGACGGTTCACTATGCCTCGAGTCTGCATTAGTTCTCGAACCAAGTCCTCGTTGGCTCTATTCTCAAACCATACTAGTTGATACGAGTCTCTGACTGTGTGTTGCATGTCCTCCAACATTGCATCAACAATTGGGGTGGAGTACAAACGGGCAAACTCTTCACGGATTATATGAGAGAGACGTTCAACGTCCTTTGCATGGGTCCAGAAAGAGTCATGAACTGCCACAAATGCTATCTTTTCATTCTTTGCTGCCAAACAAGTCATGAACATGTGGACCGAATCGAGCGAGTGGATAAAGTTAGGAGCAACGGCGTTCATTTGACGGTGGAGATCAATTGGCGTGGGCTTGGTCCATTTTCGAAGAGAAAAGCTTTGAAGCGAAGTATCCAATACCTGGCGTTGGGGCTTAAGATAGATCTGCACAACTGGAAAGCCACTCACTGACGTCCACATCATGGGCCTATAGTACTTTTTCTGGAAAAAGTCCACTTCGATTTTCTTTGACTCCAAGTAATTGACGGTAGCTGCGTCCCACGAAGTGATGATCCTAAAACAATTTACCAGCAACCAGTCCTGCAATTTTCTGGCGCCACTGAAAAGCTCGGAAATGGAATCTAGCACAACTCTTGAAACATACAGCGAGATTTCTCGTTGCCGAGCCTTGACTTGCTCTCGTATCTCCAGGTCGATCTTGTCTGCCGAGTCTAGGAGATCAGTAATTCTATTTTGAATTTGAGCCGACGCTCCAAATGCCGTGACACCATACACGCTGGTCATCACTGTCTGCTTGATTAACTTTCTAGACAATAAACTGGCCGCCAAACCAGCTGTGGAATCGGGATCTTGCTCAGCAATTTTATTGACCTTTGAACTGACGATTTCCAAGACAGCCGAGTAGACGTCCTGACGGTTATCCTCATCGAATTCTTTTGGTATCACATTCACAGACTCTGCTCCCTTTTTATCTGCCCCTAAAGCAGCATAATGCTGAAGCCCGTTGCACGAACCGTCTAACGAAATAGGAATTCGACATAGGTAGTCTTGGGCAGAATTTCCTTCCGACACAAACTCGTTTAGCCTAGCAAACTCAAAGCACATGGCGAGGGTCTGCCACGGCTTATCGGCTTTCTGCCACCATGTTTCACCAAACGGAGTTTTTGCAGACCGGATTATGTTCTCCATATTTGCAGACACAAATTTCACGCGATCTTCTTTCTTCAATTTGTCCATGCCAAAATGGGCAGCTAGCTGGTACATGAGCCACTGTTCTCCGTCTTTCCCTAGCGGGTGAGCATGCCAGAACATCAAGAGAGACCTTACTAGATCACTTTGATAATGGGAAAGAACAGAGACCATTGGATATGCCCGACTTCGAAAGTCAAGTTCATGGGGAAGATAAACCACATCTCCATTAGTTCTGAAAGCTTGTGCAGCCTTGAGAAGCGTTTCCATCTCGATTCGAAGCCCTTTTAAATTATGGTATTCTTGCAAGCGTCTTGCATTTTCTTTCCTTGTTCGGCCTTCTGCACGATGAAACTCCAAGTCAGAAGCGAATTCCGTCCGAGACGGTTTTGGAATATGTTCTACTTTGACAGAACTCAATGGGGGTACAATGTTAAGCATGCCAGAACTTTTGTTCATCGCAACTTCAAAAATATCCACCATGGCAGGATTCAAGGCCCAGGCTTGGGATCCTAGGTAATCAAGACCCTGAAAAGTCGACTGTAGTTGATTAGTTTTGTTTGCCTGACGTAGATATTCCAACGATTTTTCGGTATTTTCAGAGTGCAATATTGGCTGCAAATTCTGGAGATATCCACCTTCATCAGGCGATGTCCAGGAACGAGCAGGAACAAGCATTGGAAGCTGTATGGATGTTGTTTCCGGAATTTCTTCTCTGCCTTTATAATAGTAGACAAGATATGGATGTGGAGTGATGATTCCAATATGACGATACGAGTTTGACTCGGGTGATCTTACTATCTCGGCAGCAAATGCATGGTTCTTTTTATCGGCTGAAATGTGGGATTGAGCTAGTTCCAGCATGTAGCTGGTGTTGCTTGGGAACGATTTATACAACAATTCCGAGGGGATGATGCAAGATTCAATGGCTAGTTTGACCAAATGGGAAAAAAGTTTGATTCCGTCTTCTTTGCTGAAGATAGTGAAGAAATGCTTGCGAAGATGGGCTAGTTCCCGCTTGGAAGTCACGAGCTGGTTGAAGGAAGTCACGATTTTCTCGACCACACGGAACAGCTTCACGTAGCCCTTTTCAGATCTGAGGGAAAGCGAATGGATATTATTGATGACTAGACTGGCAATGGCTGATTGGGGAACGAGCTGAAGGATTCCAGAGTATGTGCGTAGTGTAGGGTCGTTATTCGCCGCTACTACACTCTCAAACTGCTGTATCCAGACGTCTAGTAATGCATAATGAGGATTTCTGGCCAGCAGTGAATGCTTTATCAACGACGAACAATGAGACTCGAGGAATATTTGTCTCTGTCGATTGTGGGACAAATAGTCATGCATGAACTGTTCTTTCTTGTCAGCAGGAAGCAACTGGTATATCTCGAACATTGGGCCCTCAGCACCATACTCCACAAACCTGCTTTCAGCAATATACTTGCACAAGTCCTGGAAACTCATCGGAGAAGAAGAAGCCAGTCTAGGATTCGCTTCCTGAAAAACTGGGGTAATTTGGAATTGATGACTTAGCGAGGCGGAAAAGGTGTCAATGGCTGACAAAAGCGCTGGAGAAGTCTGATGTTGCAGCCGCAATCGTTCAAGGCAATTGGCCAACTTGGAAGCGATGGCATCGACATTAACCTTGTCGGCCCTGTTGAGAAGCGATGGAGCGGATATTTCATCAGCGACAAACTTGACGTCCTGGAGGTTTAGCCGGGCATTGGCCAGCTGTAGGTATGTGCTGAAGATGTCTAGGCACGAGAGGTACACTGGAAGCGACTTTTTCGAGGTTGCTTTAAGCTTTAGGTCTCGGAGAAGAGACCGGGCATCGGTGATGTTACTCAGGGCCACCGCGTGGAAGAAGCTGTTGACGATGTAGCGGGTTTTGAACGAGGGAGCCAGCTTCTGGGGAGCAAACTGGAGATGCAAAAGGTCGGGGTTTGCCGAGGTTGCAAAAAGCCGCCACGGGCGTCGGAGCATGTACGCAATATATCTGCAATGCAATGCGATGCGAAATTGCGACGATGTCAAGATGCACCTGGCGGAGATGTGTATTTAGTTATTTATGGACGTTTGGATATTGAAGGTGACGGCTGGCGCCAGCGAGATTTCGGCGGTGACGCTGCTGTCGACGCCAAAGCTGTAGAGAATGCCGCGGATGACCCCACAAGGGTACCACAAGTAGGTTTGTGCCTTGGCCAAGGTATCTGCAGTACCCTTGGTGCTGCTAAGATGGCAGATCAACCGGTGGTTGTTGTCCACTAGCATGAACGTGCCCCGGTGGTTGGTGCGCAAGTTGTCCATCTGCTTGCCGTAGAGCTCCTTCCACACGTCGCGGCATACAAACTTCATGATGTCCAAGATGTCCACCACCTTGCCGGTGGACGGCCCAGACACCGCGGCGGATGCCAAAAGCTCTGCTATGCGGATGCCGAGGTTGTAGCCGCAGTTTTCTATTCGGATGGTTACATCATCACTATTAAGGAGGGGGGAATTGATGGCGGCGACCGAGCCTGGCACGTCGTTGGCAATCAGCGAGAGGTTCAGATCCATGCGGGTGTGCCAGTCTGGGGGAGGATCTCGATTCCCGGAGTCCTGGAGGCGGTGGGAGACACGGACGGCGGTGGGGGGCAATTCCTGAAGTAGGAGGTCTAGGCAGGCGGCGTTGATCTGGGAGGTCATGTCGTGGGGGGGACGAGCAGGGTGGAGGCGAGCAGTGGAGGCGAGCAGGGTGGAGGCAAGCAGGGTGGAGGCGGAAACGCGGGCGCGAGGATACTCACGTGTATCCGCACGTGACACCACCCACCGCACCGCACCGGATGGTGCGCACACGACCCCGCCACAGGGCGTGCCTGCACCTCGCGGTTAGCCGCCGGGGTTCGGGTCCGCATCCCGGTACCCGCAGGACGCCACATAGCCTCACATGCGTCGCCGGGTAACACCCGCCCCACGCCAGCCCAAACGGTACTAGCGACCGGCCGCCAGCCATTATAATTTTTTTGTGGTCCGGACTGCACCGCAAATTTGGTGCGACAATCCAAAAATTTAAACGCTTTGTGTAAGTGCATATACAGTCAAGCGAAGCCATCACACACAGAACACACTTGTGGCCTCGTCAGACACCTGCTACGCGCTCCAGACCGCACGCACAGTCCACCCGCACGCTTTTCCTGCGCTTTTCCCGCATCGGTGTAGAGTTTTCTTCCTGTTGATTTCGGTGTTGTTTTTGGCCAACCGTTGCCACATCAGTTTGCACCGCCCGCCACCGGAAAAACCCTACATCCCCCAACTGTCCCCCGCTCCTGGACCGTTCCCACATCTCCAGGCACCCTCCTTTTGCATCGACCTCTGGTCGCCCTTCGCATAACTGCATTGAACCCTGTTCTTCCTGCTGCATAATGACGTCCGAGGGTCCGTACTCCTTGGTGGCGTCCAAGGGCTCGCTCATGAACGAGGCCGCGTTCCCGCCGCTCCCGTCGTCGGCGCCGGCCCACCAGCCCAACCCCCAGCTGCTGCTGCAGCCGTCGCCGCTGGGCCACCTTGTGCTCAGCAACGTTCCGGCCGACATTTCTGCCCGAGAAGCCACCGCCATTTTCCTGTTGGTCTACGACGACGTGGACACGGTCGAGGTGTCGGACGACCACCGCGTGCACGCGTGGTTCAAGAACGCCTCCACCGCAGCGACCGCCGCACGCATGCTCGACGGACGGGCCATTTTCGGCGCCGCTGTAGGGGCTATCAAGGCCGAGTTTGACGGCGGCACTGCTGCCGGCGCGGGCTCCGGCTCGGGCGTCGGCTTGACGTCCATGCTCGGCTCGTTGCGCTTGTCCAACTCCGGCATGCCGCCGCTCACCGTCCAGACCGGCCAGCAGGGCCAGCAGTTTGGTCCCGAGGCGGCCGCCGGTGCGCTGGCAGGCCCCCAGTCCGCCGGCCACGGCTTCGACGCGTTCCCCAAGCGCCTGAGCGTCGGCAACCAGCGGTCGCGCTTCCTCTTCAGCGACCCGTTCACCTCCGGCACCCCCACCTCGGCATCGGGCGGCCCTGGGCCCTCCATCGACCTCTCGGACATCACCGGCAAGTCGCTCTTGCTCATGGAGTCGCAGAGCGACGCCCGCGAGTACGACAGCCTCGTGCGCGATCCCTGGCTGTCCGGCGTCGGCAACCTCCCGGCGTCGTCGGCGCCCCAGACCCCTGGCATGTCGTCGCTGTTCGACTGGAGCTCCAACCCGGCGTCGTCCGACCGCCGCCGAACCTCGTCCGCGTTCTTCAGCGGCAGCACCAACATCCATCCCAACCTCGGCAACGGGGTGATGCCGATGATGCAGGGGCTCCCGGCGCAGTTCATGGAGAACCAGCCGCCGCCGGCCCCGCAGCCCGGCCAGCAGCCGGCGCTGTCCACGAGCACGCCCGGGTCCCAGCCCAAGAGCCAGGGCCAGAGCCAGGGCCAAAACCAAAACCAAAACCCGAGCCAGATCCAGGGCTTGTCGCAGCCGCCAACCCAGCTGCCCTCCACCGCTGGCCCGTCCGCTCCTCCGTCATCCCAGCCAAGCCAAAGACAACCCTCTGCCTCTGCACAGGCCACCGCGGGGGCGCCAGCGTCCCAGCCAGCGACCCAGTCGAACCAGTCGCTGCCTCCACTGGCAGCCCTGAGCGCCCAGGCATCCCTGGGCCGGAAAGATGTGCCCGACTTGTCGCTTCTCGCGCGGGTGCCTCCGCCTGCCAACCCGGCCGACCAGAACCCTCCCTGCAACACCTTGTACGTGGGTAACCTTCCTCCCGACGCCACCGAAGCTGAGCTTCGGGCTCTCTTCCTGCCGCAGAAGGGCTTCAGACGGCTCTCGTTCCGCACCAAGAACCAGTCGTCGACCGGGCCCAGCAGCGCTACCAGCCACAACCATGGTCCGATGTGTTTTGTCGAGTTTGAAGACGTGGCGCATGCCACCCGTGCGCTCGCCGAGTTGTACGGGCGGGCGCTCCCGCGTCCCAACGGCAGCAACGGCAAGGGCGGTATCCGGTTGTCGTTCTCCAAGAACCCGTTGGGAGTGCGTGGGCCTGGCAACCCTCGTCGCAGCTCTGCCAACCAGGTGCCGGGAGTCAGCGGTGCCAGTAATCCCAACGGCGTGAGCTACGGGTTCCAGTACCAGAAATAAAAACAAGAGCTTGGCATTTAATTTAATTTGTTGCTCCGTGTGTAATTTAAGCGTGTATTATATGTGATTAACTAATTGATTGTATTGGCGTATGGAGGAGTGGTAGTTGTACTGATTTGGTTGATCTGGCGGGTGGTGATCTGATGAGATGTGATATAGGCTAATTAGGCTAATTAGGCTAATTGGTCTGATTAGTCTGATTAGCCTAATTAGTGTGATTTAGTGTGATTAGTCTGACTGATGTGATTTGACGTAATCTGATCTGATTAGCTACGACTAGTTCTGATTGATCTGATTAGTAGATAGCTCATAGCTCATAGCTCGAACAAGCCATAGTTCAGACCTTCCGCAATTCTGACTACCGTATACATAGCACACACGGGCAGGCCGGCGGCTAAGTCGAGTCGTGTATTCCGCTTGAATCTGATTTGTTCGTGATTTGATCCCGATTCAACCGCCCTCCTCCCCTGGCAATTATTGTCGCTTCATCACTTGCGCTGGTGGACCTGGAGCAAGTCCGCCGGCTTGGCCCACACCTGGGTCAACCACTGCGACTGCATCAAGTCGTCACACGAGAGCCGTTTGTTTCTGTTGGGATGGAGGAGCTTGAAGAGCTCCACGCGGGCGTCGTAGTGGAGCTTGCGGAACACGCCGAGCGCCGGGTTGGAGCGGGTGCTGAAGTTTTTGTCGTCGATCTGCTTGGCCAAGTCCACGAGATGGCGCTGGTTCATGGGGTACAACTCGGCGTACTTGGCGTAGCACGCCTGGTCGGTGGTGGCGGTACTCCAGGGCACGGTCATGATGGCGATGTTGAAGTAGAAGATGCCGAGCGACCAGCAGTCGAGCGCCTTGAAGTTGATTTTGGCCCGCACCACCTGCATCACCAGCGCCGCCAGCGGCAGCAGCAGCAGCACCAGCGGCAGTACCACCAGATCCACTGGCGCCAGCGCGGCAGCCTCAAACATCGCCTCGTACGCGAAAAGCTCCGGCGCCTTGAACGAGTTGGTGCCGCAGCACACCGCGTGCTTGTCAGGAAGCGCCGTCGTCCAGAGCTCGTCCGGGTCGCTGTTGAGGTTGAGCGAGTAGCCAAAGTCCGAGATCTTGATGCAGCCGTCGTCGGCAATGAGGCAGTTTTCCGGCTTCAAGTCCCGGTGCACAATGTTCCTGGAGTGGAGAAACGCCGTGCCACGCACAATCTGCTTGAAGATGGCGTCGCGCAAGTTGCCTGGCACTGCGTTCTTGTGTTTGCGGGCCTCGGCAAGAAACCCCAAGAGGTCGCCCTGGGCAAAGTACGGCATGACCACCGCCAACATTCCCTCGGTTCCTTCCGTTCCTTTGGTTCCGTCGCTTCCCTCGGTTCCTTCGGTTCCTTCCGTTGCTTCGGTTCCGTCCTGCGGATCCCGCGCCAACGCCACAGCTTCACACACGTTCTTGTGGTGGCCCCGCCTCATGTTAAAGTATTCAAGCTCCACCAGCCGCCGGTACACGTCGTAGGGCTGCACGGGCGGTCGCTTGAGACACTTGATGACGTATGTCCGGCTGCTGGCGGCGTCGGTGGCTCGGAAGAGAACACCACACGCACCCTCGTACAACGGCCGGCTCGAGAGCTTCACGAAATCCTCGCCAATAACCGCCAAAGTCGCCGGATCGTCGTCAGGGAGACTTTTTGTTGGCAGGCTCTGGGGCAGCGCTGCCAGAAACGGCAGTCCAAAAGCGGACTCAAGTGCGGATCCTGTCTGCGTGCGTCTCGGAGTGGCCACACGCGGCTCCAGCAGTCCACAGGTCGTCAGCATCATGTTCAACCATTACTGAGCCATCTGCAACAAGTGTTGATCGGGCGGGCGGGGGGAGTCTGGACGCCGGTGCACCGGAGCGCGGCGGCGGCCAGACACCAGCGCGCCAGCCGTGCACCCTCTGGTGGTGCGGATTCGCTGCGGCGGGGCTTAGCAGTCACGGCCACAGCAACGGCTGCAAACACACCAGGTCACGGACGCCCAGAATGCTTGGGGTCGCTGCAGACGGTATATATAGCGTGGACGAAAGGGGGAACGTAATTGCATTTCGAAATCCGGTTGTTTGCCGCACCTGAAACGGGCCCTCGAATAACACAAACACCGCAACCGAAAACAGCAACCGAGTGACAAACCTTGCCCAGGAAACAATCGCCTTTTTTGCTATATAAGTTTGGATATTGGCGTGTTAGCGACGTTGGTACTGACCGAGCATTGCGGCTGTTGATACCATAAAGATACCCACTAGTGACAAGGGCTAGACCTTCAGGCGTCCCACTTTTCCCCAGATTTGTTTCCCCACAACTCAATCCCCCAACCCTTTCCCGTTCCCTACCCACCATGCTCAGACGCATCTTCACCATCGTCCCATTGGTCCTTCTACTAGGCTCCATCTTGCTTCTTGTCTTCATGAACATCGTGGGGGCCAATAACTCGTCCATTCTCGGCACCTTCTACTGGTCCCAGACAGAAACCGCCGGCATTCCCCAGTCGCAGCACGCCGTCACCAGATGGACGTCCTACAACATTTGCGGCGTTGAAAACGACAGAAATGTCCGCTGCTCCCTGACCACTCCCGCTTATCCCTACTCGCCGCAGGACAACTTTTCCACCCGGCGCAACCTTCCCGACACGTTCTTGTCCGACAGAAACGTCTACTACTACTTGACCCGCTTTTCCTACGCCTTCTTCCTCATCGGCTTGTTCTTCACCGTGGTGGCTTTGGTCCCCGTGCTTCTCTCGGTGTGTCTCTCCGGCTTTGTTTCCGGCATTCTTTCGTCGCTCGCCGTCGGACTCGCACTCTTGTTCGTGGCTGCTGGGGCCTCCATGGTCACGGCCGCCCACGTCAAGGGCAGGAATGCCTTCAACACCAACGGCCAGTCGTCCAGGCTCGGCGTCAAGATGTTTGCCATCACCTGGGCCGCGGTGGCATGCTTGCTTTTGAGCTTCCTCTTTATGTGCGTCGTCAGCGGCAGAGCAGCCGCCAGAAGGAGAAGCGACAGGAGCGTGGAGACCATCGAGGACAAGTCCCACTATACTTCTTCGTCGTCGTTTGACCGTACTGCGGTGGACACCAGCGACCTGCAAGCTGCTCCCAAGAAGCATTTTTTCAAGTTCCGCCGCAACGACGCTTAGTTTGTGATACTGTTTAGTGAATACTTAACTAAAACCACTTACAAAATGGGCTGGAAGAACCAGTAGCGCAAGTACTTGGAGCTCTTGGCCTCTCTCTTGGCAACCTC
Source organism: Meyerozyma smithsonii (assembly GCA_030570235.1). NCBI lineage: Eukaryota > Fungi > Ascomycota > Pichiomycetes > Serinales > Debaryomycetaceae > Meyerozyma > Meyerozyma smithsonii. The sequence continues at coordinate 1,081,332 of JAJLVE010000003.1, read as the reverse complement.
AGACTCAGAACCCTCGCCTTCCTCTCTCTTCAAGATGGGCTGGAAGAACCAGTATCTCAAGTACTTGGAGCTCTTGGCCTCTCTCTTGGCCAAGTCACCTCCTTCTTCCTCCCTCTTCAAAATGGGCTGGAAGAACCAGTAGCGCAAGTACTTGGAGCTTTTGGCCTCTCTTTTGGCCACACCAGACTCGGGAACAGCAGCCTCGCCGAGCTCGCGCTTGTCGATGGTTTCAACGTTGTCAAGGTCCACACCAGCAACGGTGGTGTTGACAAGGAAAAGCGTGATGGCACCGCTGTTGTTGAGGAAGATTGGGGTGTTCTCCTCGTCAATGGTGACAATATGGTTGACGGCAGTTTCCGGGAATGGAACTGCAACCTTGTCGTCAGAGTCAGCAGCAACGGGAGTGGAGACTGCCATGGCAGTCAAGAAAGCGGAGGCGAATACAGTGGAGAACTTCATGTTTGGATGATGTTTGTCAGAGAAACAGCAGCCATATTTATAGTTTTTTTGCAGCCGCCTGCAACCTCGAACCAAACCACCAACGTGCAGCGTGCATAGTGCGTATGCACGTTCAACGTGTCAGATGGCCCTTTCGCTGCCAAATCGGGCAATACCCCCGGAACTCGAGAAGGGAAACCACACTTCCCAAATCCCGATACGCTTCCCCAAGGGGCAATTGGCGTGGGCGATAAACATACGACCACACACATGTGGCCAGCGTGTGTTTCATGTGCACCATAACGGCACCAATGCGGAAAGTATCTTTGCCACAGAAAAGTGGGGCTATCCAGCACGCTGAATATACGATAACCAAGCACCAGCCATGTAGACCATCCCGTGGCGCCACCCAGCACCACAAACAAAACACATCCTCCAAAACCCACCGGTGTCAGCCACCGCAGCCACCGATCCTGCACAGAGCGTACACGTATGATGCGACTTCCGGCCGCACCGACTACGCCTTCTTACTGCCACCATGTCGGTGCAGAAAATCAAACACAACATGAATGTGTTCGGAACGGTCCAGGATAAAATACGCAGCCACCACCTGCAGTTTTCCAACGAGGACGAGCTCATCATACACTATCGGGAAGACCTCAAGAAGTCCATCAAGGGTTTGAAGTTTATCGTGTCTCAAATGCACCGGATGTCGAAAACCCACTGGGGCAAGCTCTTCAATTCCAACATGAAAATTGCCCAGCAGTTTATAGAGCTCATAGGTGAGCGCTCGTTGCATTTCGACGACATTGAGACGTATTACCACCAGTTTGACGTGAGACAGGCCGAGGAAACCATCCCGCTGATTCATCCCAAAGAACGGCAGTTCTTGATAGAAAGTGTCAACCACCAGTTGAGCAACTATATGATCACGGTACAGCAGCTACGCGACCGTGTGGTTGGCGAGTGGGACTTTTACTCGGAATCCATGAAAATACGGGTGGGCGAAATGACCGGGTACCTCAAGCTGGTACTCCTGCTCGTCAAAAAGCGGGACAAAAAGAAGGCCAAGTACGACAAGATCCACAAGAAGGTCGACAAGCTCATGAAGAAGACCACCGAGCTAGAGCCCAAAGAACGCCGCCAGTTGGAGGCTTTGGACCACGATTTGCTTGAAGCCGGCAGGGTCTTCACTCGCATAGACGAAAAGGTGAAGGCTCTTCTTCCCCACGTGTTGTCGCTTCTCGACGAGTTTGTGGAGATGATAACGAAGACCGCACTCTGCAAGCAATTGGACCTTTACCGGGACATCGACGAGTCTCTCCGCTACTTTGGCAGCTTCCAGGGCTTGTTGGACCTCAAGGCCGAGGCTCCTCATCTTCCGCTGCTCGACAAGATTGAGGACCTCTGGAACCAGGCTGCCACTCCGGCACGGCTCCAGATCGAGTCCTTCATCTCCATCATCCACAACAAACGACCTGAACTTATCGACACCGAAATCGACGACCAGGACAAGACGCTGCGACTCGCCAATGCGTGGACAAAAGTCACCAGCAAGGTGGTCGACAAGAACCATGTGGTCAAAGCGAAAGACGCCAAGAACGGCGTGTTCGCAACCTACTTGGAGGCAGACCCAATCCTGGCTTTTGAAAAGTTCAACAACCCAAAGTACAACATGTCCGAAACCTACCATCCCCACAAGATTATCAAGATTGGCAATATTGCACCACAACCAGACTCGGCCAGTGCTCCTCCGCTTCCTCCCAGGTCCAACACTGCCCACAATCCTTATGCCCGACCTTTCCAAAGTGGTCCTCCAGTTCCTCGCAGACAAAACTCCCAGTGGGTTCCGCCAGCAAACAACGATGCGGACTCTGGTTCGGACTCCGAGTCGGACTCGAGCTCCATTTCGTCAGCTGCGTCGTCTTCTCTATCGTCCAGTGTCAGCTCGCTTCCCAGTGAAGCCCTCACCAAGGAGCAGGACTACAACAAGAATACATCCAAACTCTACAACTCGTCGAAGAACGATATTGTGGAAGCTCCTGTCACTACTGAAGTGCCCGATATCGGCCACCCTAGAGTGCCCGCCAACGTCACCGAGCGTCTTCTTCTGTTGTCAACGTTTTTCGAAAAGTTGATTCACGACGCAGACGAAACCAGAATCGCCAAGTACGATTTTTCTGGCCTTGAGCCCGGGGATCTTTCGTTCAAAAAGGGCGACACCGTTTCTATTGCGTTTGACTTTGCCCTGAATGGCGCATCTCGGTCGGAGACCTGGCTCGTAGGGTACATCAAGGGCCAGTATGACACCCGAATAGGATTTGTGCCCAGCAATTACTTTTAGCATTGAATACATAAACTAGTCGATGTCGGTGTCAAGGAGGTCGAAGAGTGACCCGAGCACTTTTGCAGAGTCAGCGCGGATACCATCGTGGAAAAACTCGCTTGTAATGTACTGTCTCAAATTGTCAAACCCAAAGATGGAACGCTTGACACGCATGGTGGTGTCAAAGTCGACGTACTGGTCGTAGAAGTAGGTGGCAGCGACAATGGGCACGTCTTTCCATTTGATCAGACGGAGCTTTTCCACGTCGTAGAGATTGGTCCACAACTTTCTGTCGTGCAAGGTGTTGGCGACCAACTTGAGAGGTCGCAACTCGGCGTAGTCATCAAACATCGACTTGTACACCATTTCTCCGGTAAAGTAGAGCGGCACCTGCATTGCTGGATGGAAGACGTAGTTTTGGTTTTGGGGCAATCTCCGAAGCCTGTCGGCACTCCAGTACGAGGGAGCGTGGTTGCCATCGCAGTAGATTGCTTCTTGTAATAGAGCGTACAAGATGTTTGTGTCGAAGCTCATCAGGTTCTGGGTTCGGAAAAGGGTGTGGTAGGAGGGCACCCCCGCATGTTTCAACTCGTGGTCAAACTTGTGGATTATCTGGTGAAGGATATCAGTTCCACCGGACCCACCGAACAGTAGGCCCAACTGCTGGAAGCGTTCGACAGAAAGAGTGCCGCCATTGGGCAACACCACAAGATTGCTTGCAAGGTATGCGGCAATCCTGTGCACCTTGGCGACGTCCTGCGGGTACTTGGTGTAGTAGTGGTTATTTCTTTCGCTGGTTCTTTGGTAGGTTGCCTGGTACACCTGGTCCACGGTGTGGTTGATGGGAGGAACTCCGCCAGTCACCAAAACCGCCTCCAACGACTGGGAGTACTTGGACAAGTATGTGAAGCTGGAGAAGCCGCCGAACGATTGGCCCAAAAGCGTCCATTTTGTGGTTCCCAAGAGAATAGTCCGGATCCGCTCCAAGTCCTCCACAATGCTATCGGCACGGAAGTTGGTCAAAAACTCCGCGATCCGTTCGGCGTATGTTGTGTCGGTATCCTGCTCCAATCTGGGCACCATGCGGCTGATAGTGCCTGCTTCTAGCGGCGTACTAAACCCGGTTCCTCTTTGATCCATGTAAAATATCAGATATCCCCTTGCTAAAAGCTCTTTTGTGAAGCCCAGATTGGCCAATGGTTGGTTACAGGGGAAGCCCGGCCCGCCCTGAAGATAGGTGATGACTTTCCTGCTCTCCGGAAACTTCACCGTTCCCAATTCCGAGTGCAACGTCGCGTCGTACGTTTGCGTCAAGGTTCCCACAACCGAAATACTGTGGTCGGAATCACGACTTCCGTTCACAAACCCGTACGATATGGGTAGCTGGAACTCCACCTGTGTGTTCACCAAGTCTTTGACCCGATAGACGTCTATTACAGCATAAGACATGTTGTTAATATCAAGAAACGTCTCCGCATCCAGCGCCCTAACACCAGTGCCGTACGGTGCTGCCAGGCCTGATCCTGCACCTAGCTGATCCGCCTCCCTCTGCAGGAGACCTCACCAGACCCAAACCAAACACAACGCGTCTGGTTGATAAACATGGCTCACGCTACGGGACAGCTACGCTTCCACGAGTCGCTCTTGTCGACGGTGAAGGCGCCCATACCCGCCAAAGAGCTATTGAGCCGCCTACAGACCCTCCAGTCTGAGTTATCGACGTTGTACCAGGAGTCGGCCGATTTGAAGTCGCTCGAAAACGTCAAAAACGAGCTCGTGAACAAGAAATTGTTGAAGCACGCCAGCGTGGGAGTCCAGGCATATGCTTGTTGTGCCATTTCCGATATTTTACGCGTATATGCACCAGATGCACCATTCACCGCCGCCGAATTAAGCTTGATATTCAAGACGTTTCTTTCCCAAATCGCCCATCTCGCCAACCTGGAGAACCCCTACTTCCTGCAGCAGTCGTACTTGTTGAAACGACTCGCAGAAGTACGCTCCATCATTCTCATCACAGACTTGCCAGATGCATCGCAGCTCATAGAAGCAACGTTCGACACGTTCTACCTGGCGGCAACCTCCAACTTTCCCGCGCGTCTCGAGCCGCTAGCGGCGGACATCTTGGCCGAGGTCATTGCCGAGACCGACCAGATCACCCATTCCGTCTTGAAAACCATCCTAAACAAGTTCTTGACCAGTGCACCCGATACGACGGCGCTCACGACATCCCGGTCAAATATCAGAAACCCGGCTTTTGCCTTCTCTCTCCACATCTGCGAGCAGAATGTTGACAGACTCTCGCGCCAGGTTGTTCAGTTCTTCTCCGAAATCCTTGCCGACGCTGTGCCGGACCCTGCCTCTGACAAGGACCGCACATCTGCGTTGGAAAGCTTAAGAAAAATACATACCTTGACGGTCCAGGTGTGGAAGTTTGTCCCTGATCTTTTGACCGCTGTCATTGGGTTGATAGACGACGAATTGAATGCCGACGATCCTAGACTACGCACCATGGCAACAGAGACCATCGGCCAGATGGCAGCAGCTTCTGCCTCGTCCCTGAAACTGAATTTTTCTATCGCCCATAAACTTACCTGGCAACTTTGGCTCAAGAAAACATTGGATGTGTCCCTGCGAGTACGCTGCAAATGGTTGGAACTGATACCGGCTATAGTCACTTCAAGCTGCACTTCTGAGATGGCGACTGAGCTTTCCAACGGAGTCACAAAGTGCCTCCTAGATACAGATGAGCGAGTGCGTTTGACTGCTTGCAAATGTATTTCCACCATCTCCTTCGAGTCTTTTACGACCACCATTGGCTCCACCGCTATCTTGAACACACTCTTGCTCTTGATACGCGAAAGCCACCCCGAAGTAAGAGAGCAGTCGCTCAAAATACTCGGTACCTACTACAACCACTACCAGATTCTGTTATCGCAGAACGATGCCATTGACTATGGTATGCACGCCGAAAAGGAAAGTTCTGAGTTGTCAGCCCTAATTGCTAACGAAATCCCTAATCATATCCTCTCATTGATATACATCAACGACAAATCTATTAATGCAGCTGTTGACCTTTGTCTATTCGAAAAGCTCATTCCTTTCGAGTCCAATACAAAGAGAGTACAAAGGATTTTGCAACTCGTTTCTGTATTGAATGAAAAGAGTCGCAAAGCATTTTTTGCAATCACTAGGCGACAACAGCAGGTGGCAGGTGTGGTCGATAAGTTCATCAAAGTTGCTGATAACAGAAAGAGTAAATTGACAGCTGTCGACGAGGAAGATAAAGAGAACAACCCAGAACACCAGGGCAAGCAGCTTGAAAAAGTGATCAGTTGGATATGTGCTTCATTTCCCGACGGATTGGACACATATTCTTGCCTTGAAAGACTTGCACTTTTACGAAATCGCCGTTTTTTCAATCTCATCTCAGTCTGTATCTCCTCCGACTCAGACTACGCATCGATACGGAACTCAATGAAAGAGTTTCTTAATAAGCTTTCTAACCCCAAAAATATCAAGCTTGATTACGAGAAGCTAGTGATATCGGCGACTGATATGGTGTCTAATTTCAAGCTATTGCTTTATCGTGCGTCACCATTAATCTACAACATCTCTAATATCAACGAATTGTTGTCTTACGCAAAGAGAGATGATGGCCCATATAACGAAATTGCAACTCTCGTCTTGCAGGATATTTCTAGTGCTATCCCCGAGGTGCTCAAGTCCAGTATTGAAAGCCTAGTGCAATTAGTCAACAACGAAGAGGAGAAAGATAAAACTCATATTTTGAAAATGATTTACCACTTTGTCAAACGATATCCTGATATGTATCCAAGCGGGATAAGTTCAGATGTTATGGAACGGTTTACGAGAACAGGTGCTCCGCTGGAAGCAAGATACGCAGTGAAAATTTTGGGTAAAGGTCAAACAAAAGAGCTTTCAGGAGCAGCGATATCTAATTACTTGTTACCTCTTGATCCAAAAGCTGAACATCTTGCAACTCACATTAACGCCATAGCCACTCTTTTCATATCAGACCCAGAGGCAGTTGAGGCTAGTGGCAGCGATATCACAACGACAATTATCCAGGATATCTTGTTAAAGAATGACGTTGAAAGCAGTGAGACTGAGTGGATCGAGAAAGCAGAGTCACACCAGCTGCTTCATGCAAAGGAATTGGCCTTGAGCTTATTTGTTAACCGAGTGCGTTCGGCATGTTCCTCATCCAAGAGTGACAGCGCTTTAGAAGAGATTGCGGCGCCCGTTTTCAAACTCTTATATGCTCTTGTCAACAACGGCGGCGATATCATAGATACAAAGGATAACGTGGCTTTGCCTCAAAACTTCCTGCTGCGCTTACGTCTTGCTGCAGGCTATGGCTTACTCAAGTTAGCAAAGATATCTAAGCTTGATTCGTATTTCGATGACCGGATTTCTTGCTTGACCTACTTGACTCGAGACGCTGAATTCGAGGTACGCAGTCGCTTCTTGAGAAAGTTGCAGGTGTGTATCACCCACGAAGCTATTTCCGAGAAGTTTTTACCGTTTGTCTTCTATGCTGCAAACGAACTGGATGCAACATTGAGGGCGCTGACAACTTCATGGATTAAATCTTTACTCAAGAGAGAGCAGGAGAAAAACAGCGTGCGGGTGGAGCGGAGCTTGGTGAGACTCATTCACTTGATTTCTCATGAACCTCAATTTCTAGACTTCTTGGAGAAAGAACCTCAGAGCTCATACGAATTTGCTGTCAACTATATCGTTTACTTTTTGCAGTGTGTGGAGCGAATGGAAAACGCTTCCCTTCTCTACTACCTTGCAAGTCGAGTGAAGCAATATAGAGACAGCACTCTACCCGCTCTGGGGTACGAGGAAGACCCACGGCCTATCAATGTGTCTTTATTATACTGTGTTTCAGAACTCTGTCAGTTGGCTATAAAGGAAGTCTGTGACTACAAGAACTACTCTATGCAGACGTGGCCTGGAAAGCTTCATTTACCAGGCGACATCTATGGACCAATGGGATCCAGCGAAGAAGCACACCAGGTGGTATCTAAAGTGTACATTCCAGATAAGGTGCAAGTTTTCTTGAGAGGTTCTATCAGGATGAAGTTTGGTGGCACGAAACGGCTGGCAGACCGCCCAGTACCTCAGTCGAAGCCCAAGAGGGTCAAGAAAACCGCGCAGACGAGACAGAAGGAAGTAGCAATTGTTCCTAACCGCGTCAGAACTAGCCGGCGGGCTACCAAAAAGGTGAAGTATACAGAGGTGGCATCAGATGAGTCTGAGGGAGATTCGAACGACGATTCCGAAGAAGCAGATTCAGATGAATCGGATTTCGATTAAGGATTAATTAATGTACAATATGCTAGTCCATGGGCTTCATGTAGTCGAGTTTTCCGGACGAGAGCCACTCGTCTCCAATGATGCGGAGTCTGGCAGCACTGGGGAACTTCTTATCGGCCATCAGGTCTGTCCAGTCCAAAGCTGCGAGTCTTAAAAGCTTTTCTGCCTGGTCTTTGTATGTCAGCAAAAAAGCTGACGAGCTTGCTTCCCACCAATTTGCAACACAGGCAAAGTGGGCGTTTATGAGGAGGTCTTTGTCGCGATTGACCATACGGGCAAGAAACTGCCATAACCGTTCTGAGGAGAAAGACTCGGCATGCACAGAGGGATTTGCGGCAATCACAGCCCAGACAGTACATATACCAGCAACTCTTTCGTCGTACTTGTTTTCGTCTTCCCACTTACCTTCGGAGCGCCGCCAGCCCATGCGTTTGCGGCCCTCCTCGGTGTCTATTCTGTCTGTGTAGCCAATGATGAAGGGACATTTCTTCACGAACCGAGCCATGAGGAGGGGTTCGAAGTCGGGAAACGCTCCCAAAATCAACTCAACAAACATCGCAAGCGGCAAGGCTGCTGCCTGCTTAACAGTGACTTCTGTCTCTGCCTGGTCCACCACGGCCTTGGCGATGAAATTCAAGATCCACTGGTAAGAGAGCTCGCCGAGTTGGCGGGCACTGTTTATGCATTCCACCACCTGGCCCGTGAGGTTCGTCACATGCGAGCGTGAGTTCGAGAGCTGGCCTAGTTTGGGGTTGATTTTCCTCTTCAAGGCACTGGTGGTCTTCTTGAGGTTGGCATCTTGTGCAAGCGGTTCCACGATGTTGGCTTTGATATCAAGAATGGACTGCTTATACTTGGCGTACTCGTCAGAGATAGCAGTGGACTTGTATACGCCTCTGCCCAACCTTGCGTCCTGCCGTTTTTTCTCTTCTTCGATCAACCTTTGTTTTTGTTCTTCTTCTTCTTGACGCTGTTTTTCGGCCTCCTTTTGTTTGCGTTCACGCTCAAGTTCACGCTGTCTCTCCTGTTCCTGGCGCTGTAACTCTTCCTGGCGCCTTTTTTCCTCTTCTTCCTTTCTCTTTTTTTCCGCTGCTAGTCGACGGGCCTCTTCCTCTTTCTGTTTCCGTTCCTGGTCGATCAAAAATTGCACCTGTTGCTGCTGAATTCGAAGACCCGCTTCAAACTGGCCCGTCAATGCATCTACGGCCCTTTTCACAGCCTCCTGTCTACTTGCCAGCGGCGCAATTGGCGCCCGAAACGGTTTCTGGAAACCGGCCGGTCCGAAATCGTCGTTTCTGACGTCATACACATCGTTCCAGCTGCCAGAAAGTCTGTCAAACTGTTCGGCCACCGTTAGAAAGCCACGTGGCTGCACCACAGCTCCGAAACTGTCGTCCACGACCTCTAACCCCTGGGGTAGCCCGTAGCGCATAAACACCCAGGCTGCGATTTTTGCAAACAGCGGCCGGACCGCGCGCTGACGTCAGCGCTGACATAAGACAGCGAGGAAAAGGTTGGAGGTGGAAATTTTGATTTTCTGTGTCGCTTTTCCGTCGATTTTCATTTGGGGAAAACATGCGTTTTTGCAGGACGTTTTCGAGCTGCAGTACGCTTCTGCGTACGGGATACTCCACTGTGGAGCCCGTACACCATTTAGTCAAGATCAGAAAGGCCCGGTTGAAGCCCAGGTACCAGAGCCTCATCCAGCCCAAAACAGAGGTTGAATCTGTCGGCTTTCGTCCCACGGAAATTAGCCAGGATAGAGTGGAGGAGCACTACGACAACACTCTCCGTCTGGATCTTCTTTTGCATTACTACCAGCATGGTGCTCAGACGATAGAGGGTGAGAAGAAGCGCTCGTGGGGAACAGACTCTCCCTACGCCTTGTACCGTACTCTGAAGAAGCCCAAGGGCATGGTGCGTCCCACGCGAGACATACACCCGATAGGGCCCGGCAATATCCCCAAGCTTGTGGGAATATCCCTCAATTCCTACAACTCTGAGGCGCTCGAAGAGGGCTGGTTGAACATTTCCCTGAGACTCCAGTTGGCCCAGATCACCAACGTGAAGCCCAAACAGCTCTACAACAAGGCCAACATCCTCCAGTGGCGCTGCAGAGTCGGCAGACCATGTGGGTCCAAGGTTGAGTTGACTGGCAGAGACATGACCCAGTTCGTCTCCACATTGACTGAATTGGTGCTTCCTCGTGTGCGCAGGTTCCAGGGCATCAAGAACACCAGCGGAGACGGGGGTGGAAACATCTCGTTTGGTTTGCTGCCCGAAGACGTCAAGTACTTCCCGGAGATTGAGAACTTTCAGGAGTTGTTCCCCAACCTTTTCGGGTTCAATATCACGTTCAAGACCACGGCCAGGACCGACGAGCAGGCACGCGTGTTGCTCAGCTCCATGGGCTTTCCGTTCTACAACCCATAATGTAAATAGCGAGAGACGGCCACGCCGCGATGAGGAGAAAATGCAAATAGCAAAACTCAGTTGAAAATCATGTAGAGCCAGCGATGTGCTCGTAGGGGTACGCGTATGGGTAGGAGCACAAGCGCTGTGAATTGGACATCCAGAACCTTGGCAGATAAAAAGTTACCCTAGTTGTGGTTCTGCTAGTCCACCCTCCAGTCCTGCCTCCAGTCCTGTCTGTTGTCCTGCATAATATCTTCCCCTGTTACTGGTCTCCACTATTTGCAGCCTAAAGAGCGTAAATATATGGATCCCTACAAGAACTCCGTAGTCCACGAATACAGGGTTCTCTACTCCACCCGAATCGTCCAGAAGGACAAACGTTGGTGTGACGGCACTTTGCGCTACTATGAGATCAATAATAAGGTTGAACTCAGCAATCCCACCCAGTTGCTCCTCGTTAGCGATTTTCTCACTGGTTCGGTGGGCTTCAACATGAACGAAATGCTCGTTTCTGGACACGAATTCAAGCTTCCCAACAAGCTGTTCCTTGTCATGGTCGACGAGAAGGTTGCTACTTCTGTTAGAGATGTTTCCCAGTCTATGAAACCGAGAAAAGAGACCACGGTGGCGTCGCAACCGCTCGTAAAACGTGAACCTGCAGTGAAAATCGAACCGCTGATAAAGCTAGAGTTCGAAAATGCCCAGCTACATACTCCAGTCTCCACTATTCCCGACATAAAGCCATTAGTGCTGCAGGCTGGACGACGAGTAGGCATGCGTCGTCCCGGTAAAACTGCTACCAATGGCATCTACAAACCGCCGCTGGTGGTCCGTCGTCCGTTGGTACGGATCTCCCCCCGGTCTTCTACAGTGTTCCAGTACCTAAATATCGGCCGCTACAACTGATTGGCTAAACTTTTATTCGCTATTTTCTAGCTGCCTCACGAGAAACCATAATGGGCACAGCGTTCGAAGTGAAGATTTTCACCACTGGGAACGAAGAAGCAAACCCGTTGATAGCTCCAAGAGCCGGCCTGTTGGTCAAACGTGCTACTAAGGCTTGGGCTGGCAACTCGGTGTAGGATGGCATGTTGAATATGTTTTGTGGGTTTGTGTGGTGAGAACAACCTGGTTTTGTTGCTAACACAAACACCGCTTTTTGCATCTAGGGTACCCCGCTCCAGAGAAGTGCAGTCCCGTCCCGAACCACCGTGCTCACGAGACCGGCACCGCTTTTCATTGCTCGACCAACCATCTTGAAGGTGCCAGGAAGGACCTTGTCTATAATGTGGTTCATGATGATTTGCGTTTGATCAGCGCCTTGATAATGCTCACTGATATCTATCTTTTGCAGCCATCCCAAGTCTCCATTTCTGGGACTGTCGATCCCCAAAGTTGTCAAAATGGGTATATGGATCAATGCCTTCTTGAAGCCTCGAAATTCTACCCAGTGATGTTTGATGGCATTCTCGGCTATAAGTGGAGCAATTGGGACCGGACCAGTGTCAGTTCGTTCAAAGATACCCCCTATTGTGGTTCCAGGAAGAAACAAGGCTGTTGTCCTTTGAGAGACCGCCTTGACTCTTGCAAGAAAAAGACACGGTTGTTCCTTGACCAAGCAAAGATCCTGTCCATAGGGTATGGTTCCATTGAGCAATAGGCTGCCTACGGACTTGCCGTCACGGCACATATACAAATGAAAAGTGCCCAGATGACTGTATTGGTACTCTATCTTGTATCCTGAAAACGGGATATCAGACCCATGGGTTTCACACACTTTTGATGGCCCTGTTCCAGCATGAGCCATTACCAATATCGCTAGCAAGGCAGCGAGGTTCATCTTGAAATGCGTACAAATTGCGACCAGCACAAATGCTCACTTAAAACCACCCTTTCTGACCTTGTGTCGCTCGTTGTCATGAAGCAATTTTATGTGTCTTTTTAACGAGTCCTTGCGGTAAAAGCACTTTCCACAGTTCAAATGGCATTGGAAAACCATACCCAAAATACTGTGCCGTTCTTCTGGCAGCACGGACGCGATTTCCCGGCCGATTTTTCCCTTGGGAAAATGTACCATGCAGTGTCTGCGGAGATCTACTCTTCGTGTATGTCCAAGCACATTCCATGGGCAATTTTTGAGCGGACACTTGAACGGCCGGCTCTGTCCTATGGTGTCCAAGTGTTTCGCAAATTCAAGGTGTTCGTGGAACTCCTCGGCACAGTGGGTGCACTGCAATTGGCAGGTTCCGAACTCCTTGATTTGCTCGGGTGTGAACCGTTCCCGCAAAATATTAGCAAGCTTGGGCCGATACTGAACCCTTTCAGAAATTGGGCTAGCTTTCCTTGAGGTCTGGGGAACTCTCGGACTAGCTTCTGCCGTAAACAGTGTTTCGGGCTCCGAGAAGTCGTCGTCATTGGACATGGAGAACAAGGACTCCGAACTGTTGGAAAAGTTGAGCGATAAGCTCTCGTATAGAACGGAAGGTTCAAATGGATCACCGAGTAGTGAGAAGATGCGACTTCTGCACACTCCGAAACGAGTACGCCAACTTACGAGCTAGAACACAGTGCACACGGTGTCTAGGGCTCGTCCTTACGGGAATGTCTGCTTTCGTAAAAGTGGAAGCATTCGAAGCCCACCTCCACCAAAATGAGAATGATAATGATCCATTCGAGGCGGGTGGACTTTTTCTCGTTGAGAACCGCGAGGAGCGCTCGCTGCTCGTCTGTGGCATAGTCGAGTTTTCGGTTGAGGATCGATATTCTGGAAGGCACGTCCATGGCCCGCGAGATGGACTCGTATATCTTCTCCAACGTGGGCTCTGTCCAATACACATCGGGTGTTTCTATAAGTTCGCTGTAGAGGTTGAGCTTGCCGCGAAGAAGAAAAAGGCGGCCTGTGAGTTTGAGCACATCGTGCTCGTTGGTGCTGATGCTGTGGCCCTGCGAAAGGCTAATTGAGTTCTGTCTCGTCAACTGGATGTGGTTTTCCAATGCGTTTTCGAGAATCGAGAGCCGCGTCGACCGCGAGAGACCAATGGCAAACGCAGCCATGTCCAAGAGCTTCTTGTCCTCGTTGTCGCCCTGGAGGAGCATGACCTCGCCTTGCATGTACGAGCTGCCGTGGTTGGGCAGGTTGTCCGGAACGTAGCCGAGATCGATCCAGTCCATCTCGTCGGACTCGGGCTCGCATGGCTCCACTATGGCCGGCTTGAGCACAGGCACGATGTCGTCAAGCAAGCGGGTTTCTGAGGTGCCCCATCCCACCACCGAGCCGTTGGCCAACACCATGATCGTGGTGGCGTCGCGGTGGAACGCACAAACCTCGTCGGGAATGATGGTCTGCATCTCCACATTGTTGAGGATCTGGCGGACCTTGCGGAAACTGAACGCCTCGCCGACGGTCACACAGGCCACTGGAGAGAGGTACTTTTCGAGCTTCGAGTCCTCGGTGCCCTTCTTGAAGAGGGAGAGTATATGGGACAAGTTCCCGTCGTGGGTTGGGGTCGAGCGGCGGAGGTTCTGGAGCGGTCCGTTGACCTTCTTTTTGGCCTTCTGGCTAGCAGCAGACAGCAGCAATCGAGCAAAGGCCGCGGCAAAGACAGCCACCGACGATTTCGGCTGCAAGACGCTTGCTAGATCCCTGGCTGGGGAAACGAGTCTCAAGCACAGGAACATGTTGCTTGGATGGGCTCATATCGCGGACAAAAGTGGCGAGCGCACTACGGTGGTGAGAAGCGTGGTGATGGAGTGGAAACCACCAGAAGTGGTGGAGGGGGATTTGGCGTCCAACTGTCGCGACAAGAAGAATCTGGAAGGACGCGGCGTGAAGGATACACCCGGACGCATCATGCAGTGACAACGCTGGTGCCACTGCAGGATATGCACCGGAAGTGCGTGGGCCCTTGATTTATACAGTCCGGGCCCACGTCGAAGACGTGAACTTTAGCGCCTTGCAGCGGCCACCGAAGGACCAAAATTGGCCACCCACCTACCGAGCAGGAAACATGACCGTCCGAATTGATGGGGGTGATCATCAATTCTTTCAACATTGCCTATTTGCATACCGTTTCGTGACTGACACGCCGCGCCTAAAATAGTCTGGGAGTCTTTCCGTCCCCCTGCATGCACAGCCGAGAAGGATGCAAGTAACAAGAAATTTGCAACCCCCAGGGAAAAACAAACAAATCCACTTGGCCATTGGCTGCACATCACCCGCGTGCATTCGCTGCCTTTGTTTGCCACCCACGAAGCCCGCCCTTTGCTGCTTCCTGCTGGACTTTTTAGTGATGCTGCGCGCCGCACATTTGTTTACATCATGGTAATTATCTCAAATCGGGTATAAAAGTTCTGACGCCCACATTTTGCGAAGTACTTTACAATGTGGTAAGTAAATTACAGACAACCCCGAGGCCGGCGGACTCAACGAGACACCATCACGTACTACAAGGCACGCGCTACTGCCTGGTATACCCCGATTCCCCGAAACCCCGCCGAACGCCACTTTTTCCGTAAAAATTCTTCAACGGGCGTTCTTCGGTGGTTTCATTATTTCCTTTGGAGCGTGGCTCGCGCTACAAGAGGGATACCTACTCGGCACTGTCGCCTGTAGGATGCAAAATCACCCCCCACTATCTGCTCCAGAGGCTCCGAATTCCGGTTTTCACGCGTCCTAGGGTGGCACGTATCATCTCGCAATTACTAACAAATAGTGGAATTTTTGGCTACGTTAACTTCCTCGTGGACAAGACGCGTGGCGAAATCGTCGATAACCTCATTGATGGTCTCCAGCGCTTGGAATACAGAGGCTACGACTCCAGTGGAATTGCCGTTGATGGCGACAATAGAGATGAGACTCTCGTTGTCAAGATCCCTGGTAAGGTCAAGGTGTTGAAGGAAGAGGTAGTTCGCCAAAAGGTTGACCGCTCGCCTGTGTTCGACAATCACGTCGGTATTGCCCACACCAGATGGGCTACCCACGGACAGCCCCGAGTCGAGAACTGCCACCCTCATCGCTCTGACCCCAAGGGAGAGTTTGTGGTTGTGCACAACGGTATCATCACCAACTTTCTTGCCTTGAAGACCTTGTTGTTGTCTAAGGGCTTCAAGTTCGAGTCCGAGACCGACAGTGAGTGCATTGCTAAATTGTACAAGCACATTTATGACACCAATTTGAAGGCTGGTGTTGAGGTTGATCTCAGTGAGTTGACCAAGCAGGTGTTGTACGAGTTGGAAGGCTCCTATGGTTTGTTGGTAAAGTCCACCCACTACCCAGGTGAGGTGTGTGGTACCAGAAAGGGTTCGCCATTGTTGGTTGGTGTCAAGACCGACAGAAAATTGAAGGTTGATTTCGTCGATGTGGAGTTCCCAGAGACCACCGAGCAGGTTGTCAACCACAATGCTAACACCCAGAAGGACTTGGGTCTCTTGCCCGTGGCTCAGGGCGACAGCTTGAGAACCTCTCAATCCAGAGCCTTCTTGTCCGATGACGGTATTCCCATGCCAGTCGAATTCTTCTTGTCGTCTGACCCAGCTTCGGTGATTCAGCACACCAAGAAGGTCTTGTTCTTGGAGGATGATGACATTGCACACATCTATGACGGTGAACTCCATATCCACAGAGCTAAGAAGTCTGCCGGTGAATCTACTACCAGACAAATCCAAACCTTGGAAATGGAGCTTAACGAGATCATGAAGGGTCCTTACAAGCACTTTATGCAAAAGGAGATTTTCGAGCAGCCCGATTCCACTTTCAACACCATGAGAGGTAGAGTCGACTTTGAGAACAACAAGGTCAACTTGGGTGGATTGAAGTCATGGCTCTCCACCATCCGCAGATGCAGAAGACTCATTATGATTGCCTGTGGTACCTCCTACCATTCCTGTTTGGCTACAAGATCTATTTTTGAGGAACTTACTGAGATCCCCGTGTCTGTCGAGTTGGCATCTGACTTTTTGGACAGACGCTCGCCCGTGTTCAGAGATGACACATGTGTCTTTGTATCTCAATCTGGTGAGACCGCAGATTCGATTTTGGCTTTGCAGTACTGCTTGGAGCGTGGAGCTTTGACTGTCGGTATTGTCAACTCTGTGGGTTCAACTTTGTCTAGACAGACACACTGTGGTGTTCATATCAACGCGGGACCTGAAATCGGAGTTGCTTCCACCAAGGCATACACCTCCCAGTACATTGCTCTTGTCATGTTTGCTTTGTCGTTGTCGAACGACTCCATCTCGAAGCAAGAGCGTCACAAGGAAATTATACAAGGATTGCAAAAGATTCCAGAACAAATCAAGAAGGTTATATTATTGGAAGACAAGATAAAGAAATTGTGTGACGAGTCCTTGAACGATCAAAAGTCGTTGCTTTTATTGGGAAGAGGATACCAGCATGCTACTGCCTTGGAGGGAGCCTTGAAGATCAAGGAAATATCGTACATGCACTCTGAAGGTGTGTTGGCAGGAGAACTCAAGCACGGCGTCTTGGCATTGGTCGACGACAAGCTCCCCATTATTGCCTTTGCTACTCGTGACTCGCTCTTCCCCAAGGTTATGTCTGCTATTGAGCAAGTGACTGCTAGAGACGGCCGTCCAATTGTGGTGTGTAACGAGGGTGACGATGTCGCTGGTAATAAGGCCTACGCCACCTTACACGTTCCATTGACAGTGGACTGTTTGCAAGGCTTGTTGAACGTGATTCCCTTGCAATTGATGAGTTACTGGTTGGCTGTCAACCGTGGAATCGATGTCGATTTCCCTCGTAACTTGGCCAAGTCTGTTACTGTTGAGTGATGGCTCTCCTTCTGCAAACGACTTCATTATATAGAGTCCCGTTAATATCGTAATCATTATTCCATTATAACACGCTATGTATAAAAATCTACTTTCTAACAAAGTAGTTGGACCCACCGAAGTAGGCAGCACTATAGTCAAAGATCAGATCGCCCACATCCAAGTACTTCTTGGAGTAGAATCTGACGCTCTCGTTATCGATACTCTCGAGGTTGGGCCTGGGTTAGTATTTGGCAATTATTAACCAAATGTTGTGTATAGCCATTTGGACAGGAAATGCGACCAAAACCGATTGACGGCAAATGGGGTACCTACGTCAAGCCAGTGTTGCGCTTGACTCCAGCAAGAAACGCGGAGACTAGCACTAAGTCAGCAGTGAGATGGACAGCTCTACCAATCTAGAGTTAGTAATTGCCAAGTTTAAGGTTACTAAAGTCCTTACCATATGGTTGTTATCTATTCTTGAAGGCGTCGCACCTTATATTATTGTCGCTTCATTACCCGGACGCTCGCTTGATCCTTATGAGAAATTGAACGGGCTTTAGACACATCAACTCAACTGTCGATCCATCGAAGTATTATAGAACCATTCACTCCAGTTCTCACAGCGAGGTATTATGTTGGTTCTTATATAGAGTGTAAAGTGCCATGTTGATCGAAACTGCGGAAGTGGCAAACATCTACATGTCAGGACAATATTGACTGTGAAAGGTAAGGGACTGGCCTACGCAAACTTAAGAATGTCCTTAGTCATCTTCGTGGAATTGTGGATACATTCACTCAAAAGTCCTTCTTTGGTTGGATACGATGGTAAAGTAGTCAAAAAGTATCGAATTAAGGTCGAAATACTTGACTGGCATTGAGCTACTTACACATGGATATTGCCGCGTGGGTGGAGAAAACAGGAAATATCTGTGGTTCTGCCACTTTGAAAATCACCGGCAACTAAAGGCAACTAACATGCTCCTTGACGTTCTAACCATACTGGCGTGTTTTCATGTCTTTGGTTTCTTCGATAAAGCAAGTCTAATGATGCTGGTACATGGATTTGGCTGTGACGCTCACGGGGTCCCTTTTCTTAACATGGCCCATTGCTGCCACAGTATGGCCATCCGTCTCTGTCTCTCTGTTTGTAGTCATAAGGTCAGTATGTTCGACCTCTGAGGATGAAAAGCACTATTGGTGGAGTGCAACACTAAGAGTATAAAACTACGAGTATCGGGCACTTTTCTGCGTTCCAAGCTGGCCAATCTGCAACACTACCATTGAACATCATGGCCCTCATACACAAGTGCTCTGGCTGGACTGTGGTGACCCAGCACCTAGATGTGGTCTTCCGGGCTGTTCTGCAAATTCCGGGTAACCCCCATTTTGTTCAGGCACCCAGTAATGCACCACAAGTGATTGCAAGTTTCTACTACGACACTAAATACTTCAGATAACCGACCACGACATCATGTCTGATACTTACAAGCCACCATCTGGCCCAAAGGCCACCCGGACAGCGGGTGATGGTCGTCAGCAGGATCTATCTCGAGACCACTCTTCGCGAGGAGGTCATCGTGGAGGAAGAGGAGGTGGCCCAGGGAGTGCTGGGCCCAATGCTAGACCACGCGACCAACATAGGTATCCTCCTGGACCCGTGGGTAAACGTCCTTTCGACCGAGACAATTATCGGCCGTCCGATAGATACGGTGGACAGCAAGATGATGACCAGTTCCCAGGCAAGAAGCGTCCATATCTGGGTGAAAATGATCATGTAAATAAGCGTGGAAGAGGCTCCATGAGGGGCCGTGGGAATGGGCCTACAGGCAGACAGCCATATCTGAAGGGCCCCCGAGATTATGAGACTGTAACAAAGACCGGTGATCCTGATACAGAGCCAGCCACAAAGACTGGCGGATACGCCAACGATGCATATTACGACGAACGCCATGAGAGCAACTACGACAACTCCTGGAAATACAATAAGCCATCTGGACCTCGAACCTTTGACAGGGGCCGTGGAAGAGGAAGAGGAACTACTTGGGGTGGACGCGGAGGCAGAGATAAAAGCACCCGAGGCGGCCGGCCCCCACAACCACCACCGGTTGGAGCGCCATTGCCAGCCACACCAAAAACACAACGACCACCCACGCCCAAACTTGCACTGTCCCAGATTTACTCGGTGCGAACTCCGACGGCAGAAATATACAAGAGAGTGCAGCAAGTGGGTGAAGGTACTTACGGAAAGGTTTACAAGGCACAGAACGTGGTCACTGCACAGTTTGTGGCCCTTAAAAAGTTGAGACTCGAAGCAGAGCGTGAAGGGTTTCCTATTACCGCCATGCGTGAAATTAAATTATTGCAGTCCTTTGACCATCCGAACGTGTTGGGTCTTTTGGAAATGATGGTTGAACACAATCAAATCTTCATGGTGATCGACTATATGGATCATGACTTGACAGGATTGTTGACGCATCCCGACTTGAACCTCGGCGAGAGCCACCGGAAATTCATCTTCAAACAGTTGATGGAAGGAATAAACTATTTGCATCGTCGCAGAATCATCCACAGAGACATCAAGGGATCCAACATCTTGTTGGATAGTATCGGCCGACTCAAAATTGCCGACTTTGGATTGGCCCGTACCATGAAGACGGTCAAGGATACAGAGAGCCCCGACTATACCAATCGTGTCATAACGATCTGGTACCGTCCACCGGAACTTCTCTTGGGTTCTACTGACTACGGAAGAGAGGTGGACATTTGGGGAGTTGGATGTTTGTTGATCGAGCTCTACACCAAAAGAGCGGTGTTCCAAGGGTTTGACGAGATTGGTCAACTCAACAAAATTTATAACATAATGGGTACGCCAACGGCAGAGGACTGGCCCACGATTGAAAGTCTTCCGTGGTTTGAAATGTTGCGGCCCAGGATCAACCGTGCTAGCAGTTTCAAGGAGCTATACGGATCGGTGATGTCGGAGCAAGGCTTTGACTTGGCGGAGGTTCTCTTGAAATACGACCCTAAGAAGAGGTGGACCGCGCTGGAAGCACTTGAACACCCCTATTTCACCAGTGACCCTCAGCCTGAGCCGTTGAATATGCTCAAAGACATCAAGGGAGAATGGCACGAGTTCGAGACCAAAAAGAGAAGACGGCAGGAGCGAAAAAGAGTACAGGAAGAGGAGGCAAAAGCAGCAGCGCAGAAAGAACTGACCAGCAAGAGTCTTGCTGACGACTCTTTGGCGGAACCGCTATCGGGCAAGTCGATGGAAGAAACGGTGTCGGTCAACGTTCTGATGGATCAGAGACCCTCTCCTGACGAGGACAGGCTCAAGCACGAAGAGGACGACAAGGCTGTTAAAAGTGGAGTGCCGGTGGCAAACCAATCACCAAACCCGACAGAGGCAGCTGCAACCATTACTGCAGATGAGGCTATGTCTGAAGCACAGCGCCAAGAGTGAGATTGTCCGATTGTCCCCGGTGCCTATACGGACAGGTATAATTATTAGGTTAGCTTACTGCTATCGTGTACTATAAAAAACAGCCTCTACATTGCACCCGCGCCTATTCTGGCCCCTCATGCTGCATGCTACTTATCCGTCATGTCCGTCGCTGGCGGCGTGATCGCCCTCCTGCCTGTATGCAGTAAATGCCAGAAAACGGATTGGCTCAGTCAGACTCCAAATCGCACCCATAGCGCAGAGACTAATCCAGCGTCGTTCACGAAAGCAAGAAATAGTTGTGTCGGGAGATAACCGCATTCCAATACTTCTGTTGTATCAGCTGGTACACTCAGTTTGGTAGCTGAATATTTATAGTTACCACCAACCAGTTTTCCGGCTTGCTACACAGACAGGGATTACTCACCCCTTAGCAACATGGGCGTTTGTGGATCAAAAGAACCCCCGGAGCCAGTTTCTGGGGGCCAGGCTCAACCCAAAAGACACGAGCAGAAGCAACAACTCCAAAATCTGGCCGGTGCCGGCACACAGCAAGATAATGGACAAAAGTCACAATCATCCAACTCAACAGAAATTTCCACAGAAAAGCAGGAACGGGCGGTACAGAAGAGCAAGCCCCCTTCAGGGCCCACCACTCTGGAGAAGGACGTGAAGGTTCTCCTATTGGGTTCAGGAGAAAGTGGAAAGTCCACCGTTGTCAAGCAGATGAAAATTCTCCACCAGAATGGTTTCTCCAAGGAGGAGTTGTACGAGTACAAGCCATTCGTGTACAAGAATGTGTTGGATTGTATCAAAAATGTCATTACCGCCATCCAGGAATTGGAGCCTGCCCTCATCAGCGGCCAAACTGAAAACGGTGAAACCGGTGACGCTCCTCAGGAGTATGCCGGGAAGGGAGTGTTGGACAAACTGGATATTGATCAGATCATGGATTTCGAGTTGCCTTTGGACACCGAAGAGACGTTCGACACGGAAATTGCCAACAAGATAGCAACAGTCTACAACACCCCGGAGGTCCAACATTTTATTCAATACCAACAGGGAAACTTTTATCTTATTGACTCGACATCCTACTTTCTCTCGGACCTCGAGAGAATCTCACAGCCCAACTACCTTCCTTCTGTTGATGACGTTTTGAGAACGAGAAAGAAGACGTCGGGTATCTTCGACTTTAACTTTGACATGGGCTCAGGTCTTAACATCCATATGTTCGATGTCGGTGGCCAAAGGTCGGAAAGAAAGAAATGGATCCATTGTTTCGATAATGTCACCTTGATTATCTTCTGTGTTGCGTTATCTGAATATGACCAAGTGCTTCTCGAAGAAAACAAGCAGAACCGACTTAAGGAATCGCTAGCTCTTTTTGACTCGGTCGTTAATTCAAGGTGGTTTGCCAGAACCTCAATCGTGCTTTTCTTGAACAAGATTGATGTTTTCGCCAAGAAGCTTCCCTACTCTCCTTTGGAAAACCACTTCCCCGACTACAATGGTGGAAACAATATCAACAAAGCAGCAAAGTATATTTTGTACCGCTTTAATCAGGTTAATAGGTCTGGTTTGAACATTTACCCCCACGTTACCCAGGCCACCGATACTTCTAATATTGAATTAGTTTTCGCTGCTGTTAAGGAGACGATTTTGGAAAACTCATTGAGAGACAGTGGTATTTTGTGAGTTAGTAAAGAAAAAGTTGAAAGGTACTTGTAGTAGCTGTAATATACAATTACTATGAAATCTACTGCACCGTTTCCAGTACAGGTGCCTTTTCCTGGCTTATCTCCTTGTTACGAACATAGTGAAGATTGGCATTTCCTCTACCTCTTCTGCGATTCGTACCCCGCCCTCTCGAGTTTATCGATCCACGTCTTGGCTTATCCAGAGGTTCCACTTGTTTGGTTGTATCACTGGGTGATGCCCTATCTGTCGGTTTACCCGACAGAGTTGAATTTCTGTTGGACCCTGAAGTGCCAGTCCTGTCCCTTTTGCTAGACGATCTTTCGCCTTCCAGTTCGGAAACAAGTTCCTTTTTTGGAGGTTTGCTTTCTTGCTTAGGAGTCAGACTATTAGTCCGCGCTTCATCGCTTTGGTCAGTGTTCCTCTGTTCTACCAGGCTCGTACTGTCATTCTTTTTATCCTCAGATTTGTCCCTTCTACGGGGAGCCCGTCCTCTGGGAGCTCTGCGAGAACCATTGGTCGGGTCCTTAGGGTCCCTGCGCCCAGCTGATTTTGTTGGACTGTTACTGCGACGGCTGTGACGGTCATCTGCTTCTGTCGTGCTTTTGCCGTTATTAATTGTTTCACGATGCGTTCCCCTGGCTTTATTCTTATGCGTTCTTTCTTTTGGAACATACTTCTGAGTGATCTCTTCAAACATATGCTTAAAGTCAGGTCTTTCTCTCAGTTGTGCTGTCGTTGCCGTGGTGGGTACGATCGGTTTGTCCGGCCCGGAAGATGTAGCCGCAGTAGACTCCGTCGGTGCTTCTCCGGGTGGAGTAGCGATAGCTGGCTCCTTGGTACCTGAAGGGATGACTTCAGCTTGCTTCTTATTCTGCTCTCCAGGAATAACTACTGGGGGCTCTGAGGGCTCCGATGGCTCAGGAACTGAAGACACGGGAGCAGGTGCTTGGGCAGAACTTTCCCCGGTTTTATCAGAAGGCTCAGGTACCTTGTTTTCCAAGTTTGCTATCGATGCTCCATTGCTTTCCCCTTTCGCAAGTTGGGGTGCTTGAACAATAGGACTATTCGTAGACTTCTTCTTCAAAATGGTCGGTTTTGAAGCTGCTGGTTTCGGTGAATTCTTGGCTGAATTTGCGGCCAGGTTTGCGTCACTATTAGCTGTGCTCAAAAGCTGAGCCAAACTCATACCACTCTTACCATCTCCATACACGGAAGTGGCAGGAGCCGGCGAGAATTTAGAGGTGGGCTTTTCTTCCACGGGTGCCGGTGGCTGGGGTGGGAGATCTGGTTTCTCTTGTTTGTTATCCCTCTTCAATATATTCATTGACTTTCTGCGTTCTCTAGGAGGAGCTGGTTCAGAGGAGCCAATGGTTCTGATAGTCGTATGATTAACCGTGATGAGCTTCTTTTGGATCTCGTCTTCCTTCGCCAACACGTCGACAGGCTTCGCGGCGCCAAACGGATTCGGCTTGGGCTTGGGTTTAGAAAGTACCGTGTCGAAGCCTGGCTTGGAGGTTTCAGCACCGGAGCCGGCTCCGGTGTGAGAGCCTAATTTCGGGCCCCAGTTCCGCTGCGGCACAGCTGGGGATTCTCTATTCATCGAGCCAGAAGCGGCCGTCAGGCGGAACCTACCTGCTGCCACGTCGTGTTCTAGATCTTCTAGCTGCTGGTGGTGCTCCTGGTTGAATTTCACAGAACTCTGGAAATCTTGGAAATCTGCCATTTCCACCGCCACTCTTCGGCCCTGGCGGTAGTAGAGATCGTGCCATTTTAATGCCTTGGAGTAGTCCTGGTACGATTCTAGTTCAACGAAGGCAATTTTACGTACAGTTCCCGTCAGCAATGGGTCGGCAGCCGGATCAACAAGGATCTTGAATTTGACGTAGGGTGTGTACCTGCTTTGAAAGAGATCCTCCACGAACAGATCGTTACAAGAAACAGGTAGCTGCGTGAGTTTTATGATGTATGGTGGTCCGGGATCTCCAGGAACACCACGGATGTTCCTGCTGGAGCCTCCGAAGGGCTCGTGGTGCTGCAGATGGCGACTCCGTTCAATGGGGACAGAAATTGATGAAAGGTCAATATCATCATCAGCCCAAGATCCACCGTACGCTGGGTTAGTATACTGCTGTAAGGCCACAATTGACACACATCAATTGATTGCGAGACTCCAAGTCCCCAAAAGCTCAATGCTGTTTCAAGCCACATTTTAGTGTGTCCACAAGAAATTAGCAAGATGGTGAGCAGTGCTTATGGAAATTTACGTACCTTCGTCGGAGATAAACTCCTGCAAAGTCATCTTTTTTGGAGCTGCCGTTAGTATCGATTAGTTGCACCACAGCTCTGGTCCGGAAAGGATAGCTCCCAAAGATTACGTACCCATTGTGTTGATCTTCTGTTCTTGTTGCCCCAGCTCGTGTTTTTGTAACCTGGAGCTATGCAGTCCGTCATTTACTATATTGGGACCGTTCATCTGCAGGTGCTGGCGCCGCACACCGTTTTGCAACCAGGGTGCAAGACGGGAGATGAAACATGACCAGCGCTTTGGAGCAAGCTGAAGTACGGGGCAGGAACCTGCAGCTTGGGATTTTTGTTTGTGTTTTGCATGCCAGCTTCTTTGGTACGTTTGGTTATAATTTAACGCGCGTCTGGTAACCATCTGTTGGCTGAGATTCTTTTCCCTGTTTACTACTTTCATAAAGCATGACACCAACCTGGCGTTTCCCGTGTAAAAGGGGTTCCTTCTGATTTCTAATCACTAGCACTTCCACCTTTTGTTATAGAGGTGCCATTTATTACAATGCTATTGTTACCAAACTGTTGCATGAAGACCTGAACCCTTAAAGATAGCTTATATCTTTTTCTATTTGGTGAACCTCAGACCAGTCATGGGAGCATAAGCAAAGAGAAAACAGTATTATTGTCGTTACTCTAACGCGACTTTCTACTGCAGCTATTGTTTCATTTTCTAACTAGATGAAATTGACGGGAAACGGTATCGAACCATCCTTTTGCGCTTACAAGTCATCATACTTGTCATAGCTTTTTCTCCAGTTGGAAAGGAACCCAGTCAAGAACTTAATTCCATATCCTATATCATTGGTGCCCACAGTTGCTCTGATAGAATGCATCGAAAGCTGAGGAATACCAAGATCAATGGTTCTTGCTCCAGTCTGCGAGGAAATGTAGGGGCCAATAGTACCGCCAGAGGGGGTACCGTTACGAATCTGGAAGTACTGGATCTCATCTCCATTTTCCTTGGCCAACTCCTCCACAAGAGACACTCCGATCGAGTCCGTGGCCATGTGACCGTTGGGGTCCAACGAGATCACGACACCCTTATTGGGCACAGGCTTGTGGTTCTCAAGGTAGGCACTGTCAAAGTTGGGGTTGACGAGATGGATAACGTCTGAAGAAAGGATAATGGAGTTGGCGTATGTTACTGAGATCTGGTCGTTGATAGATGTCTTGTCGTCGCTGAAACCACTGACAACTCTAGACACAACCGTCTCGAACAATCCACCACGAATACCCTGTCTGGTACCGGACCCAACTTCTTCGTTATCGAACAATCCTACAATCGAAAAATTGTCATCTGGAATGGTACCAGCTTCAGCTGCCGCAATGAGGGCTTGGACTGCCGCGTAGGAACAAATACGGTCGTCCACACGTGGAGCAAAAACAAACTCCGAGTCCAAGCCTCCCTTGGTACCACGCTGCACGTCGTATAATTGAAGATCCCATTGGATGATATCCTCAACATTTACGTTGGCTTTCTTGGCAATATAACGGAGCAACTGCAATGGGTGTTTGCCATACAACGGAGCAGCCTTCTCTGCCTCTGTTGGTTCTGCAGCTCTCTCGGAGCCTCCGTAGCCAATCACGGGCACCGCCTGGGTTTCAACGTTGAAAGGGCCCTTTGAGGGAGCGCCGAAATGAGGTGCAAGCGTTGGAATCTTGGCAATTGGCTGGGGTGTCAGGTCCACCAACTTCTGAGTCACCTCTTTGGATGAAGGGTCACGGACGATGAGTCTACCGCCAACACCGAGGTCACGGTCAAACCAGAGTGTGCCTAACGTGCCAGCATATGGAGCCACTCCAAGAAGGTCGTAACCGTCAACCAGGGGCTTTGTGGAATTGGGCTTCAACACAGTGGTCAATGAGTCAGCGTGTGCTCCAATTGCACCCACACCTCTCGAAGGTTCCCAATTCTCGCCGACAACGAAGGCCACCAAAGCGCTTCCATTTCTGGTGGTGTAATACTTGCCAGGTTTGACGTCCCACTTGTCCTTCTCAGACACGTAGGTGAAACCCTTGGCTTCCAATGCGCCAGAGAAGTGGTTGACGACGTGGTAGATTGTCGGATTCTTGTATGTGAATTCGATGTAGTCGTCGGCTGCCGCGCTGGAGAACTCGTCGTCGTAGGCGATAGGTTCAGTTGCAGCAATTGCCGGTGTCTTTGCAGCCTTTTCAGCGGATGAAGTGGCCTGTTGCTCCTGAAGAGCGTCCTGGAGACGCTGCTCGAAGGACTCGACAAATTTATGAAGCACTTTTTCCAAGTCAGCCATGGTAGGGTAGTTGTGGCGAAATGAGTCTTTATAGCAGAGAGCCGTGCGGGTATGCAGTGCGCGGGCTGGACGCAATCTCAAACCGTTGCGAGCTGTGGAGGCTTAGGTAAGTGCAACCGATTCCGCACTTGGGTGCGACAGTTACTATGGCGCCGTGCTGCATAGGGCTCTATCAAGACGCCTATTACTTGAACCGGTGATAAGATCGAACCAATCGGGAATTGGGTTTCAATTGTGGCCATTGTATCGACTAAAGCGATATCGATGCGGCTGCGTTATTGATAGACCATATGCAATAAGGATAAAAATAGTCACACCGAGATCAAACGACTATGAGATGGGTGCAATTCCGAAGACAGTAACTATGAGTCTCGTGCTTTGGCAAAGGTAGAAATGATATGGTCGAACGTATTCGGGCTCTGTTGCAATGTTAGGAATTACAATTGAGACGGGTATGTCATTATCAATTGCCAGAAGTGTCGCCTGTATGTCTACTTCTCATGAGAAAAAGTTTGCAACTGTTTGTTTGGCTCTCGTCATACATTGCAATTGTCTAAGTGTTGCCACGCGTGGCTGCTATTTACTATAGTCACTTACTTTAAAGTCTGCAATTTTCTAAAATTTCACAATTTTACAAATTCATGGCTTAGTGGCTGCAAATGTTGCTGCAACCATCAATGGGAACACAACACTCACATCTGCGTACACCTTGACCGACTGGGCATCAGCCTTGATCTTACCCCAAGAGATAGCCTCGTCCGGACGAGCACCGGCATCAGAACCGTCAAATTCTTGTCCAGTATTGATGTAGACGGCATAGTCGGCACCGTTACGCATAAGACAAGCATTACAGATATGGTGCTTGATCAAACCACCTCCCAATATGATCATACCAGCATGCAGCGCTGCCATCGACATGGAGTTGATTTTTCTAATATCGGCAACGATATCAAGACGCAATTGCTGGGGCGAAGCCTTGAAGGTGTGGAAGAACAACATGTCACCAATAGAACCGTCAGTGAGAGCAGGACAGAAGACAGGAATCTGGTTCTTGTGAGCCCAGTAGAGCACCGAAGACTCGTCGTTGATCTCCTTACCTAAACGGTCGATCAACTTTGATGGGGTCCAAATGGCAGCCGAGTCAGCGTTCAAGCCATTGCTTCCAGCCTCAGCCATAGCCGCTTCTTGTTCCTCGAGACACTTGTCAAGCACAGGAACAATCCACTCCTCGAATTTACAGTAGTTGTCGTTTGGGACCAAGAGGTTTCCTATCCGGTTCATGCCCTTGTCTCTAAGGCCCTTTCCTGGCAAACTGAACTCTCCCATGTATGTGGGAGCCAAGCACTTGATCAAGTCCTCCTCTATTCCTCCAGCCGACGACACAATGGCACTCACCATCTTGTGCTGCACCAAGAATCTCAAGGTGTCTCTCAATCCAGACGAGATCAAGTTGGAAGTGTAGCCCATGAAAATAGTTGATTTTTGGTACCCTTCGTCGTCAAACTCTCCTGTTTGCTCGTGCTCTGGCAAGTCTTCTTTCTTCTTTCCTCTCCAGCTTCTCATCTGGTTGATAATATCACAGGCTTTGCTCACGGACGAGGCCTGGAAACCCATCGTCTTCATCAGCAGGATCAAGTCGACAGCAGACATGTTGAAGGCATTATCCTTGGTGTAGTCGATACCCTTGACCTCTTCGAAGTCTTCAGGCACGGGATCAGATTGTTTGAGGACGGCATCAGTAGCCACCGCTGGGAATTGGGATGCCATAGGTTAATTTTTCACTGCGATGCGAATGAGCCGATAAGTGGGCTAGATGCAACCGGAGAGACGGGCGACTTGGGGACACATGCATGAGTCTCCTGATGGACAGCATACACGGCTCGTAGTCTATAGCACCTACATGTTATTACGCTTGCTTTTACAAGCAGCTACCGTATGCAAGTTCATTCCGTTCAGTTGTATTTATATGTAGATATCCCAGTACTACTGGCAGTCTTGAGCACTCATAAACACCCACTACACTTGCTCAGCAGTCTAGCAGCTCAGAAAAGCCCAGCAAGCAACTTACCAGTGTCTCAAAGACCCACATTTGCATGTATTTCGTTCACGCACCAGTGAACTTCCACCTAAACCTTCACTCTCTCCTTCACCTCAGGAGTCCAAGAGTTGATCTTGGGCTTGGCAGTGTTATAAGGAACGTATGCACCCTCACTTCCGGTCATGTTGATCTTGCGGTCTCCAGTGGGGAACGGCTGGACAGTCTTTTGCTTTCCTTGCAACTCGGTGGGAGGGGTGTTGGTTCCGTATCCCAACCAGTAGTGCCATCCTGGCTCCACCTTGGACATATCGATGCCCCAGTCTGCATATTCAACCCATCTGGTTCTCAAGTGGATTTCTTCTGGCACGTCAGTTTCGTAAAATTTGTTACCGTAGTCATCTTCGCCCACAAGCCATCCACGCTTGGTATCGTTGTGGTTCTGGATCTGCCAAGCAGCACGCTTGAGTCCCGAACTGCAAATGTTCTTTATTGTACGGACGATGGAAGTGGACATGGCAGCTGACCTTGTTGTAGGTGAGAATAAATCTCGCTCTCATTGGAGGGACTGGGATTACATGCAGTACATCTATGTTTCTCTTTATAATAACTAAATAATCATCAACGCTTCATAGCTCCGGATTGTTCCAACAATTGATTCACATCGGTCGAGTTGACAACCACGCCTCTCTCCGAGCACTTTGCCTTCGACTTCAATTCCAGACACAATCCATCAATATCAATCTCGGTATATTTCGGATGGTTGGTAATCCTCTCCCATATTTCTGAACACTTCAAGCCCTTCTCAGGAGCAGGCACCACTTCTTGCAAGTCGTTCTTTCCTGATGTGTATGAGTATTCCGAGGCGTCGGTCGCCGGCGTACGGTGGTTGAAGTCCTTCAAGTTGGCTTCTGGCGAGTAGGATGCCTCAGTATCTCGTGTTGAGTCGGTTCCACTGATACTGCTCTTCACAAAGTCATTGAAGTTGAAGTCCACATTCACAATATCCTTCAATGGATCGTAGGCCGATTCTTCCGTGGTGAGGAATGCCATTGGGTCTGCTTCCACCTTGCCCGGCGTTATATTATTCCTGCTTCCCAAGTCCTCAGAGAATGCTAATGATACATCGAAGTTCTTGTCATTCAAGAAGGACAACGGGTCGGGGTTCGTGTTTGACAAGTCAAAGTCAAAAGTGCTGCGGCCACTGAAGAATGGTTCGTTCGCGTAGTCTGCAGTATTCTTTGCTGAGATGGACTTGGTACCGAAAGGAGAAGCGTAATTTGCTTTCAAGTCCTTCGGAACTGGGTCGGCCTTGGTTCCACATGCTTCACCCAACTTGCTGCAGAAAGGATCAATCTCCTCCTCAAACTTGTAGAATTCCGGAGTAGGAATGTAGGCCGTGGGAGGGTTGGAACCAGAGGACACACTATTGCCCGAATCCGGAGAAACTAGGATATTGTCATTAAGTGGTGATGTAGACGACGACGAACCCCCGACCAAGTCCGGAAGAGGAAACTCCTTGTTGTTGCTGGCATTATACTTCTCCAAATTTGGAGATGAGTTGTAGACATCGTCCGACCATGGGAAGTCGGCGGAAACGGTATTGCTAGCGTTCGTAGACTCACTGCTGGACGAATTAGTATGGGGACGAGGTGCAGGCTTCTTCGCATAGGGGGTTTTGTTGGGGATATTCAAGTCCAGTATGTCACTGGTACCACGGTATCTTGCCAACTCTCGCTTCAACATGTCGACCTGCACTTTGAGAAAATCGGATTCGGTTGCGGTCTTGATGTTCTGCTCTTCCAACAGTTGCACCTTGTCCTCCAAATCTTTCATTTTCTTCTCCTTTCTCTCACGGTAGGCTCTTTGAGCGGCACGGTTCTGGGCTGTTCTCTTCGACTTGGGCTCGGTCTCTATTGGCTTTCTGCCCGACTTGGTATGTAACTTCTTGTCGACATGGTCCGAGGGGGAGTCGAACTGGGAAAAGGCACGCTTAACGTCAGCCATGGTAATTAAAATGGGGAGGGTGGAATATGAAGTGAAAAGTGGGAAAAGGACGAGCGGCTTCTAGCAGCCCGGTTCTTAGTGGGGCGAAGGGCTGACCAGTGGAGGTACGACTGCGGCAATAAGAACTAGAAAGTATCCGGTTCTGAAATTTGCCACTGACTGTGAACACTATAAAGCAGAAGTTTGCTTGTGGACCGGGAGGCGGATGTATCAACGAACCTGAACGCAAATAGTCGCTACGGTGGGCAGCTATATTATCAAGGGATGAAAAGTGTGGAAACTAAGCACGCGGCGGCGAACGGATTCTAATTACTTTTATATGTACGTCACCTCCTGGAGCCTTTCTTTTCCCGCCAAGTGCAGGTGACCTAGGCTAATACGGCCCCGCTCACGTGCGACGCGCAGTTGATGACAAATTGTGCAAATCTGCAAATTACCCGGAGCCAACATGCATAATAAAGGGAATCCAGGTACAACCTTCCTCTTCCATGGCGGTCCGGACGGGAGTCGCGGTCCAGAACAACGACTTTTTCGCCCGATGCGCCGCACCCCTTTTTTAGCAACACGCAGCCGTGCCGGAGTCCTACCGGCCAGGAGGGGAAACATGACCCCAAGCGCATCTCACTCCGTAAATCTCAAAAGCGGGAAATAGGTACCGCTATTGTCGACAACCGTTCTTATTGTCTTGTTCTCCGCCAAGGCGTGCTGCAATTTCTGGAGCTCGAGCGACTGCACTATACACGTCTTGACCATGTCCGTGTAGTATTCCGTGCAATAGCGGCCCACAAAGTACTGGTTGCAGCCGCTGGCGTCGCGGCTGAGTTGCTGCAAAACCTGTTTTGCTTCTTTGAACCGGGCGATGGTGCTGGTGATCTGCGGCTGCACCAGCATGCCTGGCACCAGTGCGGCGCTGGTGGACACGGCTAGTGCCTTCATAAACTGGCTGTAGGTCGGAAGGGCCGGGACACCTACCGACGACCACGGCTTCATCCGGATGCTGTAGAGTAGTTCCCGCGTGGTGAGTAGGTTCTTGGGGCCGGCAATGGCGTCGATGAGCTTCAACGAGTGGCAGAGTGCGTACATCATTCGGTATGCGTCCGTCATGATGCGGACACCTTCGTACTTTTGCGCGAGGTACTGCTCGATGTACACCTGGTTGCGCTTCAAGCCGGGGAGAACGGTGGTGGCGGCGAACTGCAATTGCGCCTTCAACTGCTGCTTTTTGGGGCCCGCTTTCGCCTTTTTCAACCGCTTGGGCATGGCATCGGTAATCTCATAAATCTGCAGCTGGAGGATGGTCAGCATGCGGCCCTTCAAATGCTCGGTGATGGTCAAGCACAAGTATGTCGCAAACCAATACATCTGGTACATCTCGTATGGCTTGTAGATGTCCTGCTCGAAGCCCAAGAGTAACGCCTCAAGCATGATATCCAATTTGATGTAATAGACAAACGAGGTGATGGCGAGGGCCGGGGTGTCGTTCATCAACCGGTCTCCAATCTGATGGGTCTCCCAAAGAGACACCTCTAGTGGCTCCGACGATGCCTGGATGGTGTCCCAGATAAGAATGGCCCGTGTGTGGAGTTGCCGTTGGCGACACCGGTTGTTGCTCACCACGCAAAGAGCCTGCTGGATTCCGGTCTCGATGTCGCCCAAAAGCGTATCCAAGTTTTGCAATAGTTTTTCCTTGGTCGCTAGCACCTGGGCCTCGTCTCCCTGGATGTTGTTCCACGAGTCTGGACGCAAGGTCCGGCTGTAAAGGCAGCACAAACTCTCCATGAACTTGACAGTCATGGCCGAGATATCATCGTTCGAGCCCAAGATACTCCTGTTGTCCCGGACCAAAAAGAGCTGGAACAAGCCCCGCGATATCACGTTTGCCGAGGCAAGCGGCCGCCGGATGTCGTACTCCAAGTAGGTATGAATCTGGTGAACGTTGGTGATACCAGCCGCCGTACTTGCAAATCGATGCACCTCGCTGAAGAGCGCAGTAATGCCAGTGAAGCATTCTTCCCGCGATATCTTGTATAGGTCCGCCGGAATGCTTTTGTTGTTGAGGTCTAGCTGGATGAACCTCGAGAAGGAACCGGGAGGAGACGCTAGCGTCATGTTGGCAGTTGCTCGCTCGAGGTCTGTGCTGCATTGCTTGCCATCGTTCATGAATTTGAGTTGGTCGGTGATGTCATCGGCCTCCTTCCAGGACAACTTTATATTTATCACCTGGTGGAGGTTAAGCAAGTTCATTGCCAACCTGAGAAAGGTTTGCAATACCTCTGCCTGTTGTCGATCTGCAACGTTGGCGGCGATCCAGTCTATCGACTTGCGAGCCTCTAGAATTACATCCTCAAAGGGGACTGCCGTCAATATGTCCAAATCCAGTGTCCGGGTGGTCAAGTCTTCCTCTTCGTACAATACATTAAGACCAACTTGAACGCAGAACCCAATCCACTTGAGCACAACCAATAAATAAGAACGAAGCACCTGGTGCACCATCATGTACTCTGGTGACAAGTCTTCTGTTCCGTTGTTTGCATGTCCGGAATGCAACCTTGCTTCAACAAGCGAACAATTAGTCAATGTTCCCAAACCATCTGGATGCTTCTGGTAGTTTTGAAGAAGGGTCTGGGCATATCGGCAGCTGAGAGCCGTGACAGGCAACGAAGAGTTCTGAAGCCAGCTCATCGTCATGCAAAGAAACTCGTCCATTATGGCAATTACCCCCTCGGCAGACCTGGGAGCACTAGTGTCGAATTTCAAATCATGGTCCTCGAGTTCAATAAGACCAGTGTCCAAACGACGATTGCTCACTTCCACAGCACGTGTTCCTTCGAGAAGGTCGAATAGCTTTGACTGAACCACATGGTCTCCTTCTACACTGTCGATACATCGAAGGAATGGTTCGGTGACATCAACATATTTGCCGTCATCGAGATCCAATTTCAGAAGGACTTGATTAGTATGGAGAAAAGAACACCGGTTGGAGAAATATCACATTCGCTTCATCGCCCGACAAACCACGCCTGCTATCAATCCCATCCATTTCAAAGAGTCTACTTACCCAGATCTTGTCGCATAAATGGAACGTCGATTCCACGAAATGTGTATAATGAAAAGACTTCACCAATGTGCGATAACGGTAGCCTAAACGCAAACAGTGCACAACCGGGCGGTTGGTGTAGTGGTTAACATATCTGCCTTCCAAGCAGGTGTCACGGGTTCGATTCCCGTACCGCTCATACTTTTTTGCATCGCTCCTCGCGCGTATTGCCTAGATCAAGTTTGTTTACCTCTGTGATCATCTTTTTTGTACGTTATCCAATAGCCAATTATGTCCAACAAAGCAACCCTAAAACACGTACGTCTGATCACAGCGTTCGAGGACATCAGCGATGCCATATCTCAGGTATTCCAAGACGCTCAGATGAGTCTTTCAAGTCACCGCAAGTTGGTCATCGTGTTGAAATACATCTATGAGAGGGCTATCAAGCTTGGTTTCGAAGATGGTTTCTTGCTAAGACTTACCAAAATGATCAATAAGATCCTCCCATTGAAGAAGGGTGAACAGACAGCTGACCGTATTGCAAAGTTCTGTTCCCTCTTCGTGTCTACCTTGTTCAAAGACGAAGAAAAGAACCAAAATGATGAAGACGAAGAGAGCGAAGAAGAGAGTCCGGCAAACAAAGTGGCTGAGTATCTTTTGCGTCACTTGCTACGTGGCCTGCAAGCGAAAGACAAGAACGTACGATACCGCGTCGTGCAGCTAATTGCATACTTGGTGATTTTCGTAGGCGAGATCGACATAGAGCTCTTTAAGGCTTTGCGCTGGTCCTTGAACCGTCGCCTCTATGACAAGGAACCAACCATTCGTATCCAAGCAGTTGTGGCAATGTCTCGCTTTCAAGAACTCGTTATCCCCGGAGAGGAGAATGTTAATGGGCTTAATATGTCTACCCACAAACTCATTGAAGCAATCCAGCATGACGAAAGTGCAGAGGTTCGACGCTCAGCCCTTTTGAACTTACTTAAAACACCCCAAACCATTCCTTACATGATCGAGCGGGCTCGTGATGTTAACGCAATAAACCGGAGGTTGGTGTACTCAAGAATAGCCAAAGAATTGGGAGATTTCCGTAATATAGACTACGAGTTGCGTGAGGAGCTTCTCAAGTGGGGATTGAATGATAGAGATGACAACGTGAAGAAAGCAGCCTCAAAAATGGTCTGCGACAACTGGTTGGCTGCTGTTGACTCTGACACTATAACTTTGATTGAGAACTTGCGGGTGTTGGAAAGTCCCATGGCAGAATCAGCAATCAAGGTGTTCTACCAATCCCGGCACGAAAACTTGAGCCTGATTGAGTTACCCCCTACAATGTGGAAAGAACTTACCACCGAAACTGCATTCCTTTTGCGTACCTTTTACGATTACTGCAACTCTAACGGCCACATAACCCTCATAGATGACCGCTTTCCAGAACCAGTCGAACTTGCTGATACATTAGAGAAGTATTTGAAACTTCGTATGCGTATGCTTGACGATAACAAGGATCTCATTGAAAAATACAAACGATCCGAAAAGGTTCAGAAACGAATCACAGGTCAATTAGACAATATGGTACAGGAGATTTCCGAGACACAAGAGCTATTGAACGAAGATAAGAGCAAGAAAAACCAGCATAAACTCCAAAAGCTCACTAAAGATGCTTCCAAATTGGAAGAAGAAATGAGGGCAGAAGTCATGAAAGCGAAAGAATTTGAGATAGACTACAACGGATTCATGGACGTCTTTTCTGATTTGGAATTTGTGGTCAAGCAACTACTCCTCATTGCAAAAGATTACGATTTCAGCGATGAGATCGGGAGAAGAAAAATGTTGCAGATTGTCCGTAGTGCATTATCAGAGGATAATTTATCTGAAAAATTGCTCGAGCTGTCATTGCAGGTGCTTCGAAAGATTTCCATAAGTGAGCGTGATTTCTCATCCATGTGTGCTGAAATTATCAACGACTTGCAGGACTCCTATCAGACATCCATTGAAGACACAATTATTGGTCAAATGGAAGATGAAAGCGACGAATCAGAAGAAGAAGAAGAAAATGAAGATGGTGTCAACTCACAACCAAAACTGAAGCGCCAGCGAGTCGAACCAAAGCAGGCACCCGACGAGCTTACTATTCAATGCTTGCGTCTATTGCAGCATGTTCTTGAACTTGTACAAGAGCCTTTGAATAGTAATTATGCTTTAGAATCGCTTATTCAAAGTTTGGCAAAGCCAGCTATTGATAGATGGGACCATACTAAGATTAGGGCTCTTGGTATGAGATGCATGGGATTGTTTTGTCTTTTGGACGAACAATTGGCCAGCAGCTATCTTGTTGTTATAGGTAAGGCTGCAGCCAACACGCAAGGCGACTTGAGAGTCATTTGCATCAAGGCAATTGTGGATATCCTTTCCGTTCATGGCTTGAGCGTAGTTGGCGTTGGCAAAGAAGTCGATTCATTATCCCTTTCTCGACTCTTCTCTAAGATATTGCGTCTGTACGACGATCATGAGGCTCAAGCTGTCGTGGCCGAAGGTTTATGCAAGCTATTCTTAGCTGATATCCTCAACAATTTTGGCAACGATGAAAAGGATGATCCAAAGCCCGAAGATAATGAAGAGCAAAAATTACTCACTGCCTTGGTATTGTCATATTTCCACCCCTACAACGCTGATAACCACGCGCTCAAACAAACGTTGGCATTCTGTATACCAGTTTATGCTTTCAGCCATCCGTCCCATCAGTTCAAACTTGCCAAAGTTAGCGGTGATTGTTTCTTCCGAATGTTCAGGGCTGACGGTGGATATACACGGTTTGATAACTTCACTACGGCTAATGCTGTGATGCAACAAATTGTACACTGGTGTGACCCCAACAACTTGGTCAATTTGCCGGAGGAGGAGAAGCAAAAAACTCCATCGCACGTCTGGCAAGCCGTGTCTATGCTTCAAGCACTCGAACAGGACACACCACGAAATGTCAAGAAGACCATCATCACAAACTTGAACAAGCTCTACATTACGGACAAGCTAGGCTCTACAGTTCTTCGAGCACTTCAAACAAGTCTTCTCGATACAAAGACATACTTTGAGACTTGTCGACACGAGCCCGAATTTACCATGGACGCGTCGACAGAGAAGTTGTGGGCCAAGTTTGAGGGCCACGTAGAGACTTTGATTGCTAATGCCGACGAGGAGGAGGAGACTCTGAAGTTCCAGAGTTCTAGGACTGGAAGTATAAGCGAGGCATCGGGGAGCGCAATCACCAGCCGAAGGGGAAGCCGCCCGGCAAGCGGATTATCCAGCCGAGCCGCCAGCCGCAATACCAGTCGAAGTGCCAGCCGGAATGCTAGCAGAACTCCAAGCCGGAGTAACAGTCGACGTCCCAGTGTGGGTGTTGTGGATGACGCTCTCGGAGTTGCAACCCAAGACGAAGAGCTTGCAGAAATCGACAGAATGTTACAACAAGAGGAACTGGTTGATTATGATATTGACGGAATCCCGGAGTAGATTCCACGCCAATGTCCCGGCGGCTATTCTTAGATCGCAACTCCTAAAGATCCGCTCTCTGGCCGTGCTCGTATTCCTAAACGATCGGTATGTACTGCATGCATATACGACGGAACGAGAGCCAGCGGAAATAAAAACATCTCGCGACAGACGGAATTTCCAAGACCCTCGTTTAAACATGTCTCAATTCAAGCTCGCCGAAAAAGACCATCAAAGAGATTCACAGTTCGCTAAGGCCCTCCATGGCGACTCCTACAAGCAGACCGGTTTGAGAGCGCTCCTTTCCAAGGCCAAGGACGCGTCCTCCGTGGCTACTAACGGATATTTCAAGCACTGGGATGGTGGTGTTACCAAGGAAGACGAAGACAAGCGTCTCGGAGACTACTCGCAGTTGACTGCCCACTACTACAACTTGGTGACCGACTTCTATGAGCATGGATGGGGTTCTTCGTTCCACTTTTCTCGTTACTACAAGGGTGAGGCGTTCAGACAGGCTACTGCTCGTCACGAGCACTTTTTGGCGTTGAAGATGCAGCTCAACGAAAACATGAGAGTGTTGGACGTGGGATGTGGTGTTGGTGGACCAGGTAGAGAGATTTGCCGTTTCACCGACTGTACCATCGTTGGATTGAACAACAACGACTACCAAATAGAACGTGCCAACCACTACGCCAAGAAGTACAAGTTGGACGACAAGTTGTCCTACGTCAAGGGTGACTTCATGCAAATGGATTTCGAGCCAGAACTGTTCGATGCCGTGTATGCCATCGAGGCCACTGTCCATGCCCCAGTGTTGGAGGGTGTCTATTCTGAAATCTACAAGGTCTTGAAGCCAGGTGGTGTGTTCGGTGTCTACGAGTGGGTCATGACCGACGAGTACGATGAGACCAACGAGGAGCACCGTAAGATTGCCTACGGTATCGAGGTGGGAGATGGTATTCCAAAGATGTACAAGCGCGAGGTCGCTGAACAAGCTTTGAAGAACGTTGGCTTTGAGGTCGAGTACCAAAAGGACTTGGCTGACAAGGACGATGAAATTCCATGGTACTACCCCTTGTCCGGTGAGTGGAAATACGTGCAAACCTTGGGTGACTACTTCACCGTGTTCAGAACTTCCAAGGTTGGCCGTACTGTCACTACCGGCGTGGTGGGTTTGTTGGAGTCTATTGGACTTGCTCCAAAGGGTTCCAAGGATGTTACCTACGCTTTAGAAGATGCCGCTGTCAACTTGGTTGAAGGTGGTCGCCAAAAGTTATTCACTCCAATGATGTTGTACGTCTGCAGAAAGCCAGAGAACGCAACCGATTAATTTCCTTGATTATAGATTATCAGGTTTAATTCACGTATCCAAAACGGGTTTATTATTGCTTTTCAAACTTGTAACGGCTATCTTCGTTGCCTAAATTTCATAGGACCCTTACATGCAGCAGCGCACGTTGCAGATGCTGTCCAAGCACACTTTTTCAAAGACTCTTGTGGCAGACCCTGAAAGCTTTGTGAGACGTTTAGTCAACATAGCAGCCTGTTACAACTATATAAGACCTATGGAATCTTCTTGGGGGTACAAATTTGCAGGCTAGAACATGTAGCCGGAACCACACCTCTCTTAATGACAACAACCACCGACCGCAAGCAGCTCCTGTTTAGGCAGGTGCGCATGACAGGACCCAAATGAGTGCAATGAATCTTGCTTCATTTTATGATAGAAAATGGCTCTAACCAATCCGAACCTCGAGGGCTACGCAATTGCACGCCAGCTATGGCTTGAATACTATAACCAGCACGAGCGTACATTTGTTGCCCGCAAGAGATGTTCTGGCTGCTACAATGAAAACAAGTTTGTGATCTGGGCAGTGTCTGTTGCAGCACA
Organism: Meyerozyma smithsonii; assembly: GCA_030570235.1. Lineage (NCBI taxonomy): Eukaryota > Fungi > Ascomycota > Pichiomycetes > Serinales > Debaryomycetaceae > Meyerozyma > Meyerozyma smithsonii. The sequence continues at coordinate 1,041,857 of JAJLVE010000003.1, read as the reverse complement.
GGCAATCGTAGACGGGGCAAGAATCTACAAGGAACTCTTGCCATTGGTTGGACCAGCCATAGAGATTTTTCAAAAGTACAAGAACCCCCATTTGAGAGGATACTCTGCTGCCGAAAATAACGGAAACGATAAAGATATCTATTACGACGATGACGCCCAGGTAGCCAGTGCCATGCTCACTGCTTACGAAGTAACAGGAAACAAACGTTTCTTGGACCAAGGAAGAGAATTGGTACGTTTTTTGATGGGAGGATGGAATGACAATTCCAACGCCAGGACCAAGGGTGGAGTGAAATGGCACATTTCCAATGCCTACTTGAATGCCTGTACCACAGCCGAGGTCGCCAAGGCTTGTCTTCAATTGTCCAAGTTTGTGCCCAGCGAGAGCTCTATTTACATTGAGTTTGCTGCCAGATGTTTGGACTGGCAGATTAAAGTGTTGCAAGATCCTGGAGACAAGTTGATCAAGGATGGAGTTCAGGACACCGAGACCCAGCCGAACGATACCAAGTGGACGTACAACTTGGGTACAACTCTTTCGGTGGCTTCTCATTTGTATCACGTCACCAAGGACCAGAAGTATAAGAAGATTGCTGACGAGTTGGCTGACGCTGGTATCAACCGAAATGTCTTCTTCTACGACAGAGACTTCGACAACGAGCACCGTTACTGGAGAGATTCCTCCTACTTTGTTCAGTTGTTGATCGAAGGCTTGGCTGACTACATGCTTTATGTTGGCGATGAAGCTCCTGGCGACCTTCCCCAACGTATCCACGTGGAGATCAAGCGACACTTGCTTATGTTCTACAAGTACCTGAAGGATCCAAAGGACGGAATGTACATCCAGAGTTTCGAACCACACCATACCTACCGAGAAGTGTACGATGCCGAGTACAAGAAGGAGTTTGGGGACCGCAAGGGTTGGGGCTTGAAGGACGAGGACAAGGATGGCGACAACGCACAAAAGTGCCTTATGGGCTATGGTGCTGCTGCTAGAGTTTTTTTCCAGGGTGCCAGAGTGGTTCCTAAAATAGACCATGAATAAGAAGCCTGTTAGTATGCTGTTTTATGTGCTTTATATATGATACAACTAAACCTTCAACTTGGGCAACTCGAATGCTTTGTTTCCAGGCAAAGAGAAAAGTGGGCGTTCAACGACAACGATGTTTTCGGCACCGAACGCATCGGCTGCAAGTATGGGGCGGTACTTGGTGGTGAGCCAGAACGGCCGGGCAGAAGCATCGATTTCTTCTCCTTCCACCATAATCTCGTGTCTTAATCTGTCGACCTGACTTTGCTTCAAACTGTCGTTGGCGTCGCCGTTTTCATCGATGGCGAGACCATCGCGGGCTCTCTTCTTGCCTCCCATTGCGTTATTGTTGGCCTTGGTCACCGGGATATTTTGCAGAAGATCGAAGAAACAGAGCCAGGTGGCTCCGTAAATCCATACCCGGTCAGAACCAGCTTCCGAAAATATTCCTTCTGGCTTGTCTTCCAACTTGACAAACGGCTTGGGCATGAATTCCGAGTTGCGCTTGGACCACGCACTCAAAACGTAGTCGGAGCCGTGCGCTTCGAATTCGAGAAGTTTGTTGTCTTGTGTGAGTATGAGAATGGTGTTCTTCTTCGATATGGCGATGAGATGAGGGTATGGGGTTATTCTGGTCACCACAGTTGGCTTGCCCTTGAAGGGTAACATCTGAATGTAGCCATCAAAACCAGCCACTACCACGTAGCCGTCGCCTACTGTCATGCTCTTCACTCTGGCAATTTTGTCTGCCTCTAGTTCCTCGACGAGCGAGATTTCCGAGTCGCCGACGGTGAAGCGGTAGATCTCGTTGTCGCAGGTGAGGACGATAAGATGGTGGTTTTTGAGGGCCACTGCCTTGGCGCCCGACACGATGGAGTCGAACTCGGGGTCCCTGATCTTGGTCACCCGCAACTTGATTCCGTCGGTGGTCAAGCGGAACAACTTGACGGCGGTAGAGGTGGCCACCGCCATCAACGAGACGTCGTCGTTCACAGACACGTCGGTGATGTTTGAGTCGTCAGCCATGGTCACCTTGGACACCAACTTGTGGGCGCCCTCGGTGGTTCTCCACGCCTTGACGGTTTGGTCCTGCCACATAAAGATTAGGTTTTGGGGATGAATGCAAACGTTCCGCAGCTGCTGGCTGATCACGATCTTCTTGTAGGGGCCGTCCTGGAACTGGGAAACTGACTGGATGACGACTGAGCGTTCCACGCCTCCACTGACGAGAAGGCCCGAGCCGTGCAAGCTCTCGTGGATGGCGAGCGTGCGGATGTCGTTGGAGTGGAGGAGCCTGTTGAAGCTGTGGATCCACTTGGACGAGCGTTTGCCGGTCAGCGGGAGGAGCGAGAACTGGTGGATTTTGCGGTCGACACCAGCGCTGAACACCTTCTCGCCAGCGTCGTCGGCACACAACGCCAACACGTCTGCGTCGTGGGAGGTGAACGTCTGCACGAGCGAGAACGACGACACGTCCCAGAACTTGACCAGGCCCGTCGAGTCTCCGCTGACGACGAGCCCGCGCTGCGGCAAGGTGACGATGGACCACACCAAGGTGCTTTCTGTCTTGGACTTGTCGACTCGCATGGTGGAGAGAAGTCTGCCGCGGGTGTCGGCGGCGGCAGACCAGCACCGGACTCGGGCGTCAGCACACCCGCCCACGACCATGGACGACTGGTACCACTTGACGGTGAGCACCCTCAGGTCCTGTCTCTGGCAGATGAAGCCGTGGGCTATGGAGCCGGGGCCGCCGGAAACGTCCACGATGACAACGGAGCCGTCGTCGCAGCCGACCGCGAGCTTGGAGCCACACGCACTGACATCAATAGACCATATTATGCCGGCATTGCAGTCGTAGTTGACGCGCGGAAGACCGGTGGTGAGGTCCCACTCGGTGATGTAGGTGGAACCACCGATCGAGAACAACCGGGGCTCGTCGTCCGCGTCGCACTTCGCCCACACGAGCCCCTCGATGGAGCGGCCGCGAGAACCGGCAAGCTTGGTCTCGTACACCCAGTTGTAGCGCGGGTTCCAGATTTCAATGTCTCCGTTGCTCCTGCCGATCGCGAGCCGGAGCGCGGGATCGCTGGTGGCGGCCGGGTCGGACCGGTGTGAGAACGCGGCGGATGTCACCGTCGGCGGCGTATAGTCCACAAAACGACATCGATGAACGTCCATTGTTTCTATACCATATATGTACCTGATGCTCATCTCAAAATTTTCGAGGCTGATGAGGAGCACACCGGTGCACCGGTACTGGACTAGACGAACCCCACAAACCGGTTGACCACGTTGAGGAGGCGGATGAACCACTTGTTCTCGTCGGTGTTCAACACCATGTTGATCACGAGCTCCTTGGTCCTGTTGTTGGGGCTCTTGACGAGCGTCTGCTTGACCACCACGTTGCGCTTGATGCACCACACCAAGAAGAGAATGGTCAAGCAGGAGATGCCAAAGTTCTTGGCCACGCGGAAGGCCACGAGGCCCACCGCTCGGAGCACCTTCAACGCTCGCCTGTGTGCCTCGGGAAGCTGGTCGCTGCCCTCGGACAGCTCGCTGCGCCGCCGCTTGTAGTTGACGATGTCTCGCGAGAGCTTGTTGATCATGGTGTTCACCTCGCCCTGCCACGACTTGAACTCTTCGAGTGCCGTGCTGCCCACCGGCGCCTGTGTGTGCGGGACCGAGTACACCGAGTCGGCCGGGCCCGCCTGTTTCGCCAGCGCCGCGCCGGCCAGCATCTGCTGGAGCCGCTGCAGCTGCACGTACTCGTTGATCGAGAGCATGGTGTTGCGGCGCGAATGCGAGTAGATCTTCTGGAGGTTGTTGCGGTACTGGGTGCCGCTGCCGGAGTAGTTGCTGGGCGGCGGCAACGGGGTTGCGGTCGAGTAGCGGTCGGTGTGGGAAAACAGCGGCGAGTGCGACGGCAACGGCAACGGCAACGGCACCGGCGAGTCGCTGCCGGACGTGTACGGCACGTCCTTGATCTGGTCCCAGAGGTACTCCAACTCGCTGAGAAGCTCGCGTGCTTCCAACGTGCCGCTGGCGTAGATGCGCATGGTTTCAATCAAGTATGAAATGTATCTTCGCTTGGCCTCGGTGCGGGACACACCCTCCTCCCGCTTCCAGGCGTCCCACTTCTTCTTGGCTCCCTCGTCTTCAAGCGTGAACCCCACCGGCCGCGGCATCACTCCGTCCACGTCGCCTTCGGTGGCCTGCTTGTACAAACCATATAGTTTTATTCTGCTGTCTGCCGGCGGACGGGGAAGCGTCCCGTAGTTGGAGCGCGACGAAAGCGCCCGGATGGTACTTATAGCCTTGACAAAAACACGGTCTGTGTTAGTAGGACACGATCATGTGAGCCGCGGCTCCGTGGTACTTACCAATCGAGTCTGACATGGGGTTTCAGGTGGGGGAAAACGGCGTAGGCGGCTACCGAAGCGCGCAGAACAACAATAAATAGGATATGCGTGGAAATATAGACAGGAAAACACTCGACAGCTGTGCCAAAATGCGATGGAGATCGCCCCTGGGAGTATCAACAAATGTGTCGTGCGCACCGCCGGTGCACCAGTGTGGGGAAGAACAAAAACGCACGCTGGAAACGCCGAAAGCTCCGAATACAGGATTACAGGCTTACAGATGTGCGCAGCTGAAATGGACCGTTGTATCCACAAAGGATACCACGGTGAGTAGGCCGCCACGGTGGATCTAGTTTGCACCAAAATAGGAACCAAATACGCAAAAATTTGGCACCAGAGTGTTGGCAAACAATGCACCTACAGAGTGCTCATGTATGATATTGATTAAAACCCTATTAGACACTCATTTGTACATAATCTAGTTCTCTGGAACGTCAATGGAACCATCGTTGATGGCGTCAATAATGTCATGAGGGTTCTTACCTTCGACACGGCATCCAACAGATTGAGCAGTACCCAAGATTTCCTTGGAGACAGAAGCCAAAGTCTTACCGAAAGACTTGTCCTTCATTTGTCTGGCAATCTCAAAGATCTGGTCCAAAGGAATGTTACCCGAGTGCTTGACGTTCTTCTCCTTCTTTCTGTCTCTGACTGGCTCCTTCAAGGCGGTGATCACCAACGAAGATGCAGATGGGACAACAGAAGCAGTGGCCTGTCTGTTTTGGATTCTCAATTGCACGGTAACTTTGATACCCTTGAAGTCCTTGGTGGCCTTGGCGATGTCCTCACCAACCTTCTTAGGAGACAAACCCAAAGGTCCGATCTTAGGGGCAAGGGCGGAAGAGGCACCGACTTCACCTCCTACGGCTCTCAAGTAGATGAACTTCACCTCTGATGGGTCGAACTTTGGTGGCATATTTGGTAGTAATGAGAATGGTCTGAAATTTTTTTCGCAAAGCTGAGAACCCAAAACCGCCCCTGCATAGAATGCACGTGACGCGCGCTAGGGCACAGCCCCGGCACGCCGGCGCCCGCCCCCGCCCGGTGCACCGCTATCAAAGGGTGCCGCCGGGGATGTCGTCGCCTATCCGGGAGTCCTCGTACAACTGGTCGTTGTCGTCGTCCTCGGAGGTGGCTAGCTGCCGTAGCATGATGGCCGGGTGTTTGCCCAACTCCTGTAGCTCTTTGAACACCACCACCGGCTTTTCCTGTAGTTTGAGAATGCGCTCCTTGTCGCCGTAGCAGATGACGAGCACGTACTTCAGCCAGTCGTCGCGGGGGATGTGGTGGCGCTTCATGGCGTGCTGGAGCACCTTGTAGCACAGGTCGTCGGAGGACGCGCGGAGCTGTTTGAGCGGTTCGTTGGAGGCGGTTGCGAGCGCCAGCGGCGGTGCCGGCTTGAGGGTGTTGACTGTAGATGCTGTGGACGTGGAGCCGGACGACTTGGTCTGCACCAAGCGGGGGCGGATGGTGCTCTTTTCTGGCTGCGACGCCCGCGAGCCGGGCCCGGACTCCGGCACCGTTTGCAGCACGATCTTGCCGGTGCCGAGCGACAAGATGGAGCCCGACGAGAACCGGTTGGACATGGTGGGGCTGGGGAGCGACGAGTCGCGCGCCGACGGCATGGTGAGCGAGGTGGTGGCGCTGTTGCTGCGCGACACCCCGGGCGGGCCGGCGGAGGACATGGCGGGGGACACCTCCAGCGACAGGGTGGTGGCGGTGCTCAGGATGGAGTTGGTGGGGGAGTACAAGGTGGTGGGTCCCGGGTCCAACGTGGGGGTGGGGAGCGGCTTGGTCTCTTTCATGTACTTGATCACCGGCACCAAGTCAGCCTTGAGTTTGTTGAAGTTGTCGTTGAGGCGCTTCATGTCGAGCTGGTGGGTGGGGCTGATGGGCGACGGGGCGGGCTGCGGCGGCGGCGGCGGCTGGTTCTGCTTGACCACGAGCGCAAGCTGCTTGAACATGTCCCGCATGATCCTGGTGGACACCGCGAGCGACTCCGCGCCGATGGCGTTGCTGTTGATGGCTGCCACGTAGCCGTCGGCGGCGGATTCCACCACTAGTTCGGAGATGGCACGCTTGATGGCCAAGCGGGCGCCGATCCTGGCCACGCCCACCTCCCGCAAGTGGTCGGTGGTGAGGTAGGGAAGGAGCGAGCCATCGATATTGTGGTCTAAAAATAACTTGCCGGACTCAGGCTCCACGCCGTCGATGAAATGCGATACCTGGGCAGGGTCCCACTGGAGGTAGGACTCCGACATAGATGCTCAAAACACACACGCTACGATAGTCTCCGTGGACGGCCGCAAGCTCACGGTGTGGGTGTCTGTGACTGCAATTCCTGGCGTTCCCAACTTTGCCATTTCACGATGAATCAGCTACCTGCAGTCCGCCACAGCAACCGGTTCCAGGCTGGCGGCGGCGCAGTGGGTGGGCGGGAGAGCGGGTGCTGCACGTGCGGGCCAGATAGCTCACGAGCACCCGCACGAGCAGCAGAAGCAGCTCCAGCACCAACTCCTCTGGTCCTCCGCTGTGCGGTTTCAGACCCAGGCAGCGGAATGTGGTCCTAGCCGCACCGTGCATCCATTCTCAAAACGGCAACCGCCCGTGTCAGATTAGACAAGCCACGATGGGCTGCGCAATGTGCAGGCATGTGCAGGCATAGTAAGGCATTGTGCAGGCATGGTACACCATGCCATGGTGCAGGCGCAGGCCCAGATCGCACCGTCTGCAACTCCTCCTGGCCAATGCCGGTCGCTGGTTTTCTTCACGCGTACGCGTCGGACTTGGTGGCGTTTGAGTTTGCCGGCCTGCAGTCGACCCCCGCAGAAAACGTACTTTTGTTTGTGGGCGGCCTCGGAGATGGACTCTTGACAGTTCCGTATTTGCCCCTGTTGGCCGCAGGCTTGGATGCTGCAAACAACGAAAACAACGACAGATGGGCCTTGGTACAGGCTGTGGTCTCGTCCTCCTACACCGGCTGGGCAACCGGCTCGCTAACCCGCGATATCAAGGAATTGCAAAAATTGGTGCAATACTTGCGGTCGGACGCCGGCGGCAGCCGCCGCAAAATCGTCCTCATGGGCCACCTGACGGGATGCCAGGACACCATGGAGTACTTGACCAAGATCTGCAGCCACGAAGAGGTCTCCGAAAACTCGATTCTTGACGGCGCCGTTCTCCAGGCCCCGGTGTCGGACCGCGAAGCCATGGAGTTGCTGAAGGGCCCCGACGTGGTCCGGTCGTTGGTCGAGGAGTGCCAGCAGCAGTACCTCCAGAAGGACCGCCCGCGCGACATCTTGCCAGCCCGGTTCTCCTTCTTCGGAACCCAGATCTCCGCCTACCGCTTCAACTCGCTTGCGGCGCCCGGCGGCGACGACGACTACTTCTCCTCCGACCTCACCTACGAGGAGCACAAGAAGACTTTCGGCATCGTCAACACCCCGCTCTTGGTGCTCTACGGCGCCAAGGACGAGTTTGCTCCCGAATCCCTCGATAGACAGGCCCTCGTCAAGCTCTGGGAAGCATCGACAGACCCATACTACTGGAGCCCGTTGAGCAAGGTGCTCCCGGGAGCAACCCACAACGTGGGCCCCGCCTCAGACCCAGGCGCCGAGGATGACCTCGTGTCAACTGTTACAAGCTTCTTGCAATCGCTTCCTTAGACTATACACTGGCGGTGCGCGAATACCGCTTCACATCATCAAATAGATCCATACAATACTGTTCAAAACTAACGTCGTCCGACAACACATCGTTGTATTGCACACTGGCACCAGGTGTGTCCCACACCCCGAGAATGCTCTTGAAACTGTCCCACAAGCTCCTCGTGCGTTCTTCCGTTGCGTTCGCCTCTAGCCTGTCGTAGCTAGGACTCAACCGCGCCATGAAATAGCGGGCCTGCGAGTGGTCGGTCTGGGTCACGACCAACGACGGTTCAAAGCTTCTCCCCTGCTGGAATGCCTCGGTTTGCATAAATAGCATTGGCTCAGATATCTCGCTGGCCCTGTCGTGGATCATATCGTCATTCTGCGACTGATGGAGTCTCAATGGAGCTCGCTGATCGTGTACAATATGATGGTAAATAACCACATTGAACCCACAATCCAACACATAAAAACCACTCCCTTGTGTCGATAACGTCTCGATTCGCAACGGCACCCGCTCGAATGTCTTGTTAACTCCAAAGTAAAGCACCGGGTCTACCATTATGCTGGACTGGATACAGTTCGACTTCATGAAAACCAGATAGTGGAAGGCAGTTTCGTCGGGCGAAGAATTAAAGATATTGACAAGATTAGGGTTCCTGCTGAGCGAAAAGATAAGTTGCGGAATCAACTTGAACTTCTTGTGAAGAAGCTCTTGGGTTTGCAAAGGAAGATAGGGATTGACATACAGCTCACTAGCATTTGCCAGCAAGCCCCCAACAGAATAAAGTAGCTTCACCACAGAATCATGAATGTCGCTGGTTATGTTGGCAAAGTTTTCGAATCCCAACGAGCTATCAATTTTATCGAGTAGAAGTCTGGTGAATAGGGTGGTCCATGCATACTGGTCAAAACTGTCCATCCATTCTTTTTCTAGCACAACCTTGCTTGTTGGGTTAACGAGCTTATAGCCTTTATTCGTTTTGATTTGGTGCGGGATCATACTTGCAAGTGTTGTTGGCTTTTTAACCGTTGTCACTCGTATTTTCCAGGTTTTTCTTTTCAAGTCCCAGTACGTCAACCGGAACTGAATATACACTTCCGCAACTCCCAGAGCTGACAACATGGATGACGAAGGAACTGTAGTTGGCTCAAAGAATACTGCCATCGTGTCCATCTCTTTGATGGAATTGAAACTCCAGCGGTTGGTGAAATTGCGCTTCTTTGTAGCAGAGTCAAAGACTCCCATGGTATCAGCAATCTTTTCATTGTGTGCCCAATTGAGCTTATCCGTCTGGTAAGAAGAGGGCAAACTATGGCTGTTTCCCACGAGCTTGCACACTTTTGAACTTCCAGAAGTTAGCACCGTTAGTTCACAGTTGTACTTTCGATGGGACCTAACGGCGTTTTGCACCATTTCCCGGGAGGCCCTATTTGCAAACGAGCTTGTCAAATGTATAGAGCCATTGGTTTCCGTGACTAAAGGCTTCATTTCGTACACTCCAGCCTGATCTAGCGATCCGAAAAACAACTCAAACGACCACCGTGGGCTACCGGGAGCAACAGGAAATGCTGTTGCTTTGGAAGAGACATTGTATGCAACTGAACTGGCAGCAGAAGGAGAGAGTCCACACGCCACTAAAGCCAATGCCTGGTAGTATTTCAGGGCATTGACAAAGTGAGGCGCTTGCAACTTGGCAATATCGTTATGAGAGCGCATATGCTCATGAGGTTTGGTGTGATCCAAGACCGCTCCAGGGTTCACAGTACAAGGACCACTAGAGCAGAATACTGCGGTACCAACCATGTTCTTGAATTCAGGACGTGATAGGACAACAGTGAGTATGTACAATGCCAATCCCGATACACGGGGAGGTTTATGACTGTTGGTGTACGTCGGTTTCACAGCCTCCACGTACTTTTTGAATGTTTCTCGGTTGGTTTCATCAATTTGCATAACAGCAGCCAGCAAATATGGAGCCGTTCTACTGTCTTTGGGGATATCCAAACCCAAGAGACCACCTGTTGAGGCAAATGCTTCTGACGTAAAGTAGTTTAAAGGGTTTCTTTTGTTGTTTCCATCTTGGTCACCGTTACCTCCAAATAAGGAGTCTTCTGTTACAGTCACTGTCTCGTTAGAGTCAAGCTTGTGGAACGTAACTTTACTATCGAACGTGATCAATCCGACGTGGGAACCGTTTGGAACTTCATCAAGGGAAAGAATAATTGATGCTTTTAAGCGGTCAAACGACCGGTCTCCTCCATTCTCTCCGTCCAGATACTCGTGCGTATCAAGTACAAAGTAGTACACCACTGGTCCCTCTGGTGGCATTCCTATATCAACTGGAGGACGGTACTCAACGGTATCCACTGACTGATCAAGGTATCCCGGCCAGTTTGCTGGCTCATCAGATAGTGTAAAAGACTGGGAAAAGTAGGTCATTTTGCCACAAAACGGACATTTCCACATATTGTTGGCTCTATCCAAGAGAATGTGTGGGTTTATGATTCCCGTACATGTTTCACACTGAATAGGCTGGTCCAGAACAAAGTTCTTTTTGAACTTTTTGTTGATGGGAGTATATAAACAGCCCACTGGAGTCACGATCTGCGACTCCTGAAGTCTAGTGGACGGGAAAACGTTCCAATTGAATCTTACTTCTGACATCAACTACAACTGGTCTCCATATTTTCGCACCTATCTTATCAGAAACATTGATGCACCACGGAAAACACCGAAGATAGGTCAGAGATAGCGAGGAAGAAATGAAAAATTTGAAAACCAGATATTGGTTTAGTATAGACGGAGGCAGGCAGAGTAGATACCTGACCTCGTGCTTTGCCCATTTACAGAACATCATTACATGCGATCGAGTACAACAAAAATTCAACAATTGCCCATAGCGTTACTGTTATATCCTACTACGGAGTTTAGTGTAAAGGTACTCCGATATAGTGTAACGGCTAGCACGGTTCGCTTTCACCGAGCAGACCCGGGTTCGACTCCCGGTATCGGAATTTTTTATTTTTTGGCAGTAGCCAGGTTCGCGATGGCTGCGATGAGATCGTATTTTCTAACTTTACACATCCACTAATGGCAACCAGACAGTCCAAAACGGCCAAAAGAAACAAGACGCAGAACCAGAAGCGCACAGTCGAGCTGGAGGTGTTTACAGATTCTGCTGCGCGTAATCTTCTCGAGAACCAGCCTAATTTGACTCCCAAGGCCAAGGTCAAAAAGTTGTCAAAACTTGCCGTGAAAAAGCAACAAGCCAAGGCCAGATTGTACGGAGCCCGCAATGGAAAGGAATATAAAGAGTCTGAGCTTGACGTACCGACACTCAACAAGGCAGTTGTACCGGGAGTGAAAGCTAAAAAGGGCAAGAAGGGCAAAGTGTTTGTCAATGATAATGATAACCTCACGATGGAAAGACTTGTCAAGTCAATTAATGATCAGTACGATAAGGTGAACGAAAGCAAGTTGGAGAAATCGCGCCGGTTGGAAGAAATCAGAGAAGTGAAGCGCCGGGAAATGGAGAAGAAGGAGGAGCAGAAGAAGAACAAGCTTGACGACAAAAAGAAAGAGCTCAAGAACAAGGCATCCGTTGCCCGTGCCAACAGAAGAAAGAACGCCAAGGAGGCAGCGAAGGAGGCCGACAACGACGTTCCCCAGAAGAAGAAGGTGTCTTTCGCATAACCCATCACCAGACTGGAACAGTGTATTTACAAGCAGCTCTCTATGTACATTTAGAATGCAATCCGTCTCCGACGCATCGCCTCTCTCCGCTTTTTATTGTAGTACCAGCCGTAGGCCATGCCGGCCATAGAACCACCCAAGTGGGCGGCGTAGTCATGTACGCCCCATCTGAATATGCTTCCGGCCGCGTTGTAGGCAATTGAACCCAAGAACAAGAACCAGGCACCGCCAGGGACGGGGATGAAGAAGAAGGCAAGAGGTGCCTTTGGCATGAGGTACGAGAAGGCACCGAAAACACTAAAGATGGCTCCCGACGCACCCAAGGAGGCTGTCAGCAACGAAGACCTGGTCAACACGGGAATCAAAACCGAGACGAACGAGGAAATCACCGCCGAGTTGAGGTACAAGGTGGTGAAGTTCTCCACGCCAATCACCGACACCAAGGTGCTTCCAAACGACTGCAACACAAACATGTTGATCAATATGTGGGTGAAGCTCTGGTGCGAGAACGCCGACCCAATCATGGCCAAGTTGGAGACGTTGTTCTTCACCAAGAGCCCGTACCGGGTCATGTAACGAGCCATCTGCGGCAGTTTCCACATCAAAAAGACAGCACCATTCAAGGCTATGATCGAGTATATAAGCGCCTGAGGGTTCCTCCGGTACAACTTGAGCGGGGTGTAGGCATACAAGTATGGCATGGCCAAGGTGGTGACTCCGCAGAAGGCCACGGTGAAGAACAAAGGTTTTTTGATGGAGTTGAACCTGGTTCTTCCGTAATGCTCGTTGTATCTCTTCCAGGTATTAGAACGTCTGGTTTGCTTTGCAGAATTGATAATGGTGGTTTTGATTTCACGGTACCGCCACCGGGGGCCAAAGCCTGCCTCCAAAATGGACAAGTTTGACAGACTGAAACGGCTCTTCGAAGTTCCAAGCTTGTACACAGCTTGAAGCCTCATCGACAACAAACTCTGGTTCGAAAAGAACGAATTTCGCCCATTCTTGACGACACCAAGTCCCACAAACTTAAACATCTTAACGCGGATTTCTCACTTGACTGCGAAAAGTAAAAGATGGGGTCCTATATACAAACCCAGACAAATAGTGTATCTATTATTAAATGCTACTACATCTCCTCTTCATCCTCATCCAAGTCCATGTTTCTCTTTCCCTTGCCAGCAAGTCTTGCTGCGGCTAGTTCCTGGGTGGCCACTTGGTTTTTCACCTTCCTGGTCATTTTTTCGATCTCGGCCTCAGCGTCTTCTGCGTCCTTTTCGGCATACTGCATCACCAACCTTCTGCCGAGCAAATGGACACCGGAAAGCTGGTCCATGGCGTTTTCGGCCTCTTTGAGCAAGACAAACTCAACAAACGCAAAACCTCTTGCAGACTTGTCAAACTTCTTGGGCACTCTCACCGACTTGAGCTGGCCAAACGCACCAAACAACTCCAACACATCCTTACGGGTGGCCTCGAATGGCAAGTTCTTGATGATGATCTTGTTGCTCTTGTTGCTCTTGCTGACAGCACTCTTGGCCTGGCCTCCTTGTCTGTGTGACAATTTGAGCTGCAACTTATGGCCGTCCAAAACGTGGTCGTTGAATGCAGTGATAGCAGCATCTGCTTCTTCCTTCGATTTGAATTCAACGAAACCGAAACCCATGCTTAGAGTAGCACCTGACGTTTTTGGGTCTGGCTTGGTTTTGATTATCGCCAGAGCAAAGCCAGGCAACTTCTCAAACACCGATGCTAGCTGGGGCTGGGTAGTAGAGAAGTTCAAGTTCTTGACAAATACAGAAACTGTAGGGCCCTCAACTTCTGGTTCGGCCTGGCTGTCCTCGATAAGAGAATCTGCTGTGACCTTGGCTTCCACTCCCTTCTCTTGGGTTTCGACTTCCACGGTTTCAGAAGTAACCGGCTCCCGGGTGAAGAGGCCCTTTGGTCCCTTCTCCAAGTAGAGAATCGAGTTGTTGAACTTTCTGTATGCTAATTTTGTAAAGGCTGCACGGGCACTTGGGGCATCCTGAAACTCAATAACCGCAATGGTGCCGGCTGGAGGCATCAATGTACGTTTGATAGGACCGTGCTGTCCGAACATATCGTTCAACTCATCCACACCAGTGCCATAGGGAAAATTCTTGACCAAGATAATTTTGTCATCACGCTCCTTCTTGCTGAAGGTAGTCAAGTCCACGCCCTTACCTTCAAAGTACTTTCTAACATCGCCGATAACATGGGCTTCTGCCAAGGCTTGTTTGACACCAGAGGACGAACTTTCAGCGTCAATCAAATCGGATTTAGAAACCCCCATCTTAGCGGCAACCGACTCCAAAACTGCGTCCGAGTTCATGTACAAGGAGTTCCAACTGAATTGGGTCTTGGCGGCCTGGGCCTTTTTCTTCAATTCTCGCTGCTTCTTCAAGGGCAAGTTCTTTATGTCAAACTCATCCAAGCGGTGGTCCTTCTTGGCTGCAGCCGGTAATATATGCAATAAACGTCCCTGGAAGATTTGTTTATCAAGGCTATTGTAAGCTTGTACAGCATCGCTGGACTTTTTGAACTGGATGTAGACGAAGCCTTTGGACTTTCCAGTTCTGGTATCGATGGCAATGTGGACCTCTTCAAGAGCACCGTAGTCCTGGAAGAGATTGCGGAACTCATCTTCGGTAGAGGTGTACAAGATATTTCTCACGAAAAGACGTCCGGTCTTGGCGATCTTGTCTTCGGCCGTTTCTTCGGGAACTGCGCTGGCTTTCTCACGTGTGGTTGGTTCGTCACTGTTTGGGGTGGCAGCTCCCGGTGTAGCAGCCTCTGCCCTTTCTCCGTTTTCTTTGATTCTAGTTTGTCTCTGCTTGAGCCACTCGAGGTCACTCATGTCGTTACTAGCAGCACCCTCTGGCGTGGAGCCTTCTTGCTCGTCCTTTATCTCATTCAAAGGAATCATCTCTTCATCCTCATCGTCATCTACTTCATCAAACTTTTGGTAGTCATCGTACTCGTCATCACTCTTGGTTTCTTCAACAGTAGCCACTTCATAGCCCTTTATAGGTGCTTCTGCTACCGTTTCTCCGTTTTCCTGTGCTTCAAGAGCCCGTTCAAGGTCCTTGGAAGATGGCGCACCGCCTTCGTTAAAAACGGCGTCGTTAGCCCAGGACTTGACCTGATGAGATGGTCTCATCACCTCCATAAACTCCTGGAGCTTAGGGTTATTCTTGATATCTTCGTCAATCTGCGATTGGACCTTTTGTCTCTTGGATTTCTGTTGTTGCAAGAGACGTTCCTCTTGCTCTTGAAGTCGGTTTTGCTTGATTTTTTGTTGCTCCCTGAAGGATAAGGGCACACTGGGGTCTGAGAATGTCTTTGCGAGTTCCACGTGTATCCTTGCTGTGTCAATAAAAGACTGGTGGAAGTATTTGGCAGCTTTCTCCGCATCTTCAACGGATTTGTATCCTACAAAAGCGAACCGTCGGGACTCTCCGTTCCTCTTTTTCATCAATTTCACATCTGTGACATCTCCTTGCTTCAGGAAATGCTCACGAAGCTTGGATTCATTGTAGTAAGAGGGTAAACCCTTGACGATGATTCTAGACATGGCACCTGAATAGCGATGCGCATCAGAAAATTTAGAGATGAGGAGGTTGGTATGCAGGATGGTGATAAGCCTGAGACCGGTCTGTCAAACCGTGGAACAGCCACAAACACAAAACGCCTAGTTCAAAATTCAAAAAACTGGGCATTCGGGATAATTCGACCTCTCTTACAGAATAGTTTATATTTTTTTGAGGAACAGGGATTTTACAGATATTTTATTGGTGGCTGCAAAATTTCTCTACTATGGAGCTCACTCGCCATATTGGTTTGGACTTGACAACAAATTCTGTAAGTTCGTTCATATTTCAGATCAGGGCTGCCGTTGTTTTGTTGCTATTTCTTCATATTTTGGCTATGATCAAGATTCTGATTCTCGTCTTTGCGGTAATATTTCTAGCGCTTCCAGAAGCCAGATTACGAATCACGGTTGGATTGGAGCACATATTTTGGCAACTTGTAGATTGCATGCTAGTAAGTTACACGACACAAAATGACGGTTATTATATTAACTCAGAACAAATCCAAGTTTGAAATAAAAGTAGTTGGTGACAAGTTACATGACGACTCGGCAATCGTCATTTCAAATCATGGCTCACTACTCGACTATGCGATAATGCACCACTTGGCACGCTATAAGATTGAGGACACAGAGGCCACTCCACGAATATCGTTTTTCACATGGTTCTCGTTATGGACGCTTCCCGGTACCCGAGTCATAAGAAACATGGCAAAGCTGGATGAAAACTGGGAATTGAGCAGAAGCACTTGCACGGAAACTTTCAAGTACATTTTGAAGTCACCAGTGAGCGATTGGATTGTCTTGTTCCCCGAGGTTAACGTCTTCAGCACAGAAGGAAAAGAACGGCAAAACGCCTTGTGTGAAAAGTACTTTCTCCCAAAATTGCACCATCTCCTATACCCTCGCGCCCAGTCGCTTGCTAATATCTCTGTGGCATTAGCTAGCGACTACAAATTCAACAGAATGTATGACCTAACCATCTGTTACTTCTCGCGACATGAAAATCTGCAACTCTCCCCCACAAACCCATCACTTTTCCAGTTATTTGCGTCTCGCGAAGAGACATTGGTATTGGTGCGGGTCAAGCAGCGTTCCATACAAAAACTCAATTACAAGCGGAATAGGCTTGAAAGGTGGTTGGAAAAGATTTGGTTGGAAAAGGACTCGGTAATCCATGCCACTTTGGAAGCAGACCCTACGCTTCCAGAATAAAGTTGATTGGTAGGCTTCGAATAATTGATTTTTGGTTCTCGTCTCTCTGTACTCTGTAAAAGTTGTCTGTGAACTGTTCACCTCCAATGTGACTCAAAAACTTTTCGTCATGAGTGATTACAATTAATTGGAAGTTCTTCTGGCCACGACGGAACTCAATAATACTGTTCAACGATTGTGCCAAAGATTCGGTGTTTTCCACATCCAAGTTTGTTGTTGGTTCATCCAATGCTATGATGCCGCAATTAGATCCAAAACATTCAGCAAGTGCCAACCTGATCAAAATACTGGTGAGCACCTTCTGTCCAGCGGAACAACGTCCCCGCATGTCTAGCTCACAGTCTTGCTTGTACATCACTACCCGATAATTGTATGACCTGTTGCCTTTGGCGTGCAAATTCATGTCACTCTTAATAGCAATGGTATCGACATCGGTACCTTTATACGTCTGTTTCCAAAGTTCGTTAAGAATTCTGTTTATACTTTCCATCTTATGACTGTGATACTTCATGATTGCATTATCAAGGGCTTTTGAGTACGTTTGTAAGTCATTCGTCGCCAACATATTAGTTTGTAGTTTGACCCATTCTGCTTGAAACCTCTGGTCAACATTGACGTATTCAGACTCTAAATCATCTTTGAGGGCACGGATTTGGTCACGGAGCTGTTTAACTTCACCCGATTTTCCAGCATGCTCACTGTTAAGAGCCGTTATCTTTTGTCTCAAATCTTTGGTCTTCTGATTGTATTCATTTCTTTTTTCTTGGGCGTCTTCTATGTCGAGATTGCCTATTTGGCTCTCAATGTCAGTCGCTTCCTGCTGAAGCCTTTGGAAATCAAGATTATCCCGAATCTGACCCTTGACATTGTTGGCTTCATTGACTGTTTTCTCGGTCGCCTTTATGTCCTGTTGTACCTGTTGGATCATCAGTTCCAATTCTTGGATTTGGGTCGTAACCTGGTCAATTTCGTTACTAATGCTTTCGAATTTTTCTTTATCGACGTTCTCAAATTGGATTACTTGTCGGCATAACTCTGCTATCTCATCTTTGAGCTTTTGGATTCGGCTCACTTCCATTTCTTTGTCGTTTTCAGATTGTTGGATGTCGATAAGTACTTTTTGCATCTCCTCTTCATTCTGTGTCTTAGTTTCCCGCAAACCAGACAAGCTCTTCTCGATCTCGGACATGTTTTTCAGCAAGTCGGCAATTTGGATTTCGTAGCCAACTATTGCAGCCTTTTCGTGCTCTTGGTCTACTAAAGAGCGCTCAAGCATACTGATGGCTAATTTTTTATCTTTGACCATCCCCTCTAACCTGGCCAACTCACGCTGCTTTATATGCTTCGTTTCTACCTGGTCACTGATGTTCTGTCGGATCTCTTTCATTTCTCGATTGGCTTTATCCATTGCTTTCTGCAATTCTACAGGACTCTTCTCCGTTGCAGAACCGTAATCCGCCAACAGATCTTCTAAAACCTGGAACTGTTGTTGGAAATCTTCTATTTCCTTTGTTAGACGGGAAACTTCGGCAATAGGACTTTTCAAGGATTTGAGCGCATCGACGTCGTCCTCCAATTTCTTCATTTCTGAGTGTATCTTTTCCTTGTTCTTGGCCGCGTCTTTGAGCAATTTTGATGCTTCTTCCTTTTTAGCTTGAAGATCTGGTAACTCTTGCTTATACTGGCGGAATCTTAATATCGACGGGTTGATTACTTTAGCCTGTTCGAGTTCTTTTTTAGTTTCATCCACCTCGTTCTGCAAGGTTTTGGCATTCATGCTTTCAATATTGGCCTTCAATTCTGTCACGAACTTTGAAAGTCCAGCTGATTCAAAATGCCTATTGCACAAAGTACAATACTTTTCTGATTCGGCAATTTCAATAGCTTTGATTTTGAATTGATTGGTGACTTCGAATGTGTTCAAGGATTCTAAGGCATCGCGGTAGTTTTCCTCGAGGTCTGAAATAACTTGCTCATAAGAGTCAATTTCATCCTTTTCAATAACTTTGGTTATTTCGCCCTCGATATTGGCCTTTTGCCTTTGATTCTCTTTTATCTGCTTCTGAAAACTTTCCAACTTGACTTCCAACGATTCTAGTTGCTTTGAAATGTTGTTGAATTCACTTGATTTCAAGTCCAATTCAGAAGTGGCTGTCGTAAGCGCTTCTTCTAATTCTTGGCTACCGGAATTAGTGTAAGGCTTCCCAGTTGTTGCAGCGAATGACGATTTTAAACCTTTCAAGTGAGATTCTAAGGTTGTATTTTTGCGTGCTATACCTTCTTTGATGAATGATATTTTCGAAAATGTATCAGCCAGCTTGGCTACTTGGGTAATTTTTCTACTCAAGGTATCGCTCAGAGCCTCCAATTGAGCAAGCTGTGATCTTTCGCTCTCTATCGAAGTATCCAAAGATTCAATGGATTCTTTATGGGCTTTGGGGTCGTACTTATCCTCTAGGTCTTTCAATTCCTGTTTATGACTTTCTAAGTCTGCCGTTTGCTGTTGTTGAGCATTTAGTTTCTTACGACTTTCACCGATTTGGTTCCGAATATTCGACAAGTCTTGTTGATGATACTCATAGCGCTGTTCTTGTTTCGTGATGGCATCTGACAGTTCCTGAACTTTAGATGTGATTTCTTCATGAGCAGTTTTGTTAGCCGACTTGAGGCGTTTGAACTCGTTCGATACTTTTTGCAAGCGACCTTCGAGATCACCAATAATGCCATCAATTTGACCAGAATCAGAAGCACGCCCAAGCAGGTTCTCTTTTAACAACTGAGCCATCTTCTCCCAGTTGGACTGGTATGCTTCTTCCTTCAGTTTGAGTGAGCCCTCGGCCCTTGTCAAGGAATTGTGTTGCAGGCGGCTCTCTTGCAACTGCTGTTCGAGAGAACGGACTTCGGCATACTTTTCTGATGCTTCCGTTTGCTTTTCTTTGATATGGGCCTCGAAGTTATCGAGACGAGACATTAACACCGATGCTGGTTCGGGAAGAATCTCAATGTTCTTCTTTATCCGTTCTAGCTGGACCTGGCACGTTTTTTGGGTGTACACGAGCTGCTCATGCTTACTGAGGATTTCCTGAAACGACTGGTTAGAAACAAAGAGGTTTTCTGCCTCCTGTTCCTTTTCTTCGACTGTTGCAGTCAACTGGAGTATTTCTTCCGAGAGCTCGTCGCAGTGCAGAGACATGCTTTCGACCTTGCTGCGGATCTTGTCCGCCCGAGACTTGTCCACACGAAGATGTTGCACGTTCTGGTCGATGAGTTTGATGTCGTTGGACATGTCCTTCTTGATGGTTTTCAAGCTGTCGAGAACCTTTGTAAACTTCAGTGCCTCGAATATATCGTCGAATCTCTTCTTCAACACCGAGGCTTCGCTCAATGGCCACAAACTGTCGTCCTGGTGGCAGAAAAGAACGTAGTCAAGAATGGCCCGGGAAGCACCCAAGTACACCGGTATCTGGGAGTCTAATTCGGCATTCTTGGTGCTTATGGTGGCTTTCTGGCCGTGGTCCATTATAGCCAATTGGCCCTCGAGCGTCTTAAATGTGTTAGCAGTGACACCTTTGCCACGCTTCTTGCTCAATTGCATGGTTCTGGTGCAGATCATGGACTTTCCACTGACGTTCTGAAACGCTAGCTTGACCTGTGCGTTCACAGTGTTTCTCGACGCGATGCTGGGATCGTTCACAAACGTTCCTCCTTTGGAATTAGGTGGTAGATCACCGGTGGTGGCATATTTGAGACACTCGATAATGGTGGTTTTGCCGCATCCGTTCTGGCCACAGATCAAGGTTAATGGGAAGCCGAACTCTATGCACTCGTTTGCTTCTGGGTCAAACGAACGGACTCCCAGGATCGAGAGCTTGTAGAGACTGGACATTTGGCGGGGGTGGACCAAAAACCAAAAGTTCCTCAACTTGCTCGAATCTGCGGCGAAGAGTCGCACGCGGCTACAAGGCTGGAGCTGTGGGGGCATACACTACTAATTAATATGGGCACCAGAGAGCTTGTCTGCAAGCGAGTCCGCAGACGTGTCGTTGTCTTCCACGGATATGCCAGCCAACTCCTGTTCCAATTGGTCCAAGTTGGCATCTTCTTCTTCCTCTTCGGCCTCGTCGACCGACTCGTCTTCCTCGTCCTCTTCGTCGCTGTCGATCTCCTCCAAGTCGTCCAAGTCGTCCAACTCGCCGTGTCCTCTGTCCTCGAAGGTGGCGGTGATCTTCTCGGTCGAGGGCGAGTCTTCCTCGAACCGGTTGCCGTTGAGTTCGAGCACCTGGAGGTTGGGAAGGTTCACGGCAATGGCGCTGGCCAACACCTTCAATGCATCCTCCTCCAACTCGTTGTACTGCAAACGCAACGTCTCGAGCAGGCTTCTGGAGCCGCCCTGGGCGAGTGCTTTGGCGAGCTGGAGCGACCCGGCTGCCGTCAACAAACAGTCGTTCAAGTTCAACTCCTTCAACTTGGGCCACTGGTCCAAGGTCGCCGCCAACACGGCCGAGGGCTTGGCAGTGAATGTGTTGTCCTGCAAGTCCAACACCTGCAACTCCCTGTTGCGAGACAAGCCGTCGCGAAGCAAACGGGCAATGCCCTTGGGTCTAATGCCGTTTTGGTACAACCTGACGACCTGCAAGCCGGTGTGGTTGCGCAAGCCAACGGCCAAGTGGTTTGTCGAGCCGTCCTCGAGACGGTTTCTTCCACATATGAACGATTTCAACGAGGGCTTGTCGGCCATCTGCTTCGCCCTGGCCAACTTGAACAAACAGGTTCCGATTCTCGCGCCGGCAAACGGACCCATGCCGTTGTTGGAAAGAATTAAATGCTCTATGGTGACGGCTTTGGCAAGGTAGTCTTCGATAGGATCTATAGTCTGAAGACCAAACGCATTGTCGCTCAAGTTGACCAACTGCAACTTGGAGCACCGCAAAAGTGCGGGCAAAATGTACTGCAACGACTGGGGAATCTCGGTGTTGAGTCTGCCGGTGTAGATGTCGGACAAGTCCACCTCCACAAGCGTGTCCTTGTGGGCAATAATGGCCTTGCTCAACGCTTCCGAGGCATCGATACCAATGGTGTTTCCCGAGATGTCGATTTTCTGGACATTTTTGTGGGAGATAAGCTCCAGAACGTAGCCAGCGATGGAGTCGGCCGTGTCGAACTTGATCTGCTTTCCCGCCAACGAATATGTTGTTTCAGGGGTGATCCCCAAGTCCACCTTCAAAAGGGCCATCGTGGCTTTGTGTTCTCATTTTGCACCAAAACGTCGCGCCCTCTTCTCCTGCAGACAGAAAGCGAGCAAGCCTTGAGTCGCCGAAAAAAATTGAAAGGTAATCATGTCTGGCCGTCCCACTCAGAAACAAGAGTCTACCTATGAGCAGATCAAGAAGATGCCTGCGTTCACCGTGGCTGTGAATGTTGGTATGTTTGTTGCCGGTGTAGCTTTCATCCAGTCTCCGTTGATGGACATGTTGGTTCCTCAGTTGTAGTGGCAACCAGGATAGGGAAGGTTTAATTATGTACATAGTGAATTCGAGAGATTTGCATGCGGAGTAGAGGGAGGGGAGAGGGAGATGACGAAGATGAAGACGAGATGAAGACGAGATGAAGACGAGATGAAGACGAGATGAAGACGAAGTTGAAGTTAAGGATGTCAGTTGGTTATGTTTCGGTGTGTTTCTGTGTTTCTGTGTTTCGATGGTTTGATATCACCATGAGCAGTTGGTCTGGTTAACATCGGTTGGCTCGTGCTTCGACTCTGCTACCATACTAGTCAACTCTCTTCAAACCATATATTCATCACAATATGACACATCACATTATTGCTAACAGCGCATTCCACATTTCCATTTGTTCCCATCGTCCCTCGTCTACACGTTTTCGCCGGCATCGTCGGGAAGCGGCGCAGCCTGGTGGTACTTGTCGGCGTCAATCGGCCCGATATAGGCCCGGTCGCCAAAACCTCCAACCATATATATCTCCTCCACGACAAACTTGGTCCAGTGCGAGCTGTGGGGGATCAACGGGTTGAACGGGAGCCAGAACTTGGCGTCCGGGTGTCTGTCCACGAAGCAGCGCTCGAGCTGCAAGAGCTGGCGCGGACTGGTGAAGGTCACGTTCTCCAAGCGGCCCACGAGACTGATACGGGGAGAGCCGGCAGGCGAAGACACGATCGAGCCGGGGTATTTCGGGTTGACGTCGTCGTCAATTGGGTGGTCGCCGACCCGGATGGTCCACGAGAAGGACGAGCCTCGGGCGAGGTTTCTGTTGGTGGATCCGACGTCCACCACAAGCCAGTAGGGATCGCCGTCGTTGTCGCAGTCGGCGTAGTACTCCATGGAAGACACCGGCACCGGTTCTGGCCTTCCTGGGAACGTGGTGAACGCATAGGTGTTGATATTAGCAAGCGACTCGCGGAGCACAAGGGTCCTGGCGATGGCGGCGGCCTCGTCTTCGTCGGGAATACGCAGTATCACGGTCTGGTCGGCGCCTAGAACATGCTGAACAGCCGCGAGCACGGTGAACAAGAGCAGAGTGGTGATTTTCATCGGTCTAGGGATCACGTCAGAGTCGGTAGTGGTTGCATACTGCAGGCAATCGTCACCAGGCCCAGAGCCCATTTGGTGTAGCGGTGCAGGGTCGGGTACCGGTGCAGGACGGTTTTTGTCATTCGGCCGGTTGCGAAATGTGGGGAAGTGAAAATCGGTCCTGCAGACAGCCGCGGGTAATCAATGGTGGTTCCTGGAACCACCACCTGGAACCACGGCGCGAACTGGCACATGCCTGGCACTGCTGTTCCAGGTCGGTGGGGTTTGTGGCACCACCTGCGGCCGCAATCGCCTGACTTGCCCGCCAGAAACGCCGATGGCGTGTTGTACTCCACCCCGGCTCCGCCGGTGCGCGCACGCCTACCCTCGGCTCGTACATCCTCGGCCTCTGGTGCCGGCCAGGGCGCGTTATAAATTGCGAACGAGGGGCGTTTTTCCCACCACCCAGCAGCAGCAAAACAAAATGACCGTTACTGCCAACACTGTAACCTCTTTGCCGGGGCCAGACCCCCAGGCCTCCTTCCGCCAGGAGCGAGAGAACCAGCAGTTCGACCCCTTGGAAATGCAGTACTTTTTGGAGGGCTCCAAGACCAGGGCCGACTCGCTCAAGAGACTCACCCAGCAGATGGAACGTGATCCGGTGCTTGCGTCGGACGCCAGCATCTACGACTTGAACAAGGAGCAGCAGCGCGAGTTGACGGCAGCCAAGATCAACCGGTTGGCCCGCTACATTGAGAACGACGCTCCCGAGGACTTCAGTCTCCGGTTGAGTTTGCTTGGGCTTTTCGACCCGCAGGTGGGCACCCGGATCGGCGTGAACCTCGGGTTGTTCCTCTCGTGTGTGCGCGGCAACGGCACGCCCGAGCAGATTGAGTACTGGACGTTCAACAAGGAGACGTACAAGCTCAAGCACCTCTACGGCTGCTTCGGCATGACCGAGTTGGCGCACGGCTCCAACGTGGCGGGCTTGGAGACCACCGCCACCTATGACCCGGCCACCGAGGATTTTGTCATCAACACGCCCCACATCGGCGCCACCAAGTGGTGGATCGGCGGCGCCGCCCACTCGTCCACCCACTGCACGGTGTACGCGCGGTTGAAGGTCAAGGGCAGCGACAAGGACTACGGCGTCAAGACGTTCGTGGTGCCGTTGAGAGACTCCAACCACGACTTGATGCCGGGCGTGACCGTCGGCGACATTGGCGCCAAGATGGGCCGCGACGGCATCGACAACGGCTGGATCCAGTTCTCCGACGTGCGGATTCCCCGCTTCTTCATGTTGCAGAAGTTCTGCAAGGTGTCCAAGGAGGGCAAGGTGACGTTGCCGCCCTTGGAGCAGTTGTCCTACTCGGCGTTGTTGGGCGGCAGAGTGTCCATGGTGCTCGACTCGTACCGCATGGCCGCCAAGATGTCCACCATTTCCTTGAGATACGCAGTGGCCAGACGCCAGTTCAAGGGCTCCAACAGCCCCGACGGCAAGGAGACCCAGTTGATCAACTACCCGTTGCACCAAAGAAGATTGTTCCCCTACTTGGCGTTGGCGTACGTGTTGTCGGCCGCGGCGTTGAAGGTCGAGCACACCATCGAGCAGACCATGGACGACTTGGACAAGGCCGTTGCCGCCAACGACATGCCCTCGATCATGCGCTCCATCGACGGCATGAAGTCGTTGTTCATCGACTCGGGCTCGTTGAAGTCCACCAGCACCTGGCTCGGCGCCGAGGCCATCGACCAGTCCAGACAGGCCTGCGGCGGCCACGGCTACTCGTCCTACTCGGGCTTTGGCAAGGCCTACAACGACTGGGTGGTGCAGTGCACCTGGGAAGGTGACAACAATGTCTTGGCCATGTCGGTGGGCAAGACCATTGTCAGGCTGATCGGCGAGGTGCTCGCCAAGGACAAGAAGGTGCGTGGATCGACGGCCTTCTTGAACAGAACCAAGGAGAGCTTGGGCCACACCCCCATCATCAGTAACGTGGCTGACCTTGGCGACTTGAAAAAGGTGTTGACTGCCATCGAGGTGTTGATTATGCGTTTGGGTGCCGACGCCGTCCAGACCATCAAGGCCAACGGCGGCAACCAGGACATCGTGTCCCCATCCTTGGTGGTGATCTCCAAGTTGAAGGCCAGCCACTACGCTTTGGAAGAATACGTGCGCAGAGTCGAGACCCACGACAACGACAAGCTCAAGCCATACCTTTTGACCCTCGGAAGGTTGTACGCGGCCTCCATGGTCATTGACCGTTTCGCCGGCGACTTCTTGACCTACTCCGTGTTGAGCACCAAGGTTGTGGCTGAGAACAACTCGGTCAACCTCCCAGCCTTGTGTAAGGAGGTGCGTCCCCATGTCATCACCTACACCGACTCGTTCCAGTTCAGCGACATGATCCTCAACTCGGCCATCGGCAAGTACGATGGTAACGTCTACGAGAACTACTTTGGCACTGTCAAGGCCAACAACCCTCCATTCAACACCAAGGCTCCATACTCCGGTGCCTTGGAGGCCATGTTGAACAGACCAGCCCAGGAGGAGAGAGAGAGGTTCGAAAAGATTGGTCAGGCTAAGCAATACTTGTCGAAGGGTTTGTAATTAAAATGATATGAATGCTAGTTTCGTTATCCGTAGACCCAGATTCCGTGTGAATCAGGCTATTGTTTGGTGCTTCCGAGTTGTGTGCACTCACAGCGAGATACCCGGGAAATCGCAAAGAATACCCGTAGCTGGGCTGCCAAGGTATCTCTAGTGACAGGGCCCTTTTGGGGTACACGGCATACCCTGGTACATTGGTTCCACGCCCATACCTTCTGTTTCTTGCCTTTTCAGCGCCACCACCGATGCTTGCATAGACTCTCATCCGGAGTCTCGGGTAAAATGTGGGGTAGAAAAAGGTGGGGAAGCGCGTATAAAACCCGGCCGGAAAATGGCATTATCACGGCCAAATGTCAGCTACCAACACTGTGAGCTTTGAAGCGTCTCCTGACCCTGCTACCCTTCTTCGGGCGGAGCGGGAAAACGCTTCAATTGATCCGGTGAGTATGCACAGGTTCATCGAGGGCAGCGATGAAAAATCCGAGCAGATTTTGAGACTCTACAGCTCGTTGGAAAGAGACCCGGTGATGGCCGCAAGCTACCGTGACTATGAGTTGAACCTTGAGGAGCAGCGCGAGTTGACTACCATGCGGATCAACAGAATGACCAGGTACATTGAGTCCGATACTGCGTCTGACTTTGCAAGAAGGTTGAACCTTGTGACCATCTACGATCCGTCCATGGGTATCAGAATCAGTGTGAACCTTGGTTTGTTCCTCAACTGTATCAGAGGCAACGGTACTACCGACCAGTACGAATACTGGGCCAAGCACCATGAGTCTGCCATAATGAAGCAAATGTACGGCTGCTTTGCCATGACAGAATTGGGCCATGGGTCCAATGTGGCTGGCTGCGAGACCACGGCTACCTTTGATGCGGAAAGAGACGAGTTTGTCATCAATACCCCCCATATTGGGGCTACCAAGTGGTGGATCGGCGGTGCTGCTCATTCTGCAACCCATTCTGTAGTCTATGCCAGGTTGACTGTTGCAGGCAAGGACTATGGGGTCAAGACGTTTGTTGTGCCTTTGCGAGACTCCAATCACGACTTGCTTCCCGGCGTCAGTGTGGGTGATATTGGTGCCAAGATGGGCCGTGAAGGTGTGGACAATGGATGGATCCAGTACTCGGACGTGAGGATTCCTCGGTTCTTTATGCTTCAGAAGTGGTGCCGAGTGTCTGCTGAGGGAAAGGTTACGCTTCCTCCGTTGGAGCAGTTGTCGTACATTTCTCTCTTGGGTGGGCGAGTGATGATGGCGGTTGACTCGTACCGGATGACGGCTAGATTCATCACCATTGCGCTTCGGTACGCAGTGGGAAGGCGCCAGTTCAAGAGCCAGAGTGCCCGTGACGGCAAAGAGACCCAGCTCCTTGACTACCCTCTCCACCAGAAGCGTCTTTTGCCGTACCTTGCCTTGGCGTACGCCATGGCTGTTGGCTCGGACAAGTTGGAGAAGCAGCACGCTCAGATCGTTGCTGATCTCGAAGAGGCCGTGGCCAAGAACGACCAGGCGGGAATCAACAACTCGATTGCTCTCACCAAGTCGCTTTTTGTCGATTCCGGCAGTCTCAAGTCCACCTACACCTGGCTCACGGCCGACTGTATCAACGAAGCCAGACAGCTGTGTGGTGGGCACGGCTACTCTGCCTATAACGGTTTTGGCAAGACTTATGGCGACTGGGTTGTCCAGTGCACCTGGGAGGGAGACAACAATGTGTTGGGTATGTCTGCTGGTAAGACGATCATCACCAACGTGCAGCTTGCCGTGTCCAAGAACAAGCTGATCAGCGGCTCGTTGTCGTACTTGTCGAGAGGACGTGCCGCGATAAGCGACAAGTATGTCTTGAACAGCGACGCCGATCTCGAGTCTCCCAGCAAGGTGTTGGAGGCTTTGGAGACGTTGATCATTCGGGTAGCCGCTGCGGCATCGGGCACGTTGAAGGACAGCGGTAATGACTGGGACAGTATCAGCCATGTGCGTGTGTTGCTTTCCAAGTTGCAGTGCCACCGCTACAGTCTCTCCACGTTTATCGAGCGGTTGGCCGAGAACAAGAACAGCCAGTTGAACGGCCCGCTCGAGCTGTTGCTCACGTTGTACTATACTGTGCACATTTTGCAGGCGTTTGCCGGTGAGTTTCTCATCCACAATGTGATGCTGGGCAAGTTGCAAGCCAGTGTGGGCTTGAGGTTGGTGCCAGCCACTCTCGCAGCCTTGCGGCCACAGGCCATCCTTTTGAGTGATTCGTTCCAGCAGCCGGACATGATCCTCAACTCTGCCATTGGCCGGTACAACGGCGATATCTATGAGAACTACTTTGGAGTGGTGAAGGCTGCCAATCCTCCCATCAAGGACAAGGCTCCGTACTCGGCGGCCTTCGAGGCCATGTTGAACCGGCCGGACGTACAGACCCGGGAACGGTATGAAAAATGGGGAGCTGCCAAAATGAAGTTGTCGAAGTAGAAAGACAAGGTGAGGGGTGTTTGGGATCTGTTCGTCAGAATATATGGATATGTTAGTAATGGTATCACATCTTTGACTTAGTTTTGGTATGACAGGTAACACTTTGCTTCTCCAGCTTCTCTGCTTCTCCAGCTTCTCTGCTTCTTCAGCTTCTCTGCTTCTTCAGCTTCTCTGCTTTCACTTCAGGTATCGCTTCAGCTTTCACTTCTGCTTTTACTTCTGCTTTTACTTCTGCTTTTACTTCATCATTTACTTCACTTTACTTCACTTCACTTTACACTTTAGTTCACTTCCCTTCCCTTCACTTCCCTTCACTTCCTTCACTGTACCGTGACCCTCTTTTTGCAGCCGACGCTTCCACAATGTCTGACCCGCGCCGGATTGGGCAGGCGTGAGGCGGATAGGGGCAAACGTGACACAAAACCCCGGGTGCGAAATCTGGTCACTCCATTGAATATAAAAGACCTGCGACAACGCACCAGTTTTCAACTACCGTTGGAGTGCAATTGTGAAAAATGGATGCGGATAAGATTATTGCCATCATCATAGGTAAGTGCATGTGCCGGATAGCTGTGCCAGCTGTGGCTAGTGACGCCCACTAGTGGCGGACGGTTCCGGCCACCCGATGGCTGGTTTCGAGGGGCAAATTCGCGACCCGTTGATAACCGGACTTGTGACGGAAACTAACTCCAGCGCTCTTCTTGCCACCGTTGGCGGTGTTCATGAAGGAGGGAGCCACCACGCCCTTGTGGATTGACATTGCTTTGTGTATTTTCTTCTGGTTCCCTGGTATTTTGTATGCCCTCTATGTTGTGATGAAGGACTAGATAGTCTGGCTGCCGGCCACCTGGTACTTGTTAATTTACAATATGCTACTGCTACTGTAGACGGATTCGCTGCACCAAGCTAGACACAAGCTCACAATTCTTGACTGAGCTTGTGGCCAAACTCACT
This sequence comes from Meyerozyma smithsonii, assembly GCA_030570235.1. NCBI lineage: Eukaryota > Fungi > Ascomycota > Pichiomycetes > Serinales > Debaryomycetaceae > Meyerozyma > Meyerozyma smithsonii. The sequence goes on along the minus strand of JAJLVE010000003.1, from coordinate 1,012,688 downwards.
GCATATTGACAAGCATTGTTAAGATGGACATGGGGATGCAGGCTAAGCGTGGACTGATATAGGAAGGGTGGACTGATATAGTCTTATAACGGGCTGATGACGAAGGACACCTGACATAGAATGACGTCTGATATGAATGACGTCTGATACGAATGACGTCTGATATACGAACGCCATGGCATCTGACGCGACTTATTTCCTCGTAACCCCGACGCAATGCGTGGATGCGGCAAATTGGCTGCAAGACGATGCATGTTTCGCATCTCCCCGTGTCTGGTTCGTGTATATTACGATTTGGCGGAATTTGTGGTGGTTCGAACACCTGTTCTTTTGGTATTTAGTATGCAGAAGCCTGGGTCTGGTTCTCTTTTTCACAGAGCTTTGTAACTGGTTTGCATTGGCTACTTTGTTGATTTGGACAGCACCATGTGTTTCCGCCTCGCTTTGAGTATTCTGCACCACCTCGAGCCGCATTAGCGGCCACCTGTTATTGGTAATTTTACTGCCACAATTGAAACATGGACCATCACCATACTCTTCTGCATTATCTGCAACAGTGACCAGACCTAGCAGGTAGACGGTTGTCGGGTGAAACAATTACCTAATAACAGAAGTGAAGTTATGGATATCGTTGGTTGCAGACACATTTGGAGTCTTGTTCCCGCTACCACACGCTTTGTTGTGGTGTTGGAATACGTTGGTATGCTCAGGCTGCAATTCCAGTGCTTTAAAACGAGTTTGCAGCTCTTCTAGCCGCCTCCATGCTGTTCTTTTATATGCTGCAGAACGCATCATCATTCAATGCGGAGCTTCTACAAACGCTTCTACGAACGCCTGTACGAGCTGCATCACGCGTTCTGCCTCCTTTCACTGTCGGTGGTCCCACTCGGGCCAGAGACTCCACCGATAGCATGATGTATGTACTGCATGGTGTTGAGCGGAAATGTGACGTATCTGTCGATCGGATCTATTTCTGTTCCTGCAGGCAGTGTCCGAAAGATCATTCCACCAGCTCGTATGTCAGCATAAGGGTGGGTGCCCAGATAGGCAGGTGTCTGCACGCCAACACGACGCCCGTGGGCGTTTCCGGTTTGGGGCGGTGTCGCTGGCCGGCGCATTTGCCAGACTCTTCCTTGCCTGCTTCCCGTTCCTCGCTTGCTGGCAACCATTGTTCTATACCGTACTCCGTCTGATCTCCAGCCAATCATATTGCGTGCATCAATCAAACCTTCGATGTATGCAGGGGTTATTAGCTGCAAAGATAGCCGAAGTCGCCATTAATCATCCGTGCCACCGATCTGTCCGCGCTGCTTGGGGCCGTCCACAGCCATGTCAGACAAGCTTCCTCCGTTTCTGTTCACCAAGAAACCCATAGAGTCGCCCACACACGCGCATCTGGCCATTTCGGACATACTCCCTAAACCATCCGCCTCCTCGTTTGCCATCCCAGACGAAAAATGCCAGTCCAAAGCGGCTCCGCCGGACATCTTCGAGGCCGTGGACTTCGACCAGCAGATCCGCGCCCCGCGGATGACGCTTCCGACCCACTATACCTACGGGAAACGAGAAAAATTGCCGTCGATCAACCTGAAGGAGAGTTTTGACGACCGCGAAAAACCGCCGGCGGAAGCCAAGGCGTACGAAAAACTGTACCTCCCGGCGCTGTTCGACCTCACGCAGCCCACCCGCCGCTTCTCGGCCCCGTCCGACTTGGACCTCCCGGAGTCTCCGTCCACCACCATCCTCACCTACACCATTAATAATAACATGTACGACGACCACCGCAACCAGGAGCAGCAGGCGCTCGTGCGGGCGCTCGAGAACTTGAGCAGCAACGTGACCACGCAGGAACGGCAGCCGGAACCGGCGCCGGTGGTGCAGCAGTTGTACAAGCAGAAGAAGCCCATGTGTGTGCCGGCGGTGCTCCGGGCCAACGACTCCAGCAGCAGCAGCCGGTCGTCGCCGCCGTCGCCGTACTTGCAGCTCAAGCTGTACCCGTTCCCGGAACCGGCCCAGGCCCAGGCGCCAGCAGCAGCAGCGGCGGCGGCGGCAGCCGACGGCGCCGGCACCGGAGCCGAACCCACGCACCAGCACTGGAAGCCGAACAGCTATGCGTCGTATTGCATCAAGTGCTTCGACACCTTCGGCACGTTCTTCACGCCGCAGCGCAAACGGCGCCACCACTGCCGGTTCTGCGGCTTCATCTTCTGCTACAACTGCCTCTACAACCCCACCTACGACGACAGCCGCCGGGTGTACTTGGACCGGCTGGCGCGGTTTGTCATTCCCATGGCACCGGACACCGACACGTCGCAGTTCAAGGCGTGCAAGATCTGCAAGGACTGCGGCCAGAACTACACCAAGCTTGTGGCTGCCGCCGCCGCCTCCACCTCGGCCTCGGCCAAGGACAGTCTTACCCACATCTTTGTGGAAAACCCCTACACCAGCGACCCACAAGAGTCGCCGATACCCATGTCGCAGCCGGAGGGGCAGCGACAGTCGGTGGTGCCGGAGGCGGACGACCGAAGGCCGTCGAACGGGGTGCCGTCGGACTGGACCTGGAGCTCGTTCTAGCGTGGAGACAAAACTATAAGTCCTACCGGACCACCTGCACAGGACTGGAGAGGGCCACCTGCACAATCCTGCACAATCCTGGTCAATTCAAGTCGGCTATCACGTGCGGTCGTGCGCGGCAGGCCGTGCCTCAACCGTTGAGGCCAGCTGTCGCGTTGAGAATTTTGGATCGCTTAGACGAATTACGCGTACACCATCAATAGACCCATCCATAGAACCCTCTGTTGGTAAGCGCAGTGCATCGTACATATTGCGCCACTCACCCAAGAACACAATACACCCGTTCGCTGTTCCCGTGAAGCCTTCCTTCCTCCCAGATCATCCCTTATCGCCCGGACACAAAAACGCCCGCACGGCCTCCTGCTCACACGACTCCCACACAACGCCACTCGCTATTGGACCCGCTTCCCAGTACGCCCGAGAGCCATAGCCATGTACCAGCAGCCGAACCACTCGTACTCGTCGGCAGACTCGTTACGTCGGCTTTCGTCCAACAACCCGTTCCGCCAGCAATCCGTCTCGCGCGGGGTGCCGCTGGGCGGCCTGGCCCACTCGTCCAGCTCTGCGTTTGACGACTGGGTAGACAAAAACAAGGGTCTTTTTGAGTCCGACGAAGAGGACTACGCGGAAACGGTGTCGCCCCGACACGACACGTTTGCCCGGCCCAAGATCCCGGCCCAGCCCACCAGGGCCGGCAGTGACTCCAGCGTCAACTACAGGTACGTATACTAACTTAGCACTCTACAGTTTATTGGGAACCCACCCTGTGGGGTACAGGTGGTCCTCCAGCCGCTTGACAAATCAGCCTGCAGGTAGACCCCCGCCGCCAGTCCCCTCTATTGGGCTGGCACCGCGGTCTGGTTGTGGGTTATGGCCGCGGCCACGGCCGCGGCCGCGGCTGTGGTCGTGTGCGCGCACCGAGCTTGGCCAGAGTTGCGGATGACGCTACATTCCGCACCTGCAGGCACGGGTCGCGTCCATCCTGCAGCCCCAGATGCTGTGTTATGTTGCTGTTTAAACCCCAGATATTCCGGGATCCTCTCGTCAGAAACCCCTACTAACGCTCCAGAAGAATGTCCAACAATCCGTTCGCTTCCGCACTCAACGACAACTACAGTCCCCGCCAGGAAACCCCGCCTCCGCGGGGCACCTCCAGAAAAGAACCCCCAGCACGGCCTCCAAAACCCGACGCCACCTCGCCCCCCAGCTACGAGGAGGCCGCAGGCAGAGAGAAGCTGCGCTCCGAATACCCCCGTGAGAAGAGCTCGTCCTCGTCGTCCACCAGACGGCCGTTGTCTCCACCTTCAGCTGCGCCTCCCTCGTCGCGGCCCCACAGGTCCCACAGCGACGCCCCCAAGTCGTCGTCCAGACACCACCACAGAGACAGAGACCACGACAAGTCCCACCGCGACCGGGAACGCGAACGCGACCGCGAACGCGACCGCGACCGCGACCGTGACCGGGAACGGGAACGTGAACGTGAACGTGAACGTCACCACAAGTCGTCCCGCAACAAGTCCCCCAAAAAGTCCGAGGCGGTGAAGGCAAAGAACTTGGACACCATCGACAAGTTGGACGTGACCGGGTTCTTCGGCGGCAACTTCCACCACGACGGGCCGTTCGATGCGTGCACGCCGCACAGAAACAAGAACTCCAAGAAGGCGCCGGTGATGGCGTTCCCGGTGGACGGGCCCAACAACTCCATCAAGGGCATGCATGGCAACGTGGACAAGAACCAGCAGATGAACCTTGCGTTCGGCACCTACGAGGAGGGCGCCGGGCGGCCGGAGCCGGTGCCTGTCATCAAGACCAACCGCACCGAAGACGACCCGCAGTCCACCATGTACACTCCCAAGCAGAACCCGTCGGTGATGAACTTTGACTCCACCGGCAAACAGCAGCCCATCCACGGCTCGCTCACCGAGGGCTTGGGCTCGTCGACGTTCGTGGACGGCGCGCCCGCACCCAAGACGGCCCACGACGAGTACTTGAACGTGGCCGGCGGCGGCTTGGGCCGCAAAAAGTCGTTGGCGCAACGGTTGCGCAAGAACAGTAACAGTGAGAGCAACACCCGCAGAAACTCCCACGACACCTCCAAAGTGTCTGCCGAGGGCAGAAGACCGTCGTTGAACGGGTTTGACAGCGACGGCCCCGAAAACGCCGGCTCGTCGCTCATACGAAGGGTGAAAAGTTTGAAGGTGGGCAGGCGGTAGGGTGTTTAACGATCATGAGTGTATTATAGACGCTTGCACCATTGAGATAGCTTTATTGTGCTTTGTTTTGGTAAATGTATGGCAGGTGTGTCTCTCCCCGTAGACATCCACTGCACCGCCGCTACCTTCTCATTTTTTCTTCGCTCGTTTTGACACTCGTTTGACAACACCATGTACAGAGCGTGTGGCAGAAATTTGCCGGTCTTGTCGGCAAGTCGGGGGTCCCGCAGGGGCTTGTCGTACACGTTGCCCACGATCCCGCTATTGGAAAACATAAGAGTGGCCAACTCCAACTTGAACGGACTTTTTTCGAATCGGGCCGTCAACGAGTTGTGGTTCAAGAGAGGCCAGCACCTCATTGACAGCCTCAACACCCTCATAGAAGAGAACCAGATCGGCGGCGCCCACGAGCTCAACGAGCTCATCTCATTATCCTTCCACAAGCCCGAGCTCTACGGCGTGCACGCGTACGCTTCACTTTTGCACAACTTGCAGTTTTTCTTGGAGTCGATAAAACCCTCGGAAGACGCTGCTGCCGTCGTCGCCAAGGCTCTGGCCGAGGCGTTGTTGAAAACACCGGAAATAAGCGAACAGGTGGACAACGAACCGTCGGACCAGGAACTCAAGCAGTGGATCATCGACTCGTTTGGCTCGTTGCCCGAGTTCAAGACGTTGCTTTTGAACTCCGCCAAGGGCATCAAGGGCGACGGCGTCACCTGGTTGGTGGCGCGCGCAAACCACGCCGACCTGGCTCTCCGGGGCACTATCCACAAGAGCAAGCCCGACGTCATCTACTCGACATTGGCGGTGATGAACACCTACAACGCTGGGATTGTCGACGACTCCATCCGGTCGGGGCAGATCACCAAGCTCAACAAGCAGAAGGCCGCCAACATTGCATTGCAAAAGAAGGAAGAGGGAAGCACCGTCAAGGAACAGGGCGACAGTCTCCGTTTGGGCAGCATCGAGGAAGCCGAGGCTGCCACCTTGTTCTCCGACAGGAAACTCGTGCCTTTGCTTGCCATTGACTCGTCGGCCCGAAACTACATGCTCGACTACGGCGTGTTCGGCAAGCAGCAGTACTTGGAAAACCTCTGGAAGTGCATTGACTGGAACGTGGTCCGGGCCAGAGCCCCCTCCAGATTTAGACAATCCTTTGATTTAAATTAATCTTGTATATACGATGTAAATTAAGTAATTCTATTGTAGGCCAACTATTTCTTGAGCACCTCCTTCACAATTTTTTCAACCTCGTCCCAGTCGTCGGTAGGAACCCGCGTCATCTCGATGTCGTTGAAGTAGGCCCGTATCTTCTCCAAGTCCTCGTACGACTTCTTGTCGTGCACAAACGACACAGCCACACCCACACGGCCAAATCTACCGGTTCTGCCGATTCTATGCAAATAAGTAGACGGGTCGGGCTTATCGTCCTTGTCGACGGGGATGTCGTAGTTGACCACCATCGACACCGACGCAATGTCTATACCGCGCGCAAGCACATTGGTGGTGATCAACACCTTGGAGCGGCCCTCGCGGAAGTCGTCGATCAACTTGTCTCTCTCGCTGTTGTCCAAGTCGGAATGCAAGATGGAGCACGCGTGGCCCTCGCTCTTCATCTTGGCGTAGAGGAAATTGGCCGTCTTCTTGGTCTTGACAAAGATGATGGACGACCCGATGGTCAACAAGCCGTACAACTCGGAAAGCACCTCCGACTTGTGTGCCTCGGAATCGCAGTCCATGTACAACTGCTTGATGGCATCCACGTTCAATTCCTCCTGCTTCAACTCAAGCGAGTTGGCGTTGGGCACGAACTTTTCGGCATACTTCCTCACCTCGGTGGGGAAGGTGGCGGAGAACAACACCAACTGGCATTGGGTGGGGAGAGCTTTCTTCACTCTGATGCACTGGGCCGCGAGACCCTGGCCGTCCAACATGTTGTCGGCCTCGTCAAGCACGAACACCTTCACCTTGCTGGTTCTCATGAGGTTCTTTCGCATCAAGTCCAACACCGTGCCGGGGGTTCCCACCACAATGTGCGCCTGGGTGCCTTGGTTTCTTTCCATGGCTTGCGGCACCGCCAACTGGGTGGTGACCTTGGTGAACTTGCCCATGGTTGTGATCACCTCCAATGTCTGTCTGGCGAGTTCTCTGGTGGGCGACAAACAGATACACTGGGTGTTGGGGTCGTTGACGTCTACCCGACTCAACATGGTCAACGAGAAAGCCGCGGTCTTACCAGTACCCGATTGCGACTGGCCGATCATGTTCTTTGGTGGGTTGGAGATGAGCAACGGCAACGCCTTCTCTTGGATCTTGGACGGCTTGTTGAACTTCATGGCGTACAATCCTTTCAACAATTCTGGAGATAAGCCAAGCTCTTCGAAAGACTTGACAGAATAAAGTGGCGAGTTGGGGTCAGCCTGCAAGTCTGCAAGCTTCACCTGGACCTCGTATGTCGAGGAAATCAAGTTGGAGTCCTGAGCCTTTGTTTCATCTTTTGGCTCTTCTTTTGATTCGTCTTTTGTTTCGTTTTTGGTTTCAGCGTCGGTGGCCGGTTCTTGTTTGGGTTGAGATTCTGGGTTTTTGGGGGGTTCTGGCACCTCTGTGGGCGTGGGTGCGGCGCTCTTGTCCAACGACAACGATTCGAGGAGCTTGGAAGCGTCCGAATCAACACGTTCCTCAGACATATGGGGCTAAGAATTTTTAGTTTACACTCACGGTTTTGGCGGCGCGGGTGCAGGAACTGGTTGTCAAAAAATTACTTTTGAGACGGCAAAAAGAGAGAGAGCCCGACGCGGGGGTCGAACCCGCAACCTTGTGATTAAAAGTCACACGCTCTAGCCATTGAGCTAGCCAGGCCTACTTGCTGAGTTTTTGGCTGGCGTAATTATACGTGTGCCTGCGACGCGTTGTGGGTGTGGCCGTAAACTTTTGAGTACAATACTCGTGGAATCCTCGAGTTGTTTGATCCGCGCCTGATGTCTTCCAATGCCAGTGCTGGGGCTATACAATCCCACCCCTACTCGTTGTGGAATATATGGGTTGTGTCGTTAGCTTTGAAAGCGTTGCTCTCTATCGGATACCATTCCACAGACTTTGATGTTCATCGCAACTGGTTGGCAATCACCTACAACTTGCCGGTTTCCAAATGGTATGTGGAGAATACCAGCCAGTGGACGCTCGACTACCCGCCGTTCTTTGCATATTTCGAATGGGCTCTAGCACATCTCGTTCCCGATTTTGTCAAGCGAGACGGATGTTTGGCCATCGTGGAAAAGGGCATCTACAGCCTTCCCACGGTGATATTTCAAAGAGCGTCGGTGATTGCTAGCGAGGTGGTGTTGTTCTTGTCCCTCCAGTGGTGTGTCAACACCAGCAACGGTCGCAGTGACTCCAGACGCTACTTTGTCGTGGCTGCCAGTTTGGTGTTGTCTCCAGGACTATTCATTATCGACCACATCCACTTCCAGTACAACGGCATGATGTACGGCTTCTTCATCATGATGATCAACAGTGCGCGGTTGAAGAAATACTTGATGTGTGGCTTTTGGTTCTCGCTTCTTCTCTGCTTCAAGCACATCTACTTGTACCTTGCACCGGCGGTGTTTGTGTTTTTGCTTCGTGCCTACTGCTTGAACTTTAGCCCCAGCAAGAAGCAGCCGGTTTTCAAGCGCGTTCTTGGCGTGGTGAGATGGAAAAACTTGTTCAAGTTGGGTGCGGTGGTGATTGCCGTGTTCGCCGTGGCGTTTGGACCCTTCGTTTACTTTGACGTGATGCCCGCGTTGCTCGAGCGGCTCTTCCCGTTCAGCAGAGGCCTCAACCATGCCTACTGGGCCCCAAACATGTGGGCGCTCTACTCGTTCGTGGACAGGGTTCTCATCCAGGTGTATAAAAGAGTGCCCTATACCCAGTTGGCACTCCAGAAGATATTCAAATTCGACGCCGCCATCCTCGAGGACGCCGACAGAATCAGACTGACCACACGAGGCTTGATTGGAGACAACAATTTCTTCATTCTTCCCCATGTGACACCCCAGTTGACGTTCGTGTTGACGCTTTTCTACCAGGTGATGGCGTTGATCCCGTTGTTCTTGGAGCCCACCTTCCACCGGTTCGTGGGCGCCCTCACGTCGTGTGGCTTTGCGTCGTTCTTGTTTGGCTGGCACGTCCACGAAAAGGCCATTTTGCTCATCATCTTCCCCATCTCGTTTGTCGTCACTCGTGACCGCCAGCTCCTCAGTGCGTTCAACTTGCTCGCGAGCTGCGGCTATGTGTCGCTCTTCCCGTTGATATATACCAGCGAGGAGTGGCTCATCAAGGTGGTCTTCACCCTCTTGTGGTCCATTATCTTTTACTATTTATTGCGAAACGTTGCACGGGTGCCCAAACGGGCGCTGGCACACTCGTGCTTCTTGTTGGACCGCGTCATAAACGGCTACATACTAGGGTTGGTGCCATTGGTGGTTTTGGTCAGCTTGATCGACGTTTTCGAGCACAAGTACAGCGCGCTTCGAAACATGGCGTTTCTCAAATTAATGATGGTGAGCGTGTACTGCGGAGTCGGCGTTGTGTCGAGCTGGAACCGCTTCAGCTGGTTGTACTTTGTTCACGACTCGATATGGAGAGATGATTAATAAAATGTATAATACATGCGATTCAGTTCGGCGCAAGAAAAGATACTAGAAGATAAAAGTAGCGCATGCAAGAGAAGGTCGGGGTTTCGAAAGCGGCAAATTCTCTCCCACTTTTGAGCCCAAAAGAGTGTCCCATTTCGACTCTCATTCACCAATTTCTGTCCCACTTTTGACTCAATTCTTCCCCACACCTCAAATTTTGTCCCACTTCCATATATGGTTCTGTTATATCCCAAACCATAGTACATTTCGATTCTTCTTCCTATTCAATGGATTTACTCGATCTATCAGCATCATCTTAGCTTAGCAGATGGCCGCTACGGGGACCTTCCTCTTCAGAAATGGTCGCGTGGTCTAGTTGGTTATGGCATCTGCTTAACACGCAGAACGTCCCCAGTTCGATCCTGGGCGTGATCATATCTTTTTTTGCGTGGAGGCGGTATTATCTGGCTCCGGCACGACCCGCGACCCTTTTGCGGCCCCTTGCAGCCATGATTCGCAGGCCGCTTTCGGAAGCCCCATGCAGCCCTCGTAGCAATTGTTGCCGCGTTTACGAGGGTTATTTAAACACTCCGTTTTTACCACCACCGTTCGACAGATGCCCGAGACAATCAGTTTGGGAAGATATCTCTTTGAGCGGCTCCACCAAGCGCCAGCAGGACTCAAGTCCATCTTTGGAGTTCCGGGAGACTTCAACTTGACTTTGCTAGACAAGATCGACGAGGTTGCCGGACTCCTGTGGAAGGGCAACGCCAACGAATTGAATGCCGCCTACGCTGCGGATGGATACAGTCGCATCAGAAGTGCCATGGGCGGAACGTCAGGAGGTCTCGCTGCTGTGGTGACCACTTTCGGAGTTGGCGAACTTTCCGCCCTTAACGGAGTTGCCGGATCTTACGCCGAGCACGTTGGCTTGATTCATATTGTTGGCATCCCCTCAATTGCGTCGCAGCAGAAGCAGTTGTTGCTCCACCACACGTTGGGCAACGGCAACTTTGATGCTTTCAGACACATGTCTGCCCACATTACCCAGACCACGGGAGTGATCCACGACGAGTCCAAGGCGACGGACGAGATTGACCGCTGTATCAGAGAGGCGTACGTCAACCAGCGGCCCACCTACTTGGCTTTCCCCACCAACATGGTGGACGTCCAGGTGCCAATCTCGTTGTTGGACAAGCCACTTGACTTGAGCTTGCCAAAGAACGACGAGGGCCCGGAGTCGGAGGTGATTGAAAGAGTGTTGGAAATGATCTCCCAGGCCCGCGACCCCGTCATCTTGGTGGACGCCTGTGCCGCTAGACACGACTGTACATTCGAGGCCAAACAGCTCATCGAGTTGACCAAGTTCAAGTTTGCCCTTACCCCAATGGCCAAGGGTTCACAACATATCGACGAGGACGATGAGCGCTTTGTGGGTACGTACGTGGGCACCTTGTCCTACCCAGATACCAAGAAGGCCGTGGAGTCTTCCGACTTGGTTTTGTCGTTGGGTGCAATGCTCAGTGACTTCAACACCGGCTCGTTCTCCTACTCGTACCAAACCAACAATGTGATTGAGTTCCACTCGGACTACACCAAGATCAAGAGAGCCCAGTACCCTAACGTGAGAATGAAGGAGGTGTTGAACAAGATCTTGAAGAGCCCCCATCTCAAGGAAGCAATCAAGGACTACAAACCTGTGGCTATCAAGAGAGAACCGTTGCCCAAGTTGGACGTCAGCCCTTCGTCGAAGCTCACCCAGCACTACTTGTGGACCACGCTTTCCTCCTGGTTGCGTGAGCGTGACACCATCGTGACTGAAACAGGAACTTCGTCGTTCGGTATCATTCAAACCAAGTTCCCCAAGAACGCCGTGGGTATCTCCCAGGTTCTTTGGGGCTCGATTGGTTACTCTGTTGGTGCCGCTTGTGGTGCCGTGATTGCTGCCGAGGAGTTTGATCCGAAGAACAGAGTCATTTTGTTCGTTGGCGATGGTTCCTTGCAGTTGACGGTGCAAGAAATCTCGTCCATGATCCGCTACAAGAACAAGCCTTATATCTTCATCTTGAACAATGCGGGATACACCATCGAAAAGCTTATTCACGGTGAGACTGCCGAGTACAACAATATTCAACCGTGGGAGCACCAGAAGCTCTTGGAGACGTTTGGCGCTGACAACTTTGAGAACATCCGCGTTGAAACCGTTCAAGACTTGAACGACCTTTTTACAAGTGCTGAGTTTGCGAACAACGATAAAGTCAGGGTCATTGAGTTGATGCTTGACGTCATGGACCTGCCCGAGAACTTGATCCAACAAGCACAATTACTGGCAAAGACAAACTCTGGCTAGTCTATATACATTTGAATACATACGTTAATTCGGTGCCTAGAGGTCGTTAGGAAAAAGCGACTCCCAATCCTCGTTAAATAAATCGGATGTCATTAAGACTGGTGGTCCTCCGAAGAAGCCGATGTCCTCGTTGTAGCTGATAGGCGGCTGCTGGTTTTCAGAACTGTAAGAATCCACAGACGTAGATGGTACAATGTGAGGAGGCTCCTCCATTTTCACTTTCACATTATTGACATCTTCAGTCATATGGAAGGCTGGTGACGTCTGGTGTGGCCCATTGACCATTGACAAGTTCTTATGCAGCGGGACTTTGGGTAAGGAATGCTCAGCGAGACTACCACTCAGAACTTGAGTCAGTTCTTCATCATACCCAAGCTTTAATCGAATTAACTTGTACGACTTTTCTGCTAGCTTCCAGGTCTTGGAACAATCCTGAAGAATGTCCATGAAAAAATGTAATAATTCTCTCTTTTTGGTCACAATCTCTTTGTTTCTGTTGATCAAGAGAAGGGCAGAGATAGATAAGATGGAACAATAAACGATGAAAATCGACATTCGTCGTGTTCCGTGTATCTGTTTAAATCTTCCGATGGCGGAATAAAGGTCTTCTATAGCCTCCATACAAATCACGGCCGGAGCTAGATGGTGCTCTTCGATTATGGCGACATCTATGCCCACGAAAGGACGGTTGAGGCAGAGTACTAGGATATAGTAGTAGTACCGGATCGTCAGCATGGTGGGGTCTTCGCCGGTTTCTTCGAGAGACCGTCGGTCCCATTGCAAATCGCTTGGAAGCTTCATTTTCCACGTTTTGATCTGGAAGTTGTACTCGGACAACTTGTCCAACCGCGAAGCCAAGTTCAAGTCCTCGTTATTGCTGAGATCCGGGTCGTTTTCTGTTCTGGTAAACACGTCGTTAAGCATGTTTTCTGATATGGTTGTGAGGGCGGTGATATTCCGGAGTGTTCCTGAAATTTTGGACATCTCTTTGCGGGGCTTTCCCTCGTCATTGGGACCCCTGTACATGTAGTCGTCAATCCATTCCAAGTCGGGGAGGTGGTCTGTCTCTGGGATGGTTGCGTCGGAGATTTTGAGCAACGAGGGACGTCCTAGAACCAAGCTTATAAAGTGGTCTGCCATGTAGCAGCCCCAGTATATGCGACTTCTGATCGCAACGTCTAGCGGGCTCAAGTCGCTCTGGGAGCGCACAAACCACACTTCTGGGTTCAACTGGAAGCCCAAGTCGAACCCCATACGAATGGCGTTTCCCGAAAGCATCCATCCGGAAGCGTTGGAGCCGTTGCAGATATCGTAAAAGGCAAGGAGCAAGAAGCTCTGCAACGACGTGATGGAGGGCTGTTCAAGCTGGGCCAAGAGGATGTCCCGTGCCTGCTGGTAGTATCTCCTGGACTTCTTGAAGATGTGGTCGTTGTCGGACATGCGTGCGCCCAAGCAGCAGATGCTGAGCACGAGGACTCGCGAGCAGTAGAGACTGGCAGGTTTGGGATTGAAGAAGTCAATCAAGAACGCTTCGCGGAAAACGAACATGTTGTGGTCTGGGTACTGCCAGGTGAAGAAGAGCTTCAAGCAATGGATGACATCGGGGTCCTTGTTGAGCAGGTTGATCATGGCCGTCTCCCTTTTTCTGACTTGCCGTTGATGTCTCGACGCAAGATCGCTGTCGTATACGGACATGGGACCGTAGACCGAGCGGGTAGGCATGGGGTCGTCCATATGGTCTCCAGCATCAACACCAGAAGGTCCAGGGGAAATATTGGAAGGCTGTTCGGAGGCGTCGTTTAACAAATCCTCGATTGGGTTCGACTCGAGAAACGCTCGTTTGCCTTCCGCGTCCAACGACTTGTACTTTTCCAAGAAGTCGGTGAAATGCCGTACTTGCTTCTCCAAAGAAACCACGTACGACGCGGGAGGCCGTTTCTTCCTCATGTCGGAAGAAGTCCGTTCACACTCCACACCCAATCTTTTGCAGTTTGTACACGGGATCTTCAAATCACACTTGACCTTTCGTATACGGCATCTCTGGCAGGATAGAACCTTGCCTGATTCTTCAGCAGACCTCTTTCGAGGTGTCATGGTTGTTGTAGTTTGGACTGACTTTTTGTGTGGGGATCTCATGCGGGCTGTCTGCAGGACGGAGATGGAGCCGCTAGAAGCTGGGCTACGGTAGGACTACGGTAGCTAGGTTATAACGTTCTGTATTAATTATTAATATCGATTACCGATATGTCGTGAATGTTCATTCCAGCCCTAGTTGAGTAAAATAATCTGGTACGTCGTGTAGACAAACACAGCAAGGCCCACAGCCACGAGAACAACGTCAAACACCTTCAAGAACCGTCCCACAGCCGTCTCTTGCTTGTCGTACTTGTACGTCTTCAAGTGGATGAGTGGTGGGTAGATGTACACCAACGGAATACATGCAAAACAGCCGTTGAACGACACAAACTTGTCGATGTTCTTCGCGTTGACGTAGGCCAAGGTGCAGATGATCACCACGAACACGGCGCGGAACAAGTTCTTCAACCATTTGATGTTGGAAGAGTACTTTCCGGACCCGTGGTACAACCGGCCGTCCTCGTCCTTGAACCCTTTGTAGTCGGCCGACACTAGGAAGCCGAAAAGCGTGGACTCGCCGATCTTGATTGCGGGAAATAGCTGGAGAGGAGCCGTCAAGAATACAGCACACGAGTAGAGCACCATGATCAAGTTGACCGACAACTTGTCGTTGGGCAAGTTGAGAATGATGATGGACTTGACCTGCTCGCCGAACGCGGTGTAGCCGATTGTGCCAACACTCACGAAAAGCGTTGTGATCAACACCATACTTATGAACAACACCTGGGGAAATTTCTCGGGCCGGGCCATGGAGGCCTCGATCGGCAAGATTAGCCCGATTCCCTCAAACGAGGTGACGGCCACGCCGATGAGCATGGACCAGCTCTGGGAGTTGAAGGGGACGATGTTGGGGCCCAAGCCCTGCTGGGCTAGCTGGAGGCCGGAGTAGTAGAAGATGATGAGAAGGCCCACCACGATGAACACGGAGGAAACAAGCGAGATGAGCGACAACTTGGCCAAGTTGCGGATCAACACGAGCGGCACCATGAGAATGCACTGGATGATCACGATGTTGGCGGTGGTCAAGTACGGGCTGTCTATGCTGAGGAAGTTGCGGCAGAACGACGTCATGTTCTCGGCGGTGAACAAGATGTAGGTGGCCACGAAGCCCACCTGGGAGATGATGATCGAGATCAAGATGCACACCTTCAACGGCTTGCCGTAGGTCTTGAACCCCAACTCGCCGAACGACGACAAGTTCAAGATCTTCTTGGTTCGGATGAGAATGATGTAGCACATGAACGTCAAGAACCCAAAGAGCGAGAGCGCCACGATGGAGAACAAGAGCCCGCCGTTGCAGAACGCCCGAGGAAGGAAGAGAACCCCGGATCCCACGAGCGCCTTGAACATCAAAAAGTACGTCTTGGCGATGGAGGCCGAGCCCTTGGGCTGTTTTCGCGGCGCAGAAGCCGGCGGGCCGGGTCTGCGGTCGCCGAGCAACAGCGACTCCTCGTCAAACACGTCGTCGTAGCCGCCGTCTTCGTTGGAGTCTTCGTCGTCGAAATCCTCGCCGGCAAAATGGCCGTAGATGCTCAAAAACTCCATAAAATTACTGGTGAGGAAGTTGGGAGGTGCCTGGTTTTGCTGGAGCGACTTGTTGATGAGAAACTCGCGGCGAAACCTGCCAGGAACATTGAGATCACTGGCCGTACTCTCTCTTCTGCGCTCGCTGAGGTAGGTGGAAAACGACGAGCTTCGGGTTCTTTTCGGTCTCTGGTCTTCGTTTCGATACACGTTTTCCATCTGCTGGTATATGTGGCGGGCCACGTCTCCTCCTTGATGTTTCAAGGTGTCTTCCTGGTTGATCAAGTGTTTGGAAACAGCTCTGAAATCAATGTCTTTGTTTGCGATGCTGGCATGAAGCGAGTCTTGGGTGGAGTTTGGGGAGCTCAGGACTGGTATGGGCGGTGTCGCGTTGCGCTGGATGCTGTACGACGACTCACGGCTCATGGGAGAACCGACGTGTGTGTTCCGAGACATGTTGCATGGAGTAAGAGGCGGAAAAAATGACTGTGGAGACAGGGCCATGCGGTCACGTGCGTGCTGACGCGGCACTGGAGGCGGCAGTTACTAATCGGTGGTGGCAGCGGCAGCAGCGGCGGCAGCGGCGGCGGCGGCGGCGGCCAGATGCGATGACTAAGCCGCGGCCTCGGGTTACGTAATGGTGGACCACCGGCGCACCGGGCGAGTTCGGGTGAAAGTTCGGGATGCCGCGGCTTATGTGCAGAATGTGTGACTTGGCTGCATGAAAACTGTGGGGCCGGAAAATTTGCCATATGACAGTGTCAAGGCGCCGGCGGTGGGATATACGGGAGCCAGATAGGCGGTGGGTGGCGAGCGGGTGGGCAGAGCTGCGCTGCGATGACGGTGGGGGGAGGGCCCGGGCGAGTTTTTTTTCCCCCCACACCCCCGATGCAAGTGGTGGGTCCCCCACACACACACACCCACACCATTAGAGTTTGGGGGAGGGGATGGCTTCGGCGCATCTAACCCCGTCTCCTAAAATTCCGCTTCGCATTGATGTTGCATATCTGCGGCATCTGCGGCCCCTCGGTATCCCAACTGGGTGTGCGGCGACTCCCGCACATGACAGTTCGGTACGTAGCCCGGCATGCATATGCACCTCTCCGTTCTGTGCATGGTGGGGATGCGGCGCGGCGATAGATGTTTTAAAAGGGGAGACGGCGACGTGGTCTCCTTCTCCACTATTGGCGTTTGAAAGTCTGTTCGTCTGGTTTGTGTTTTCCCGGGCTATATAAGTATCCTTCCAGCCCACCGCACCAGCTTCCCCATCTACATCTGTTACCCCACATCCCCGGTCGTTGCTGCGAGATTCTTTCCGCATCGCCGCCACCTATCATGTTGTACTCATTTGACGACATCAACGTGTTGGCCGTGGGCCCGACGTTCTGCCAGAACATCGACTACATGGACCCGGACAACATCGACGACTACCACTTGTACCAGTGCTGGAGACAGAACAACTCGCAATCCATCCGATGCTACCAAGATGACATCTCCGTAATTATTCCATCCACCATTTCCCGCCGGTTGGAAAACGTGTGCTGGCGCCGATGGTACAAGTCGATCAAGCGGCTCGGCGAGATCGCGCCCAGCCAGATCAACTGGTACAAGGACCAGGACGTGACCTGGCTCTACGGCCCCAAGTTTACGAACAATTCTGGATTCGACTTGGAGCCCCAGCCGACGCTCACCGAGGAGAATCTCTACAGCAACGAGCAGCCGTGCCACGACAGCGACGGCGAGGTCAGCTCGCGCTCCAGCTCGCTTTCGTTGACCAATCTCTCGTGGGCGCTGACCTACAGCGACGAGGACGAGCTGGACTTGAAATCTGCATTGAAGACCGCGTGCGCGTGCTCGTCCAAACGCAAGTCGGTCAAGTTTTGCGACATCGTCAACTTCCGCGAGATAATCAATGGCCGGTCCCTTGATTACGACTTTGTGGACATCAGCGCCTAACAACAACAATGACTGCAACCCGCCTCACAACAAGTACAAGTAAGAATAACATGTGCCACGCACTGACCATAGCATAATAAAATTTTACACTGCATGCCGTAAGTAGCCGTGGCCGTAGCCGGTGACTCGGAAGTGGTCATGCTGGCTGCATTGCGAGTTTCATGACCAAAGTTCCTTCCCGCCTCATCCTTTGACCCTGTTCACATGGTTCGGGTGAGGGGATTGGACGTCTAGCCGCGCCGTCGTTGCCGTCACGTGACGCGCTCCTGCATCGGATGTTTGGCCGCTTTGGGTCACGGTTGTGTGGTTGCATATATTTCCTTCGCTGCAGTAGTATAGCCGCCGGGGCGGTTGGCCAGGGCTCGCTATCGCCACGCTATCGCGGCGGCCGCAATTCTTGCAGTGCTGGAATTTGGAGAACAAAAGTCAGAAGGCAGGAGACTCACGTGTGAGCTGGACCAACACCGTCGGGCAGCAAAGTTAATCGCCGGTGATACTTTCAAACCTTAAAAGCCCGGCGGCCGCCAGCAGCGCGCGACTGGCTCATAACGAAACCCGGATCTGGTAGCGGTTTGGGAGGCACTGTACATGGCGCATCGATTGCAGACGCAAGGCTCATGGTCTGGTCTCCTGAATCGGGTTTGGGGGGGTGTCTGCGTTTCTCCTGGCCTCCCATAGCCGAAATATCCCCTCCTATCTGAACGGACGCAAATGAACTCCGGTTCGTACTTGAGATAAGCAGCTGTGCATGAAGTTGACTTTTCAACAATTGCAGCCTGGGCTTAGAAGCCCACCATTCGGGCTCGTGGCTGCATGCCACATTGTCCCGTGTGCGTGTTATTTGCTGCATTATCATGTTGTGTCATAAACCGGCCCTCCCCTTGGCAGGTATACCCTGCGGTTCCTACAGTTCCTGCGCTTCTATGCTGCCTCTGCCTAAAGCGGTGTGCGTGATGCCACGCATGCTGCGGGATGCCCGGCCACAACACCTGTCGTCCCCGGGCTACTTCTCAATCGGGACACCACCTGTCCAGAACTACAAGGTTCAGGTCGGGCACATCTCCGGTCGTGAGCAAAGTTCATTTCGGTTCTACGGTGACCATCCTGCCCATTGCCAAGAAAGCGGCCCCAGGTCTCGTATCGGGGTAATGACCGATCAGAAAATTATCCATCACCGCCCCAAAACAGGAAACACGATAGTTTCGCAATCTCGATGTTGCGCTTCTTCCGGCAGCTACGTGAGCATATTATGCGGCGGCCAGGTCCCCCCGTACTCCCCCACACCACCAGGTCCTCTTGGCGAGCGGAGTATATCGAAGCGGCGCTCAACATTATTCCTGCGGCGTCCTTTTGAGAGGGGTGCGACTATCTTGCAGCAACAAGTCCAGGTGTGGGGTACCAGAATTGCGTCCTATTGTTCAGTGTTCTCTCTTGCCTCAACCGTGCATACGGTAAATAGTGTCTGTCGGAGTTTCGAGCATGCTGGTGACAGGAGCAATGGCGATGGGCAACAATAAGAAGTATCGCTCAAGTCCGAGGCAGGCTCAAACCTTATTTCTCCATCTCGGTAGATGCAGGTAGCCTTGGTCTAAGGGGCTGAAGGGGGGTGATAAGGCAGTATAGGAGTCATTTCCACAGAGGGGGGTTGTGCAATATTACGCTTGTAATTTCCACAACCGGATTTTCAAAATCTTGGCTGCCAAGATCTGGCGGTGTTCGCTCGAGATTCGACATAATTAGCGAGATGTGAACGTTGGACTTAAAGCCGAAGCCTTTGAAAAAAATCGTGGGTTGCCTATACAGCTTTTTATTGTGTAACCTAGATGTCTTGTTCGCTACACATTATGGGTACATTTGAGCATCTTTCAAGCCACTAAATTTTGCACCAAAAGTTGGAACGTTGGGTCTTCTTGGCGTTTATTGCCGATATAGTGCCCACGGATATTCTCGTTGAGGTTGAAGACTTTCTGCTTTGGGGGACAGATAGAAGACTTATCAGATAAAAATGGGATACGGCTCTTGAGTTCATCGTCACTTCTGGCTGTTGATTAACCGCCGAATAGCTTTTTGAATAGGCTCTTGAATAAGCTCTCGAATATGCACCAGCGAGGATCATTATACTAACATGGTATAAATTTAAGTTTCGGAGTAATTGCAACTCCTAGCAACAATAGAGTTCACCCTTCCAACGTCTCCCAACTGACGATAACAGACTCCTCTGGTTCCAATATCCCGAGTGGTAAACCAGGTTGGAACTAAACTTACTGTTTATTCATATCTAGTGTCCTTCTTATCATTTGTGCACTTCTTATTTTCCAAATGGCTGCAACAGATAGATAGTACCAACAAAGCAGTTTGATGATAATAGATACTATTGACCCATCCTGAGAGAGAGAACTGGTTTCAAAGTCCTAATTGTCTCGATCTCTATTTTGCAGCCAAAATGAAAGGTTAAACGCCAGAACCGGAGAAACCAAGATATCACATGAATCCGGCGTGAGAATAACTACAAGGTTTTCTTCGGATAAGACTTGATCTACAAGTTGGTTTATGAATCTTTTCAGTATGTATATTACCGCCATAACTACAGAATGTCACAGACTACTAGCATAATACTCCCTAACATATTGTGATACAATGCATAGTGGTACAGCACTGTAACACAATTACGTACCAGGCGGTATTAGATCTGTATTGGTATAATAATACAATTCTCGTACAAACATCACTATTGATGCTTTACAGGAAATGCTTAAAATCACCGACGTATAGCAGCACCATATATATTCGATATGGTAGTGTTAAGGTAGTGTTACCTCTCACTACAGCCATGTAATCTTTGAGAGGTGATATAACCCCTACTACAAACAGCTACGAGATGAAGGAACAACATCCCAATATCCAACTAAATCTATACATCAATAAAGTAAAATGTTGCAACATTTCGCGCACGCGTTTTGATCTCTTTCTACAAACTAGATGAACATTGGAGATGACGGTGGCGACTCTGATTTTGATGATTTTGAACTCGATATAGAAAGTATCCGGCAGTCGGAAGCTGCTGCTACTAATAGCTATACTCGAGAATCGCCCAACTTGCAAAACAGCCCTAGTTCCAATAACAATACTTGCCACCATGTCGTGGACTACGAAGCTCTTGCCACTTATATATATCCTACCAACTTGGAAGTCCGTGACTATCAGTATAACATCGTCCAAAGAGCATTCTTCGACAATCTATTGGTAGCATTACCTACTGGGTTGGGTAAAACATTCATTGCAAGCACCGTTATGCTCAACTTCTACCGATGGTTTCCACAGTCCAAAATCATATTTATGGCTCCCACGCGACCGTTAGTGGCACAGCAGATCAAAGCTTGTTGTGGAATCACTGGAATCCCATCCTCCAGTGTGGCAATTCTCTTGGATAAGACCAGACGTAACAGAGCTGAAATATGGAACTCCAAATCGGTATTCTTCACCACTCCACAGGTCGTGGAAAACGACCTTGCATCAGGAATTGTCAACCCCAAGTCCGTCGTTTTGCTTGTAATAGATGAAGCACATCGTTCCCGTGGTAACTATTCCTATAACAACGTTGCAAAATTCTTGAACCGCTTCAACAATTCTTACCGGATCCTTGCGTTGACTGCTACACCAGCATCTGATGTGGAGGGAGTTCAGGAAGTAATTGATAACTTGCATATTTCAAAAGTCGAAGTGAGGACAGAACAAAGCATAGACATATCCAAGTATATGAAAAGAAAACGCATTGAACGCGTGACAGTTGGCACCTCGCTAGATATCCGAGAATGTGAGGAATTGCTAGCAGATGCAATTGCTCCGATATTGAAAATTGCTAATGAACGCAAAATCTACGATATGACTGACCCGACGAAGATCAATGCATTTCTAGTCCTTTCTGCTCAAAAAAGGATTCAAGCCGACCGCACCATTCCAGAAGGTTTGAAGTGGGCAAATTACTTTGTCCTTCAGCTATTAAACGTGGCAGGACAGTGCTTCAAGCGCTTAAATATTTATGGTGTTAAAGCCTTCTATGACTATTTCAGGGAAAAGCACCTTGAATTCACTACCAAGCACAAGAAAAAAGCATCCAAGAACAAGAATGCTGTTAGCTTTTATTTCCACCCAAGTGTCACGGCTATCCTTGAAAAGTGCCGTGCTCTCTCTTCAAATGACGGAGCTGACCATCCCAAATTGGAGGTTTTGATGAACGAATTGGCTGCTTTTGGTGAGAATTGCGACAAACTAGGGTCTAGGGCAATCATATTCACAGAATTTCGACTGTCTGCTCTAGATATTGTGAATTCGATCGAAAAGTTTGGTCATGGTTTAAAACCCCATATATTCATCGGACAAGCAAAGGAAAAAGACAAATTTGATGAGGATGCATACCTTAACAAGGGTAGGGCCAAGAAAAAGACAACTGATGCTAAATCGAATGATTCTGTTGACGACAAGTCTCGAAGTACATCTGAGTTGGCCCAGGCCAAAGGTATGAGTCAAAAAATCCAAAAAGAGATCATCAAAAAATTTCGCCTGGGCGATATCAACGTTCTAGTTGCTACTTCTATTGGAGAAGAAGGTTTAGATATCGGAGAGGTTGATCTCATAGTATGTTACGACTCCACAAGTTCTCCGATTAAGAACATTCAACGTATGGGTAGAACAGGACGAAAAAGAGACGGTAAAGTCTTGCTTTTGTTTGCTGGAAATGAAGAGCTGAAATTTGACAAAGCAATGAGTGGCTACGAGTATATCCAGAAGCATATCATGGCAGGGAAAATGGTGTCGTTGCTGGATCGTAACCGGATAATTCCTCCATCATGCACCCCATTGGTAGAAAGACAATTCATTGAAATTCCCGAAGCGAACAACGAGATAAGGGAGGAAGAGGATGACGATGAAATCATCCGTATTGCAACAACATATATGACGCAAGGACAGACCAAAAAGTCGACTAAGGCGGCGAAGAAACCTCAGAAGCAATTCTTCATGCCTGATAATGTTGTGACAGGGTTTCGCTCGGCCCATCAGCTCGTTAATTCAACAGCCAAACCAATTGTCACGCATGACAACGGCTACTCGAGTTCAGGGAACGACACTTTGGAGAGGATCTTGCAAGAGAATGAGGCTAGCTCTGACTCGGACGAGGAGCAACAGAGCAGTGTCATAAAAAGTGTCTCTAAAGCACCTGAATATGTTCCAAAACAGCCAAGAAGCAGCTCACTCGGTATACGGAAGATGAGTCGCCAGCCCACGTTAACGGACCTCATTCGTGATAAGCAGGAGACTTTTGAGAAGGCTTCAGCAGAAATCGTGGTAGGTGACAGAGACGAAAGTTTTGATGACGGACTCGACGATGAATTTTTACAGATTGCCAATACAACCTCTTCGTTTAAAGACGAAACTCAGGCTGAAACAGATGCACTCTATCCCAATGAATTCTCTCCTTCTGCGGGACATTTGAACGAAGAGGATCGCTTGGAACTTTACACTTCGCATTATACAGAGCTTGGTCCCAGTGAAATAGCCCTGTTCTACGATCCTGGTGCCCAGCTGGAACAATTGTCCTACGGAACTCTGGCTACGAAGAGACGATACGTACCGATAATGAAGACATTACGAGGTATGAAGTCCCCAGAAGCATGTGAATTGATCAATGGCTACAAGCGGGCAAGGATTCGCGACTTTGATGCCACTGGCTTCATTGTACCCGATTAAATAACGAATATCACGATCAACAAGACCAGAGGGCTCTTACTATGGGTGTAGCGATGCCTGGATGTTGCACAGTCCTCGGGTTACCCGGCGCGCTCTCGCTACTATAAAAGCATCGCAACAGCCGCTGGTTTCTTCATCTTTATGCAGGGGTATTACGTGTATCAGTGAGGATTCGTCCGAGATCATGTTTTTGCTAGTTGAAAACTATAACCTGACAGCTCCTTGATGTGGTATCCATGTGGTATCTGCGTCCAGGGAATTTTTGGAATACTTTTTCATTGAATGGCACTTCTTTCAAGGCCACCAATCCATTTAGGGACTTGCAGTGAGGACATTGCGTGTCTTTAAGGATAAAGGATGCCCCTAGCAATTGTAATATGTAGATGCCTCGTGCCGCGCTCGGCTTGTCTTCTTCTTTTCAGGTCTTGAGCTGGATACAACTTATCAAATGATATGTCTGTAAGGGGCTACAGTGAATATGGTTTCTTTTGAGTGCGATTACATCTGGCTTGCGCCTATGGTGATATTGTAATTATAAACCTAGACATGCCGATCTTCTGTGGCACCGGTAACGATCATGATGATGCTTGCCTGGAAATCCACCATCGGAGTGTGCTTATGTAATCGATACTGTAGTTGGAAAAATCGGCCTTGAAGAAGGTGTCGCTATGTTCAAGAAGTTCACAAAGGAAGATGTACACTCTCGTTCCAATATCAAGTCTTCTGCTCAAAGAGGATTGAAGTCGAAGTTTGTGGAACAATTCGAGGCATTAGAGCCAGTTATAGATAATGTTATTCCCAAAAAATCTCAGTTGATTTTGATCAAGTGTGAAGACAAAATCCAATTGTACGCCTTGGATGGAGAGGCGGTGTTGTTCCAATACTTCAATGACATTATTCCCACCTTAAAGACAGTGCACAAATACCCTCAGGGATTCCCTTCAGTACAAGTTGATCGTGGAGCAATCAAGTTTGTTTTGTCGGGAGCCAACGTGATGTCTCCTGGTCTCACTTCTGCCGGAGGAAAGTTGCCAGAGGAGTCGTTGCCAAAGGATAGCATTGTGGTGATTTATGCTGAGGGAAAGGAGCATGCTTTGGCTATTGGAAAGTTGACGATGAGCACAGACGACATCAAGTCGAAAAATAAAGGCATTGGTATTGAGTTGATCCACTATCTTGGTGACGGCTTGTGGCACTTCACAGAGTAATGTATAATGTAAAGACAAATCAGTTGAATGAAATAAATATCTCTTGGTTCTGTTCAAAATTAAACCTGTCGAGCAACGCCGTATCGTCGTCTAGATAATGTCTTTCTTCGCTGTCAAGACCCGCTATGAAGTAGTACAACTCGAAGTCGAGAACAGAAGCGGAGTATATTCTTGCGACTGTTCCTTTTAGGCGAAGCACTGAGTTATCTGTAAGTAGCTGTCGAACTTTAATGTCATCGCCGTTTCGGATTTGAATTTGTAGTCTTTTTCCTGCCAAATCGTTGACGGCTTTGTTTGTCAAGGTGGAAGACTGGTGGATTTTGTACTTTTCAGCAAGTTCTCGCCAGCGACCACTGTCCTGGCTGATGTGAGCACTGCCCGAACGAACTTGGGATATGAAAAACAACTCTGCTTCTTGGATATCCTGCGTTTTGAGTCTAGTGCCGTTGAGGGTCTCAAGGCCCAGGGGGGCACATTTGAACCGAGCCATTGTGTTGTATGTCATTTCATCAACCGATATACCCTCGAAAAGAGGATTTCTATTGATTCGTAGGTGTTTGAGATGCAGAGCCGACAGCGAGAGTCGGTCTATAAACCCCCAGTCCATGATCTTGTTGTCCCTCAAGTCAATTGTCTCTGACAAAACCGTAGTGTGTGGCTTGAGGTCGGATATACTGTTACCCTCCAAGTTTACCGTGTTTATCACGGAAAGGGCATCGGGATATAGTGTTAGCTTGTTAAAAGAGAAATCAATCCGCTTTAAATTTGGGCTGTTCAACGATACGAGATCTTGGTCGGTATATCCATTGCCTGCAATAGATAGCTCTTCGATGTTAGGAAATTTCTTCAAGATGAGTGGAAGGTACTTCATAGGTATGTTGGAAGCTGGAAGACGAAGTGTCTTCAAGTTTGCATGGGGAACACCATCATAGAGGGACAGTTCTTGCACATCAAAGTATCGATTTCCCCCTATACTTAGCTCCTCGAGAGTCGGTATAAGGTCGATTATTTGCCAGACAGTTGCAAGCAGATTGATAAGCGAGAAGCTCAAGTCCAAGTAAGTCAAGTTCTTTAAACGGGAAACAATGGCTTCCTCTCCAATCTGCAATGGAATGGCCACATTACTCGCATCTAAGGATACAGCAACTAGACCCTCAAGTTGTGCCTGGTTGTCACTGAGCTTGTCGAAACCATAGTCTTCCGCGACCTTAGTTCCAAAGGAGATGGATTCATTCTTTGTCCAATATGACGCATATTTGTTAACAAGAGCTTGTGCAATCGATTCCCTGTCGCTCTCTAGCTTCCCCTTTGTGAGATTTATAAAGGAGCCTGCTCCTGGAACTTCTGTTTTGAAGTATTTCTTGCCGTTCAAATCACCGTTGTTTTTACCTCTTTCAGCTTTGTCCCACTCAACTCCAGCAACTGCATCTTCACCCCATATATCGTTGAAAGCACCCACGTACTTCACTGTTGCTAGAAACCCATCTTTGCTCCGGACTCTATCGTTTTTTGCAAGGTTCATCTACTCCCAGAGTACGCAAGATATTTAACGAGTAGAGATATATTTTCGACTGCGAAAATCCCAATCGGTCCAGGCAGGTTCTGGTTCTGCCGCAGGCTCTACAGGAGACTGAAACTATATCTATGCTTTTCCATTACCAATGCTAATTACTCTGTGTTGTCAAGTCCAAAGTTATCTCCAAGCATTCCGTCCAAGTCAAACTCTTTAGCCCAGCCCGAAACAACCGTGGTCTGCTCCACCTTGGGAGGCTCGCTTTCTCCTCTCAAAGAACTCTTGGGTGCGTCAGGGGCTGGGACGTCGGTGGCCTTAGAGGCCTTGGGGAGCGTCCAGCCAAGGAGTCTGCCGTCTCTCCAGTCGTTTAATATAGCCAAAGCCGAGGCCTCCAAGTTTGGAATGCCACCTCTGCCGAGACGGCCTCTGGTTCTTGCAACATGAATAAGCAAATGCTTAGCGAACTCGTCAAGATCTGAGGATGGCAAGGGAGGAAGCTCGTAGTACTGCTTCATTCCATCGGCCATCTGCGGGTCCTGCGAAAACTTCTTCAAGAGAAGCTTCACGGCCGCCAGTGGGTCGGAAACCTGCTTGGGAGGAATAGCTGACAAGAGAGCCAACTTGGCCTCGGTGCTCGATCTCAGCTTCTTGCCAGACCACTCGTCCGGGAAAACGATTCCAGGGGAGTCCAACACCTTCAACTTGTTGTCGATTTTCACCTCTCTCATCGAGGTGGTTACACCAGCGAGGTTTCCCACTGGGCATGCCTTGGCATTGTTGCCGTGTCTGTTGGTCAAGGCGTTGATGATAGAGGACTTGCCGACGTTGGGGTAGCCGATCACACCCACCACAATCGAACGCTTCAAGTTGGACTTGGCGGCGTAGCTTTTCAACGCCAGAAGAAGGTTCTTCGCAGTGAGAGAGTTGGTGAGCTCCTTGTTGTGGGAGGTGGAGTTGGTGGAGCCCATGGACGCCTTCACCGGCACAGTGGGGAACGACGACTTCAACACGTTGAGCCATTGCTTCAACACTGGCGCAGGAATGAGATCCACCTTGTTCAACACCAAAATCAACCGCTTGCCTGGGTTCTGAAGAACGGCCTGTTCCACCTTGCGGGACCTGGTGGCCTCGGGATCCCGGGCGTCTAACACGTACAACACCACGTCGGCAGCCTCAACCACGTTCTTGAAAATTTTATCGTACAACTTGCGGGACTGCTCCCACTCGGTTCTGGCGTCCTCGTCGGCCAGCTCGGGCTCGCTGATATCGTACTCAACGTCTTCGTCAGAAACGTCCATGTCGGACGTCTCTTCTTCCTCGCCGTCGTACTCCCTGGCTGCCTTCTGTGCAGACTCAAGCAATGCTCCAAGCCCGTTGCCGTCGTCAATGTCGTCATCGTCGTTATCATCCATTACGTCGTCGCCTCTAGCCAAGGCTTCTTCACGTTCTAACTGCTTCTGCGCCTTCTGCTGCTCTCTTCTCTCCTTGTCTGCTCTTCTTCCCTCCTCCAACTCGGAGATGATTCTGTCTTTGTACGGGAAACTGGCCGGAATACCAGGGTCCTTGGGCTTTCTGGACTTCCACGTGACGTCTCTTTTGGCGACCTTTCTGTTCTTTCTCTGTTGTGCGGCGGCCTTCTTCTTGATACCTTCCCGCATGCGGGTCGATACCCTCTTGGACGTGGGCTTTTTCACTCTCATGTCTGGTGGGTTCCTGGTTGATTTTGCGATGAGACTAAAAAAAATCGCGATGAGGTCTTCTTGTGTGCACTACTGGATTTGCAGCCGATAACGACCACTCAGTCAGCGGGGAGCTCAGACGTTGGTATATTGCTATAGACTCAGTCGGTGCTTGGCCCTGGTCCTGCTCTGATGCGACGTGAGTTATACTGGCCGTAGTACTCGTCGTCGGAGTCCAGGCCCGACTCAGAATCCGACGCTGCTTCCGCGCCTGTCGCTGAGCCTGCAACACCACCTAGTACCTGTGGCTGGAGTGCCGGTGCTAGTTGTTCCACTGGGACGGCTCCCATATGATCAAGGAGCTTCTTCTTGAGCGAGCTCTTGAACATGTGGGCTTTCTCAGGAACCTTTTCCTTGGCATACGTAAACGTATCTTTGATATCGTCGCTGGTTATCACAACATTGACCAGATTCACCTCGGGAAGAGCATGTGCAGAGACATGTAGCGCAAGAAAACTGGCCGCAAGAGTGGCTAATGATATCATTGTGGGTGTCAACTGTCTTGTGGATGCAATTGTGTACTCAAAGTCGCAAAGAAACTGGCCACAAACGCACTTTATTTCTTGGCTCGGGCCACCGAAGTGTCGCTCATAGTGCGAGCTA
Organism: Meyerozyma smithsonii; assembly: GCA_030570235.1. Lineage (NCBI taxonomy): Eukaryota > Fungi > Ascomycota > Pichiomycetes > Serinales > Debaryomycetaceae > Meyerozyma > Meyerozyma smithsonii. The sequence continues at coordinate 984,511 of JAJLVE010000003.1, read as the reverse complement.
GCTTCTCTCGGCTGGAATTATCGCCTATCGTGTAGGGGAAGCTGTATGGACTCTTCTTGGGGACAGTAAAGGGCTTGTTCATAAAGTTATTGTATGTCCGTGCCCCGCCATCTCCAGGCGACAATTCTGCGTCGTCAACAAGATTGATGTTGGATCGGGTGCGGAGCACCGAGAGCGCTGGCGTGGGCGGGATCGACGGCAGCGGCGGTACTCTGCCCTCCTCTAAATCAAGCTCAACCTCGTTGTATCTTGATGCCATGTGTGGGAAAAGTGAATTCAAAAACGAATAGTGTGGCACTGACTCTTGGAATCTTCTCTTGACCTGAACGTAACCAGGAACATGCACCAACTTTGTGCCTAGCAAATGTCTGAACTTTGATGCGACAAGTACATATAAGAGAGCGATGAAACCAAGAAGGGAAAAGTGCCATATGCCAAAGTGAACCTCGGTGTTGGCCGCGTCTTGGTCGGCCAAGAGATTTGCTGAATTGGTGCCAGCAGCAATAAATTTTTTGGCAGAAAGTTCACTCGGTTTAATGCCGATGGGAGGCGCCTCCCGGCTATCAGGCTCAATCCGCGACGACGCGTACAAGAGGATCTTTCCCAAGGTCCAGGAGAGTTCCTCTCCATTGATAGAATTAGCAGATTTGAAAGGAACATGTGTGTTTTCGATTTTTTCTATTGTTTTTTGTTCTTTCTCGCTGTTGTCGCCCGTTGTTTCTATCCCCAATCTTGGGAGCTCGAACCCTTCGTGCAATACGTCTAGAACCCAGCTAGCTTTGAAACATGCATCACGTAAGAACTTTTCCGCATCGAGATTGGAGTATTTTCCTGCCTTAGAGTTCTTGAGGATTTGCTCCCAGTCACTCTCGCAGTACTCCCTGACCCTTTCGTTGAAGATGTGATAGTTGTATTCTCCACCGCTTTGAAAGACGTCGTTTGCAGTATACCAATATTCTGAAATGCCCACGAACTTGTCCTTCTCGAAGTTGAGCTTGGGTCCGTGGACACCGTTGAACAAGCAGGGTTCTTCCGCACAGGGAATATTCTTTTGGAGAAGCGGGTACACTGTCTTGAGGCAAACCTCGTAGTTTCCAGTGCCCTTTATGGTGTATTTTTCACCGTTAGTCTTGTACGGTAACTGTGCACCCTTGGGCATACAGGGGTCGTTGACGACACTATGAGTGTCAGATACAGCTGCCAGGCTGATAAGCAGGTTCAAGTAACGTTTGCGGGCCTCGTTGGCACCAAATCCTAACCACGTCTGTACGAAAAGCTTCCATTCTTGGGTGACTCCATTGATGTTTCTGAGAGTCACGGTCGAGAGGTCCTCCATGTGCTTCTCGATTTCGTCAGCAGAGGAAGGAACAAACGCTATTTGGGTAGATGCACCGCCCATATCCATGAAGCCAATAGACTCGTGTGCTTTGTTACCTGGTGCGTAGTTTGAAAACTGGCCCATCAAGTAGTTTAATGCGAGCCAGCCGTAGACGCCCTCTGTTTCGCCGTCGATGATTTGAATGTTCTCGTCACAATCGGGAATACTGAACTTGGTCTTCTTGCGTAATACGGAACAGGCTTTCTTGAGAACCTTCTTCTGGTCGGACTTTTTCAACAAACGCATGCCTGCTGTGGCCAAAACAAACACTGGCGTATCTCGTTGTTTTTCGGCTGGAATGATCGACTCAGCATGTTTCATGAGACTTTCGAAATGATCTTCCCAAAGCTTGCCTGACTTCTTTCCTGTGAACGTGGAGATTCCTGGACTCGTCTTGCGAGCCCAGCCCTCCTCTTGGATGATTTTTGGCGGCGATGTTAACACGTTTTCATCTTTTCCTTGCAGCCCTGAAGTTTCCCACTTGTAGATCTGTATACGTGAGCCAGACGACCCAGCATCGATCACTATACCGTACTGCTCACCAGAGCCTTTTCCTGGAACTCTCATCTGCTATCCAGATGCAGTGTTAGTTGGCGCCAGTTTGCACCCTCAAAATTTCGCGGCGAGTCTTCAATCTATTTCTGGAGCAGCCACATTCGACCGTGGAGGCGGGTTGCATAAACAAGACAATATTTGACTATGATAGTGCTTCCAGGGAGCCCCTTTGCGCCGAACGCTGCGAGGAAATTGGTTGATGTATCTCCAGAAGTGGTATCTGCTCGGTTACATACAATGGGCTTACCCTTGGAGAACCGCAACGATTTCGTGTCCTATATAAATTCGTTGAGTAGCTACCTTGAAGCCATCTTCCAGTTTATCACCACCAGAGACAAACAGCTTCTGTCTACTATACGTGCAGCTGAGTCATTAGTTGTCTCTGATAACATTCCATGGCATGGAATTGACCCTCCCAAAGTGTCTTTTGGGAAGAAGCCAGCCGCCATTTCGTGGACATTATTGCATGAAATCGTCACTGTGGCTGCCGTGACCAGTCTTTCATACTCGGCTCTCGCTTCGAAGATCATCGACGACTTGGTTGAAACAGAGCCCGATAACCTCAAAGACTCTGCGGAAGGCTGGACCCCCGTCATTAAACAATATAAGAATGCTGTTTCCCTAGCATCTTTTGGCCTGGAGTGCTTAAGCCATGGAAGCAGCTCAGAAGGGCTGGCCATTGACCACAACTGCTTTACTCTTCTCGAGCGAGCAGCAAATATCAGCATTCAAATGACCATGTTGGTGAAGTCATCGTGGCTCAATCGACTTGATTTCAATAGACAGGGTTCCTTCAGCACCAAGAACAATGGCACATTGTCCCGCGTCGCCATATTTTCCCTTGATGAATTGAAGTTTTGCCAGAAACTTGTCGGAGGGTTTGACTCCAAGAGTATCGTCTTCACTCACGATAACTGGCGTCCATACTTGAACCTCATGGAAAGTTACGCTACTGCCTATTCTGTCCTTTTTCTTGCCATTGACTACTATCAGCAATCTAAATTGGGACTTGCACTTGGCTTAATAAACTTCGGCCTCCTATCCCTCCAGGCCAAAAAGGTCGATAAACCCCCCAAGAATAAAAACATAGTCACCAAGTTCAAAACCAAGTTCACAACACACAAAAATGAACTGTACATCAAGGACTTGAAATCTATAACAACCTTGAATATTGATAAGCTGCTTTTCAAGTCGAGTTCTGGCGCTCTTTTGAAGGATTTAACCTTCCTTTTTGACCAGCTTGTGCAGCTTCACTTGAAGCTTACAAAGGAGAACGATAATTTGTACTTTGACGATATTGTTGACTGGAAAGACGCTAAAAAAGATACCAAGTGGCCGACAGGTGCGGTCATTCCAACGTCTGCTGTGTCGATTTTTCGCCCTCAGGCCTTGAAAAGTGGTAATAACATATAAATATCTACAGTAAAATGCATCTAGATACCTAATAGTACCTATAACAACCAATTTTGTAGTTTTTATCTTATAATTTTTGAAACCTATGGTCAACGTGAATGACAATATTATCAATTGTTGCAAAAATTTAAAATGTTGAGATTCACACCTGAGAAGTTGGAAAAACTAAATATATTAACATTAACGAATCCTGACTAGTTTAGAAAGCAGAAACTCAACAAGAAACGTTTCGGTTCACTCAGACAGTCATTAAACTCATATTAATGTCTTCAGAGCAGTTTTTGCACCTATACTCCCATCGTCATGTTCGCAGATTTTCAAGTGGAAAGGAATTATGTATTATACAGACTAGCCGACTACTTGACCTAATGTTCCTTTCAGTAGATGGAGGCAAACATCGAATGAATGTCTTGCTTTGATATGTTGTAATCAATGTCCCTGTCGAAATCGCGACGGAGAATGGTATTCAACCTGGTAAATATATCAACGAAATTTCTTTCCAAATCTTTCCATAACCTGTCGAGTAAATCTTTCTCGAGCATGTCATTTCCAGAAACGAAATGCCTCTCCAACTTTTTATGCAATTCCTGGGCTTTACCAGTCACATCTCTGTTCGTGTAGTCGCTCAACAAGGATTTGACATATTTCTTGTTGTACTTCTTGGACTTACCATCACCCATGTTGCTTAAGGACTCATAGTTGTTCACAAATTCTATCAATTTACCAATAGTCTTGGATAAGATTCTTTGGAAATAAACGTCTAACACCTTGTTGAAAATACTTCCCAACTGAGTCCTCATGGCGTTGGTACGCTTGATATTAAAAACAGCAAGTTGTTCGGTAACGTAGAACAAATTCTGAAGAATGCGAACATTTCTCAACTCCCTCTCCTTGTCATCAAATTCATGTTTCTTCAAAAGTGGATCATCACGCATAAATAAATGAACGATCGCTTCCGTCAACTGCTTGTACGTATCATCAAGTAAAGATCGAGTAAGTGTGTCTGATCCATCGTTCAAACTTCTTGAAGTTTGCTCGAGAGATGATTCTGCAACTAATAATAATTGAGTTGCATTCTTCATCGAAGGCAAAATTCCACATCCTGCCACAACAGTAGATTTGTTAATGATCTCTACCTGAGTTTTGACGAACTTATTCCAGTTACCCTTGTATTTTTCACTGATCTTCTTGAAGACATCAACGCAAAATATATTCTCGTGGTTATCTTCATTCTCCATAATAAAACTTTCCAAATAAGCAAGAATCACTGGAAGAGTCAAGTCTGCTGCGTTCACCTTTTGCAACAAAACATTCAAGTAGCCTCCAAAAATACCGTTCAAGTTGGAAATCAATTCGTTCGTAAAAGTTTTTATCACTGCATCGTCCAAGGAAGTGTTTTCCAAGGCTCTGCGTCTTTGAGAAAATGGATGCTGTTCAATGAAGTCTTTGAAGTCCAGGACGTTATTATCATATTGGAACATGTGAGCAAGGAAATATTGGATGACAGTTATCAAATCTTTGGTTTCATTGAGCAAATCAATGATTGCCTTTGGATCTTCAATTTCGGATGAGTTCTTGTTCGAAATTGTGTCAACCTGAACTTCCGGCAGTCCCTCTACCAGTGAGTGTTTATGCAAGAAGCGCTCCTTCCTTGCTGATAAGCGAAGTGTTCTAGATCTCCGTGTCAGGGTTTGTTCAAGCACTTTAGAGACATGGGACATTCCAGAAGATGAGTTTTTGATCGTTCTAATCCGACCAATGAGTACTTTTTCCAAAATCGTACTCATCTTACCCGTGAATTCTCCGTTTAATTCCAAGAAATCGGGAAGCGAAACGTCCTTCAAAAAGAAAACGAAGCCGGAGTAAATCAATAAGTTACTCAATTTGTGATATATGGCACTGGGGAAAAATTTGTCAATGGCTCCATGAAGTTGTTCAAAAAGCGAATTAAACTGCTCACCCATGAATCGAATGAAATGACTCTTAAATTTGGAAGTGACTGATTCATACTTGCTCTGATATTGCGTCAATGCTTTCATTGTACCAAGACCACTAGCATTGTCATCATCTGCAAAGTCATTTCTGATTGCACCTAAGGCATAATGCAAATCGAGCAATTTCTCTTCTAAAGGTTCGAGCAAATTCAATCCTTCAAACAGAGTGAAGGATTCTATATCGACGAGGTCATCTGAATTGATGGAAATCTTGCTCAAAACAGCCTTGAGGTCGTTATAAAGTAACTTCTTGTTTATGGATTTGACTTGAAGACCCTTGGAGTCATTCTCGATGGAGTTGATCTCATGAGAAAGAAATTTGAAGCCGATCTCAGTACGTTTAAAAACCGTAGACAAGTTTGAAAGTTCATTCAATGAATCAGTCATGTCTTTTGATAAGCTGTTGTGACCGAAATCTAACGTCACTAGCTGTTTCACGTTGTTGAATTTGAGTGTGTTCAATTCATGTGACAATTTTTTGATTAGCATTTCACCGTTGTCTGATGTTGACCACTTTATGTCATCCAAAATCTCCTCCACTTCTGCATCCTTTTCGCCCATTATCCCTAGGTCATATTTGGAGTCGGAGTCTTTAGATACCGAGTTCAAGCGTAATGGACGCCCATTGTCCTCCATGGTGGAAATTTCGTCCTGAGAGAAGCTGGTTTCTTCTTCTATAGTGTCGTCAAATGTAGAAGCATTTAAATCTTTCGAGAGATTAGCGGACTTATTGAACAGGTCGTTATGAGGATCGAAGTTCAATTGAGAATCCATGAAATCCTCAATATCCTGAATTGAACTGTCGATTGCATTGGTGGTATCATCGAGCTTGGTAGACTCCTCGATGAATTCATCAGTCTTTTCTTTATCGCGTGGTTTCTTTTGTAGGACTGGTTGATCAATCTCATCATCATCATCCTCCACTTCTTCAATTCCAAAATCGGGAGAAGCATTTGGCTGAGTAAACAGCTTTTGGCGTGAATGGCCACGCAGATTGTGTCTTCTCTGAGACCTGGAAGAGGAGCGACCCAGAAGCTGCTCCTCTAATTGCATTCCCAAGGCAGCGGAAGACTCCATATTTTCCGACACCTTTCGAGGAATCAGGTCAGTCGACTCGACACGACGCTTGTAATTACGCAATGGAGAGTTTGTTCCTCCAGATGACCGCACGTAGTCTTGCAACCTTTCCGGCAGGTATGGTTCCTTTTGAGGGTTTGCGGTATTTGTGGTGAACACGAAGCTATGGGCATCATTTGCAGACTCGTCGGACTTGCGAGAGCGGGTGGTGGAGACGTCATGTTGGTGCTGAGGGTCGGCAACGTTTTCTCTACTCACGTCCAGGAAGAAGGTCTGCTGGCTTCTGTCCAGCTGCAAGCGTCTGTAGTCGGAGGACGTCAGGTCGTTCACACTGGTGACGGAGGAGTTGGCCAGCGGTCTGTCGACCAGCATAACCTTCATAGGCTTCGAAGGTAGTTTTCCATTGGCCGTGAAGTCCATGTCAGAATAGAGGTTATTGGGAGGCACAGCTTCCATGTTTGGAGGCTGTGGCGGCAAGACGGGGTTGGGTAAGTTTTTTCTCTTCAAAGACCTCGTTTTCAAGAGTTGGGGGTTTGGCCGTGGCTCGTTAATGGTGATGTTCTCCGGGTGGTGTGGTGCCTCGCCAGACGAGGTGGTTTGCAACGCGGGAAGCTTCAAGTCCTGCAAGGTGTAGCCGTTGAGCACCGGGTAGCGGCCCATGAATGCGCTGTAGGCCTGGGCCAAGTGCCTGGCAAACCTGACTGCCCGTTCCGGCGTCTCTGGAGTCTGCCAGTAGTAGTCTTTGTTCAAAGACAAGATGATTCCCCTGTCGCCTGCTCGGGTAATAGCCTTGAGCTCGTCCATGTCCCACGTTCGCCCGATCTGGTACACGTTCTTGCTATCGTTGAGCTTGCCTTTTTGGATCAACGATCTGCCGGTATGTCGAGTACAGATGGTCAATATTCTGTCTTTCGGGGTTCCAATTTCTCTGGCAGGGACGTTCGGGGGCGGCGGATGCGAGGGGAAGGCCGAGTACTCCCTCACGTTGATGTGGGTTTGGTATGACGCCTCGGTGACTCTTCTGCCATTATTGTCAAGCACCACTTTCGAGTAGCAGTCGGCGATGATTTTGTCCACCTGCATTCTCCGCTGTCTGGCTGGGTCCTGGGTCCCGCCCATTGGAGGCTGGGCTCTGTATCCCATTGGTCTAGGTCCCTGGAGGACCGGTTGTGAAGGACCGTGGAAACCAGGACGATTGGCTGGATTTGCCGACGAGCTGGGGGCTCGCTGGTTGGGGCCACGGGGATAGTTCATGAGTGTGTGGGGCTGTGTAGTCTGGATGGAATGATTACCGTGTGTTTCTGTCACAGAAATGCCCCAGAATTGCGACAACAACAATAACAATTGCAACGGTTGGTGAGATCGTGACTTGTTTTTTTGTTTTTCGCGGAGCCATAACTACAGGCCGGTCAAAGTAGGCGGTTGCTAGCTAGGTGGTCTATACGCCTACAGATACGCCAGCTAGTGCCAGCACCGGCTATTGCCAACTATAGCCGACTATTGGTCTCCGCGCCGTTTTGTGCTCCTGCCGTTCAGTTTCCGTTCAGTTTCTTCACTTTCTGTTCACTTTCTGTTCGCTTTTCTTCTGGCTCTTATCGTTCTTGTCGCACGCACCAGCTGCGTTTTCGATCCGGTCAACCTGGTAGCCCCACACTTCAGCCAAGCTGTTTCCCCGGTCGGTCATCGCATTCAAGCGCCTCCTGAGCGCCTCGTTGAAGCATATCTCCTGGGCGACCGGGAAGAACGCCTGGGCCCAGCCTTTCTTGTACACTTCGCATTCCTGGACAATTTGCTTGATTTCGATCTCCTGGAACTTGGCCTGGATCTCAAACTGGCGGTACACGTCGTCGCCAATGAGCCCCTCCTGGTAGAGGCGCGTGAAGATGGCTTCGTTTTCCTTGAGCTTCAACGACCGGCGGATGGCTTCCACGCCTCGACGCAACAAGGCAGCTTTCATGACCTTTTCGTGGGGCTTTTTGTCCTTGGGCACGTCGGGGTCCACGTACTGCAGCTTCAAGAACGCATAGAGAGACGCCGGGTGGTTGTCTTTGAAGATGGGCTCGATTTGTGCCAACTTCTGGATCTTGCTGCGTCGATAAAAGATCGAGAACGCCACAAATGCACTGAGGAGCACCGCCACGTATATCAACGGCGTGATCACAGAGATCTTGATTTGTTCTTGTGCCGTTTCTTCGTCCATTGTCAACGTGAACTTGGGAACAGTTGTACAAAAATTCGAGGCTCGCAGGGCAACGTGCAGGAGAGACGGGAGACAGGGAGGACAGTACTAGTAGAAGATGCATTCTATAACACTGTGGACTGCTGTATTCTAATTTGCAATTGGCCAATTGCTTGCTGCTAGCGTCAAATTTTCAATTCGTCTTTCTCCTCATTGTCTGCCATATACCTCCATCGCTGCTCGGCGGCTCTGCCTCCAAGTCCTTCTTCTCTGGAGACTTACCAGCCAGCATTTTTGCGCACACGGAGACCCCAGTACTTTGCAAGCTCGTCATGGTACACGTCCACCTCCTCCAGACTGAGTTTCTCCATTCTTGTCCAGAACGCTTCGTCGTCCTCCACCTGGTCTCCGTCTGGAGAGTCCACTGGGAGTCTCTTGGCAATCTCGTAGAACTCACACAAGGCGAGCACCTGCTTGGAACCTAGCGCTTTGAAGTCCTGGACTGTTTTGGGAATAATATCGTCTCCTTCCGGCAAGTCTCCGTCCTTGTTCGTGAGCGGCGCAACCAACCCGCTGTCATTATCGGGCGACAAGTGGCTGTTGAAGATCCTGCGTGTTGTGCGCTCCTCCAACGCGTCCAACTGGCCCTGGAGCTCCCCCACAAGCTGCACAATGTCGTCATTGGTAACGTAGTCGTCCATGTCCACCGGCCCGCTGGAGCCGGCCATCAGTTCCTTCACGTTCCGGACTTGCATCGACACCAACTGCTCGCCGGTCTTGCCGATCATCGTGGCCTGCTTCTCCACATAAGCTGTCAACGCATCCACCCGTTTCTGCAACTCTTGCACTTCAGACATCTTGTCCTCTTGTTGAGATCCGTGCGGAGTGCAGGTAGCCACAAGACAACAAATATCCCCAGGTTTTGCCGGAGCATGCCTGCAGGAACATGACGTCACACGGCAACCATGCTCCAGCTGAGACACCAGGCTGTGACAACCGGGAGCCACTCGTGCAACAAGCTTGCTCAACCTACTTGTGAATGAACGACAAAGTGGAATTGGTGGCACAGCCAGACCTGGACGGACGCAGGCCTCTGGCTCAGGAAACACTCGAGAAGCTTCAGAAACTCGCCCACGAAAACTCGCCAGAGAGCCGCCACCAGACAACACACGAAGACAGCTACAATGCCAGCCACAATGTCAATGGCGACGACAACGACAATGGCGCCAACGACTACCTGTTGAAGTGTTCCCCCAGTCCTTCCCGAGTGCACTCGCATAAAACTGTACACGAGAGGGAAAAAGAGGCCCACGGAAACACCCAGAAAAGTGGGACGGAAGAGGAGGGGGAAGAACAAGAAAGATATGACGAGGATGGGTTCAAAATTCCCGCGGGAAAAATACCGCTAGATGGCCATTTTTCCGCACGCGAAATCGAGCAGTTGCTTCTGATAGCGCAGGAAGAGGGCATTTTGGCCCAAGACGTGAGAATGGAGGTTTCGGAAAAGAACCAGGTGGGCGACAAGGTGGTGATTATGGATGCTCCAGAGGGGGAAACAGATAGAAGTGGCCGTGAACACCCTAAAGAAGGTGAACATAAAAACAGGGATGCTAGCGGATAGCCTGCCCATGGCTGTGATGGTTGGCCATTGGAATGGCCATTGGAATGGCCGTAGGAATGGCCGTAGGAAAGTAGCTCTTCTGTTGTTTAGCGTAATCCAGATTTTAACTTATCAATCTCCCAGAACTTCCAAACATAGCATGTACTGGTACATACCAGCCTCTAATCACACCCTTACCATCCAATTCCTTCTCTTTTTGTCTCTGGAAGTACCAACCCTTTTCTCTTGTTTCCCAATTCATGCTCTCTTTTTTGCACCCAAGTCGCACCGCGAGAAAAAAATCCCGGTGTTCATCATTATCATTCCATACCCATTGCATCGTACACCACCCAACAGCATCATATACGGTCAAGCAAGACCAGATCCACCAAACGCATCCGCCGCAGAATCATAAGCCATGGTCAGAACCCGCTATCCTCGAATATATCTGCATGCAATTGCCCTTTTTGGCATTGTCATTTTCGGCCTAATGGCCCATTTATTTAGCCAGGGAACAGAAGGGGCTGATTCTCCTGGCTGCAGACAGGTGTACATGGGGCCCTCCTATGCCCGCATAAGGGCGTTTGATGAAGAACACACAAAGTTTGCATCCAAGTATTCTCTCTACTTGTACCGAGAACAGGGCAAAGACCCGCTTCCAGAACCAGACAGTGCTGCTGACTTCCTCAACGGAATACCAGCCTTGTTCATCCCAGGCAACGCCGGAAGCTACCGCCAGGCCAGATCAATCGCGGCCGAGTCGGCAAACTTGTATTTCGACGAAAACGTGGGACTGAAAAACTACGACTTTTTCGCTGCCGAATTCAACGAGGACTTCACGGCGTTCCACGGAAGAACCATGCTTGACCAGGCGGAGTTTTTGAACGACGCAGTCAAGTACATCCTTTTCCTCTATAGCTCCAAGCCCAATCCTCCCAGTTCGGTACTCATTCTCGGCCACTCTATGGGGGGAATTGTGGCCAGAGTCATGCTCACATTGCCCAACTATGTCGAGGACTCCGTGCAGACGATCGTCACATTGGCATCGCCACATGCGGCTGCTCCGCTCACCACCGACGGTGACATCTTGCGCATTTATTCAGCCATTGACAGGTTTTGGTACGAAGGATACCACCTCGCAGAAGACTCAATCCAGAACAGACGCCTACAGAACGTGTCGCTCATATCTATCACTGGTGGTTTGCTCGACAACACTCTTCCTGCTGACTATACCAACTTGGGATTCCTTGTCCCGGAGTCACACGGCTTCACAGTCTACACAACGGGCATCCAGAATGTTTGGACACCCGTTGACCACTTGGCTATTGTCTGGTGCAGCCAGCTTCGTACAAAAATCCTGAGGATGCTATTGGAGTTTGCCGACGTTAGCAGCCCTACAAAACAAAAGCCTTTGAACGAAAGAATGAGGATCGCCAGACAGAGTCTACTCACAGGATTTGAAGACGTCTGTGCTCAGGACAAGGCTATCCAGGCCACTCTGCTGGACAGAGCCATCGATCTACAAGTTGATGAAACGCAATTGTATAGAATGCAAGCTCACGAGCAGCTTGATATCACCGGCTCGAAGAAGCCACTCGTGCATTCGTTTGACCTCACTCAACGTGATGCCAGCTTGAATCTTGTAACCTCCCACCTTCTGTCTTGGGAGCTGTTTGCAAAGGACCGTACTCATACCGCTGTCTTACTTTGCAACAAATTAAACGGTAGCCCAAAACTGAGTCCAGATGCCTTCGTTGTTGGTGATCCCGAAGCTGAATCAAAGCTCTATTTTAAGTGCGTCGACACAAGCAATGATGCTACAATAGTGCCCAATTCGAAGGCTCTGTCGCTTCGGGAAACATCTCTCGGAGGCGAGAAAGAACCATTTAGGGCCCTCAGATATCACGCCAAAGAATTAGTGGCCTTCGATTTTGCTCTTGTTCTCCGAGGCAAGTCTCGTGGTTTTGTCGTTGCAGATGCCGAACCAGAGCTGCAGCTTGTTGCTTTTGAGAGCCTTCTGTCATTACTCTTGAGTGAAACCACCATTGAAATATCCCAGCAACGTCCGTTGGTATCCAATATTAAGATTCACGGCGCCTGGAGCAGCATCTTGGCTTACAAACTCCGGTTCGATGGCTACAAAGGCGAAGAGAAGTCATTCCCGCCCCTATTGAGGCAATGGAAATCCAAGCCTTATGAGACCAAATGGCACTTACAGCTAAAGGACGAAGTCTTGCTAACATTGCATGGCGTTGCACCATTCACTCCCTTCATTTACGACCTGAAGAACCACGATCATGGACTTAATCTCGAATTGTGGTCGGTTTCCGGAACAAAACAGCAACCTTTGAAGTTGACGTTGACGGTAGATATCATGCTGAGTTTGCGGTTGCTTGTGGTGCGCTACCGGCTTGCAATCATTGCATTTGCAGTTGCCATCACGTTGGCAGTTTTGGCTATTCAAATCAACAGCTTTCTGCAATCCAAATCGTTCCCCAGCTTCTCGCTTGCATTGTCAGAATTGACGTCTCCAAGAATCTTTGGTTTGACTTGCTTGATTCTCTCCTTATTGACCCCAATTGCCAGAATAGGGGCTGTCCAAAAGATACTAGACGTATTGGATCCTGTTGTTCTTCAAGACAGAAATGAAATCAACTTGAGCTTGCACGCTGACTTTAAGCTCAATTCCTATTATCTTGGACTTGAGGAATCGAGTCTTTGGTTTGTTGGACCACTTTTCTATGTCATTGGCATAGGAATCATCAGCTTGACATATTGGGTATTCTACGGAATGGCAATTGTATTAAGCTACATAGTAACCAGGCTATCTGGAGTTCAAAAGACGAGTGACAAGAAGGAACAGATTGACAAAGAAGAGAAAGAGACAGAAACAAGCAAGCAGATCAGAAACAGGATCATAGCCATCTTTGGTGTCTTTGTCTGTACCTCCTTCTACCTTCCGTACCAATTGGCATATGTTGTGTGCTGCATCACGGAAGCCGTGGTTGTTATCAGGTTTTTCTGCATCGGCAATAGGAATTTGGTCAACTACCACATGACAATATTGATTCTTATGGTGTGGGTGCTTCCCATCAATATTCCGGTATTGATTGTGTTTGTCCACAATCTTACTGTCGATTGGACCACTCCATTTTCGTCGCATCATAACTTTTTGGCCCTCTTACCGATTGTGATGACGGTGAACAGACATGCACACAGAAACAACATGCCCCAGTTTAAAAGAGGAAGCATTGGCATAAGAGTCTTCTACGGCTACATCGGATATTTCATCCTCTACTGCCTTGTGTACGGGATCCGGCACACATTTTGGATCCACCATTTGTTGAACTTGATGTTCTGCATCATATTCATCCACGAGGAGGAATACAACAAGTAGACTACACCAGAATCATAAGGAATATCTTAATTATTCATTACTAATATACACAACCCAAAGGTTCAAGACAGCGAACCATCTTAGTTAGCAGCAGAAGAGTACTTGGTGATGGTTCTGGTAGCCTCGGACACAGCGTGCTTGGCCAATTCACCTGGCAAGATCAATCTAACAGCAGTCTGGATCTCTCTGGCGGAGATGGTAGACTTCTTGTTGTAAGCAGCCAACTTGGAAGCCTCAGAAGCAACTCTCTCAAAAATATCGTTAACAAAAGAGTTCATGATGGACATGGCCTTTTGAGAGATACCAGTGTCAGGGTGAGTTTGCTTCAACACCTTGTAGATGTAAGAAGAGTAAGTCTCCTTTCTGGTCTTGGTTCTCTTCTTGTTGTCAGAAGAAGCAGTCTTCTTAGCAGCTGGTTTCTTCTCAGCTGGAGCCTTGGAAGCGGGTTTCTTTTCAGCCTTAGGTGCCATGATTGAATTTGATTGTTAATAAAAACACCAGAAAAAAATTCTGAACCAGTGACGATCCCTTTTTATATTAACAACCTGACCAAAACATGGAGTCTGCCGCGCTCACGGTGAGGGTGGCGGGGAGAACGGTTACCCGCCGCACGCCTGTCCGCGCGCCGCGAAGTTAGTGCCGAGATATACCCGGCACCGCGTAATCAGCAGCACTAACATCTGGGGGCGACCACCGAGTCGCGCGCCGGCTCCAGCAACGGGTAAAAACAGGAATAGTGCGTAGTTGTGCGCACGCGCTTGTCCCCGCGTAGTGGCAACAAACAGTTGTGGAACGAAGTGTTTGTTTTCCCGGACTTGCGTATATAAACCAGAGGACAGCTCGTGACGAGACTTCTTTTATTTTAGGTTCACTACAAACAACTAAAACATAATGTCAGGTGGTAAAGGAAAAGTCGGTTCTTCCGAAAAAGCTTCAACTTCTAGATCGGCCAAGGCTGGTTTGACCTTCCCAGTCGGTAGAATCCACAGATTGTTGAGAAAGGGTAACTACGCACAGAGAGTTGGTTCCGGTGCTCCCGTCTACTTGACCTCCGTGTTGGAGTACTTGACTGCTGAAATCTTGGAGTTGGCTGGTAATGCTGCCAGAGACAACAAGAAGTCCAGAATCATCCCAAGACACTTGCAATTGGCCATCAGAAACGATGAGGAGTTGAACAAGTTGTTGGGTCACGTCACCATCGCCCAGGGTGGTGTCTTGCCAAACATTCACCAATCCTTGTTGCCATCCAAGAAGTCGATCAAGGGTGCTTCTCAAGAATTGTAAGTTTCTGGTTAGAGCTGCTGTTGCTTGCTAGAAGCTGTGTATATTAGTAATGAATATTTGTCAGACTTTAGCTTTGTGTTGTTGTAGACGGGTGACGCGGTTTGCTGGTTGTAACTTATCGCACGAGCGCATGTGAACTTTCTTGCTGTTACCTTTTGCTGCCATGGAGAAGTTTTCAAATTGGCGTGACAAGGGGACTGGGATATCGCCGTTTATGCCAGTCCCCATCCCGCGTTCTGGCAGCTCTTCGTCACCCTTCGTTTTTTTGCTACGTCTTCCCGTGCTACTTCTTGTCGGACTTCTATACGTGGTGTTTCCTATCCAGGTGCTTGCCAAGTTCATCACCCTAGCGCTTTTGGGGTTCAATCGATACGACTTGTCTGTGGAAGGAGTACGCCGGTCCAGAACAGACGAGATAGACAGACTGAGACCCAGCGTGGGTGATTTTGTGGTGACCAACTACACTAGCCCGCTCGATGGATTTTTCTTAGCAGGCTTGTCGAACACTTTTTGGTACAAAATTGCGTTGTTGGTGCCTGACGACAGCGGCACGTTGTACGAGTACTCCATCTGGAGCTTTTTCTGGTTGACGTTGTCCAAAGACATCGGCCGTCCCACGCTGACGGTGAGGGCCGCAGACTATGCAAGCTATAAAAACAAGTTGGTGTTCCTCTTTGCCGAGGGCACTCCCTCGAATAACAAGGCGTTGTTGTCGTTTGTGCCCAAGATCCCTGCTGTGCCAGCAAAGCTTGGCTTCAAGTTCAAGACTGTGGCTTTGAGAATCTCTCCGCCATACTTGACCACACCCATTCCTGTCGCCAGTCCTCTTGGCTACTTGTACCAGGTGCTTTCGCACCACGACCGCAACAGCTACATCAAGGCCAAGGTCATCAAGCACGACAGATCCGAGTACGGAACCGAGTTCAACATTGACGCAGCTGCGGCGTCTTTCGAGTTGGCACAACTCAATGTAATAAGCAAGGACCTTGGTCTCGAGGAGAAGCGCAGGTTCTATAGTTATTTCGTGGATTACCAGGTATCTAAATAGAGTAATAAAGGATTAATGGACTGAGGAAGGAAAATGCAAGTTAGGACGGACTCTCGCTGCGAGACCGTTTGCGACGATGGCTCTTGTGCTCGCTGCTCTTGTGTTCTCGACTCTTGTGTTCTCGTCCCTGTCCACTTTTGTGCCTGTGCCTGTGATGACTCTTTTCGTGCTTCTTTTCGATATACTCTGCCATTGGGTCTTTGAATTCGTCGTCTTCATTAGTAGTCTTTTCTGGTTCTGGTTCGGTTTTGGCGTCGTCATATTCGAGCAATTTTGTCTCTCGCTCCAATGCTATTTCTTGAACCTCGTCGTAATGCACCTTAAAGTCGTCTTCGTTCTGCCCCTCACGCAACTTATAGTAAACATGGTCCACCTTGATGCGTTTGTTCCATACTTGTATCCCATTAAAGTTGTCTATTGCGAGCACACAAGACCGGAAATCCTCATACTTTAGGTAGCAAAACCCCTTAGACTTACCGGTTTCTCGATCTCGGATCAAGTTGATATGCGTAGGATTGCCGTACTGTGAAAAAATGGCCACAATATCTGTCTCCTGGAGCTCTGGCGGAAGGTACCCCACATAGATGTAGGAGGTATCGCGGTAATCAGCATGCCACGAAGCGGAATCACTCACATTGTTCTCGAGCTCGCGGTTGTTTATGTCGATTATTTTCTGAATTGCAGCCATAGTGCCCTGTAAACCGACCTGGCCAACGTCAATGCCCCAGAGTAGCAGCTTCAAGATAATCAAGAAGGTGTATGCAGGAGCTAGATGAGTTGAAAAAAATGCCGATGAGCTCGCAGTGGTTACAATCAGCATCTAGTCATGGCGAAGAAAAACACCGTTTCTGGACCGAAAATAAAGCGGAAGAGAGAAGTCGAGGAGCCTGAGGTGTCCGAATCTGAAGATATCAATGTCGAAGGACTTATAGACGCCGAGGCCAGCGAGGCATCTGACGACGAATCTGATGAGGACGTCCAGGAAGCCGCTGTGTCTGACGATTCTGAGGGTGATTCTGAAGACGAACTCAACGCATTGCTTGGCGAAGAAGAAGATGTCAGCGATGTGGACTCGGAGGACTTCTCTGACGAGCCCCAAGACGACTCAAATAGCATAACCGACAAGTTGACCAACGTCCGCATTAGAACCTCGTCACAAGGGTCACAGGATGTTCACGGGTTCTTCGCTGATGGAACAGACCGTATAATAAAGCCAGAAATCGACCCCGTGTATGACAGCGACGACAGTGACCACGAGAACTTCAATACCATAGGCAACATCCCATTGTCGGCCTACGAAGAAATGCCCCACATTGGCTACGATATCAACGGAAAGAGAATCATGAGACCCGCCAAGGGATCTGCCTTGGACCAATTGTTGGAGTCCATCGACCTTCCAGAAGGCTGGACTGGTCTTCTCGACCAGAACACTGGCGCTTCGTTGAAGCTCACCGACGAAGAGTTGGAATTGATCCGCAAGATTCAGCACAACGAAAACACAGATGCCAACATCGACCCATACGAACCCACCATTGAGTGGTTCACCTCCAAGACCGAAGTCATGCCCCTCACTGCCGTGCCAGAGCCCAAGAGACGGTTTGTTCCTTCCAAGCATGAAGCCAAGCGCATCATGAAGATCGTAAGAGCCATCAGAGAGGGCAGAATCGTGCCTCCCGAGAAGAGAAAGGAGCAGCAGGACGAGGAACAGTACAACTTTGATTTGTGGGACGACGCCTCCGACGAGCCAAATGACCATATCATGAACTTGAGAGCTCCCAAGCTCCCCCCACCCACCAACGAGGAGTCGTACAACCCACCCGAGGAGTACCTTATGACAGAAGAAGAGAGAAAGCAATGGGATGAAACCGATCCGTCGGAGAGGGAAACCAACTTTGTTCCACAGAAATATGGCGCTCTCCGTAAGGTTCCAGCATACCAAGAGAACTTGCGGGAAAGATTCGAGAGAAGTTTGGACTTGTACTTGGCTCCACGAGTGCGCCACAACAAGTTGAACATCGACCCGGACTCGTTGATTCCAGACTTACCTTCTCCCAAGGACTTGCGTCCATTTCCCATCAAGTGCTCCACCATCTTCCAGGGCCATGTCGGCAGAGTCAGAACATTATCTATCGACCCCCTGGGTTTGTGGCTCGCTACTGGTGGTGACGACGGTACTGTTCGTGTCTGGGAGATTCTTACTGGAAGACAGGTTTACCACTGTGATCTCGTGGATAAGAAGAAGGACGACGACAATATCGACACTTTGGAGTGGAACCCTGAAGCCAGCGTGGGTATTTTAGCCGTTGCTGCTGGAGAAAACGTGTACTTGTTGGTGCCCACGATCTTGGGCTACGATATTGAGAACGCAGGAAGGCTGAAGATCGAAGCCGGTTGGGGTTACGACTCGTTTGGCAACAAGAGCAAGCGTGGAGACCTTCATGTGAACGGTGAAGAAGAAGGTGCTGCTGGCCCTGGTGAAGTCAAGAAAGAGGTCGCCAAGTGGATGACGCCAATGGAAGCCCAGTCCCAGCAGGGAGTGGCCGCGATAATACAGTGCAGAAAGGCAGTCAAGAACTTGTCATGGCACCGTAAGGGAGACTATTTCGTGACGGTGTCTCCGGACAGCGGAAACACCTCGGTGTTGATCCACCAGCTTTCTAAGCACTTGTCGCAGTCTCCGTTCCGCAAGTCGAAGGGTATCATTGTGGATGCCAAGTTCCATCCTTTCAAGCCGCAACTCTTCGTAGCGTCGCAAAGAAGCGTCAAGATCTACGACTTGTCGCAGCAAGTTTTGACCAAGAGGTTGATGCCTGGTGCTCGTTACTTGTCGGGTATCGACATTCATCCTCGTGGAGACCATTTGTTGGCATCTTCGTACGATAAGCGGGTGTTGTGGCACGACTTGGACTTGTCGAATACTCCATACAAGACATTAAGATACCACGAGAAGGCGGTGAGGAACATCAAGTTCCACAAGGGACGTTTGCCGTTGTTTGCATCGGCATCTGACGATGGCAGCATACATGTTTTCCACGGCACTGTGTACGACGACTTGATGACCAACCCATTGTTGGTGCCATTGAAGAAGTTGACTGGGCACAAGGTGGTGCAGAGTTTGGGAGTGTTGGACTTGGTGTGGCACCCCAAGGAGGCATGGTTGTTCACTGCTGGAGCAGATGGCACTGCGCAGTTGTGGACCACGTAGTTCTACAAGATGGAGATAGCAAGAGAATAGCGATAGCAATAGTAATAGCATTGGCGATAGCAGTAGAAGGCAGGCAATAGCAAAGGGCAGATAGCCAAATAGCCAGATAGCCAAATAGCACAGTCTTAGCATTATTTATCGCCTCATTTATCGAGGCCCTGTGGGTAGTAGACAAAGCTGATGAGGGCTCCGCTGGAGTAGCGTGAAGTGAATACGGCTTGCGGCAGGGCGTTGAACACGTTCTGGAACATCACCTTGATGTTGTCCACCACGCCGGTGTTTTCCTCGTGCATTATCCAGGGCAAGTGTTTCCAGTCTAGGACTCCCTCGTGGCAGTAGCGCACTGGCGTGGGGTATTTTTCAAGCTGTTCTTTGGAAACATCGGCGGAGAACAAGTGGACCCCGCCTCTGTCCTCGTCGTCGACGAACCACCTGAGTACGCCTCGGTCCACGTACGAGTCTATGGAGAGGCCGGTCTCCTCGCGGGTCTCACGAATGATGCATTGTAGCGGCGTTTCGTCAGCATCCAACTTGCCGCCGACTCCGTTCCAGCGGCCCATCCACGGCAGCTTTTCTCTGTTCAAGAGAAGCACCTGGTTTGTGTCTGGGCATCGGATGAAGCCCAAGGTGTATTTCTGATAAGGCATGGAAGACGCGGTGCGGCGAAAAGTGCGAGCAAAGTGCGAGCAAAGTGCGCGAAAAGTGCGGCGAAAAGCGACGAGAATCCAAGCCAAGCCCGAGCCAAAAGACGGCACTACGGGGCGTCAAGACTGCTGGCGGCATGTAGCAGGTCTATCCACTGTAGCAACGGCTGGGCCTCGGGGAGGAGGCGTACGCGTGCCAATTGGTCGATGTGTTCGGCGACGCCAAAAGCGCGGATGTCTTTTTGCAAGTACAAGAGCGCGGCTGAGCTGCGCAAGAGTCCGGACTGGGTCGCGGTCAACGTGTCCGCCGGCCAGTGGAAGATGGCGGCTGCTGCTAGGGTGGACGCTGCCGACACTGCCGGGTCTGCTCTGCCCCAGCTGGTGCCGAACGCCGGAATCACCACCGTGTTGACTGGGTGGGGAGCGTTTTTTGCAGCCACCAACGCGTTCCACACGGCGTCGAAAACACGCTGGCCAACCTGGTCGTGGGGGATGGGCTCGGGCACCACCATGGACGGCGCCGGCACGAGGTAGTCGAACTGCGGCCGGGCCACCATCTGGGCCAAATCCACCACCCGGGCACTGGCCACCGGCAAGTAGCCGTGGTGCGAGTGGGCGAGCAGGGAGAGGATCAGGTGTTCCAAAGCGGACTCCAGGACGGGAGGCGGCAGGATGCACCGGAGCACCAGCCGGTCGAAACCGCCGCCCATATATCCCACCGAGTTGGCAGGTGTCACCACCGCCACCGGCCGCACGCCACCAAGCAGTTGCAACGCGGCGCTGATGGGGGCGTTTTGCACCGAGATGGAGAGGGGCAGGGGCGGGAGATGGGTGCGGAGATAGTGGCACCAGAGGGCGTCGGTGCTGACAAACACGACGTGGACCATTTTGCTGCGTGACACGAAACCAAAAACCGGTGACACCCTTGACCCCACTTGCCGCACAGTCGTGACTAAAGCCCGAGCGTGGGGACAAAAGTTCGCAGGTGCAAAGTGGCACGATCCGCGTCCTGCAGAATGGCCGGCAGAGGTACTGGACAGTACAACGAGTACACAACGGGTACAGTACAACAAGGACACAACGGGTACACAACGGGTACAGTACAACAAGTACAGTACAACAAGTACAACAAGCACAACAAGTACAACAAGTACAACCAAGACACAAACGCAGAATGTGTCGCTCCCACACATGCCCAAAGTCCCCGTCGCCACACACCCCCACACCGGCCTCGTGGCGTTACCCGCCGAGCGTCCCAACAATAAATACACCCGCGCCGGCTTGTCTCCACAAATCATTCATCACAACAAATGGCTCCTCCAGCATTCTCCGACATCCAAAAGTCCTCCAACGACTTGTTGACCCGCGACTTCTTCCACTTGGCTCCCGCTGCCATCGACGTCAAGACCGTCGCCCCCAACGGCGTCGGTTTCACCGTCAAGGGTAAGACCAACTCGGCCAACGCCATTGCCGCTTCCGTGGAGGCCAAGTACGCCGACAAGTCCACCGGCTTGACGTTGACCCAGGCCTGGAACAACGCCAACTCGTTGGACACCAAGATCGAGTTGTCCGAGTTGTTGACCCCCGGCCTCAAGGGTGAGTTGGTCACCTCGGTGGTGCCCAACGGCGCCAGAAACGCCAAGTTGAACTTCTTCTACCAGCAGAACCAGGTCAACGCGCGCTTGTTCTTCGACTTGTTGAAGGGCCCAATCGCCACCGCCGACTTGGCGGTCGCCCACGACGGCTTCACCGCCGGTGCCGAGCTCGGCTACGACATCAACGACGCCAAGGTCAACAAGTACTCGGTCGGTGTCGGCTACGCCCACCCTCTCTACAACGTGGCTGCCACCGCCACCTCCAACTTGTCGGTGTTCACCGCCTCGTACTACCACAAGGTGTCGCCGCTCGTGGAGGCCGGCGCCAAGGCCACCTGGGACTCCGTCAAGGCCTCTGCCGTCAACGTCGAGTTCGCCACCAAGTACAAGTTCGACTCCACCGCCTTTGTCAAGGCCAAGATCGCCGACTCCGGTTTGGCTGCCTTGTCCTACTCGCAGCAATTGAGACCCGGCGTCACCTTGGGCTTGGGTGCCTCCTTCGACGCGCTCAAGTTGGCTGAGCCCGTCCACAAGTTGGGTTTCTCTTTGTCTTTCTCCTCGTAAGAGTATAGCTACCACATGATATCGAATGACACGATTTTGGCACCGTTTGGCACCGTTTGGCTCCTGGCGCCTGTATCCAGTACATAGAAATAGTATGCCGTCCGCACACCGCGCTCCTTCTTCCTTGCTTCTTCCTTGCCTCTTCCTTGCTTACCATGCCAGAACCATCGGTGCTCCAGATCTCACGGCCGTTTTTCGCGCCGGCAGAGCTCTCGTACCTCCATTCCCTCACCATTCCCGACCAGAAAAAACTCATCTACAACCAGCGCAAGCACCAGATCTTCCAGTTCCTTTTCCAGATTGTGCGCCAGTTGAAGTTTCCACTCCGGGTGCTCAGCACCGCCATGAACTACTTCCAGAGGTTTTACTTGTTCAATCTGTTTGTCGAAATGAACGACTTTGACAACGAAGACTTGGAAAAAGACCCGTTTACAGTGGCGTTGACCGCGCTTTTCTTGGCCTCGAAAAACGAAGATTGCATCAAAAAACTCAAAGACATCCAGTCGGTGGCCAGCAAGCTTCGCGAGGTGGACGAGGGCCGCAAGGTGTTGCTCAACGACACCGCAGTGGCATACGTCGATGCGCAGCGAAAGGCAGTCATGGGCATCGAGTACAAGCTTCTCCAGACCATCAAGTTTGACTTCCTCAACGGGTCCAACATTCCGTCGCTCGACCAGCTTGTGGTGATCTTCTGCAAGCAGTTGGACATCGACTACAAGCTCACGTTCCACGCGTGGCTCATCAGCTTCGACATCATGTCCACGCCGTCGTGTCTCATGATTCCCCCACACTGCATGGCCATGGCCATCGTCATCGTCACGCTCAACTTGCGCCCCAACGAGTTGATCACCAAGTTCACCGCCGCCGAGCACGATCCCGAGCAGGTGGGCAAGATCTTGGAGCTGATCGACTGCTACGGCGGCTTCCGGTGTCCGGAGACGTTGGTCAACGAGGCGATAATCTACATTCTCGACTACTATGTGCACCAGATGAACTTTTCTATACTCAACGAGTTCATGCCGCCCATCGACGCCGAGACCGGCAAGGAGCAGATCTTCAAATTCATGAACTTGAAGTCCAAGTTCAACGACCTCAAGGTGCTCTCGGAGCGCTCGTGCAGCTCGCCCGCACTCCTCAAGCAGGACGAGTACCTCCAGGTGTGGGACTACAGCACCAGCGTCAAGGGCTCCACCCGCTTCATGCTCGGCAACAAGAGACGACGGTTCGAGACGGAAACCCGGGCCGAGCTCGCGTCCGCCACCAACGACAGCCTGCAACCCGCAGCCTCAGCTGTCCTGTAATTTATAGCTCACCAGCGTGCCCACCTGGTGTATGTCGGTGCTGAACGACTTGAAGTCCACCGACTCCACCTTGTCGCCTAGCACAAACCGGCCATCGCCGTCC
Organism: Meyerozyma smithsonii; assembly: GCA_030570235.1. Taxonomy (NCBI): domain Eukaryota; kingdom Fungi; phylum Ascomycota; class Pichiomycetes; order Serinales; family Debaryomycetaceae; genus Meyerozyma; species Meyerozyma smithsonii. Next base: position 961,174 of record JAJLVE010000003.1, on the reverse strand, counting down.
GTGTCGCACCATTCTCGAGGAATGGTACCGTGGTTCGGATCGGTGTAAACTAGCACATTGAATGTATAGTCGTCGTTCTTCAACACCGGAAGATACGACACCAGCGTAGTGATCTGGCGGATAATCGCCTGGATTTCCTTCTGGATGTCTTGTTTGGGCTTGCCGCTGGTGGCCACCTCCAGCTCTAGAACCTGGAGACTGAACTCCCATCGTTCCACCACATCTGCTGTAGACTTGGCTACAAGCACCACCACCAATTTCAAGAGCTTTTTGCCATAGAGCCACTTCTTCACGTGGGTCATGATCTTGTTTATGTAGTCCTGGACCTCGTCGTCCGCAGTGATCAAGAGCGGAAGGTCGTACTTGCGGACAGTTTTAAAGTCCTCGGGCGGATATATGCCTCGCTGGAACAAGATGCAGTTGATTGCAAACTCAAAGTAGTCCGCCACCACCTTGGCGGACCCTTTAAGCGCCAACTTCGGTACCTCCGACATGCAACAAAAACACTCGTTTCGCGCAAAATGACTTCTTGATCTGATCTAATCGGCAAATGGTAAGTTTTGCAATCGACACAAATTGGGGACCGGTGCTAACGCAGCAACACGGAGTCAAGCGTATCAGCTTGACAGAGCAGGCCCGCAAGGACAAAATCCAGAGAGACAAACTGAAAATAGCCGTTTACCGTGGCCTTTGCAAGGAGTTGTTGGATAAGAAGGATAAAGGCGTGCACAATGTCGCCACGTTACAAGCTACCACAGACTTGTTGTTGAAGAACCCCGAGTTCTACACCATATGGAACTACAGACGCGACATCATCGTTGCGTTGGTGGAAGCCGAAAAGATCAACAAGAGAGACACCTTGGAGGACGACTTGAAACTAGTGGTCACCTTACTTAAACGGTACCCCAAGTGCTACTGGATATGGAACCACCGTATCTGGTGCTTGGCAGAGCTACAGAAGTCCAGGGAAGCCAACTGGCAGGTAGAATTGGGTATGGTGTCCAAGTTCCTCGAGCTAGACAGCCGTAACTACCACTGCTGGCAGTACCGGCGGTTCGTCACCGGCAACATGGAGGAAGACTTCTTGTTGGAGTCCTCGGAATCCAGCAATCTGGGCCAGAGAGAGGCAAAGGTGTTGCTTCGGATGAACATTGACGAGTTCAAATTCACCACCTCCAAGATCAACAAAAACATATCCAACTTTTCCGCATGGCACAACCGCACGAAGTTGATTCCCAGAATCTACGACTTGCTCAACGAACTCGACAACACGGATGACTACGCCGACGTCAAACACATATTTGGCAGGCCAAAATCCATCTTGGAACACGAGCTCGAGTTGGTGAAAACCGGCATGTTCATGGACTCCGACGATACTTCCATCTGGCTCTATTTGCAGTGGTTGCTCACCAATCCATTCTTCGTAGACGACTTGCGCACCGTCTCAGAAACATGCTACCTTGATGTGCTCAACTCGCAACTCGCAATTGTCGAAGAACTAAACGAGCTCGAGCGCGACGACCACCCCAAGGGCTGGGACCACCGCTGGTGCTTGCGCTGCATTATTCTCATCAAGAGTTTGATCCGCGAAGAAGCCTCAGAAGCAGATTTCCTTGATGAAGCCTCAAGAAATATGCTTCAATCTTTGACAGAGATCGACCCTCTACGCAAAAAACGCTACTTGGACCAATTGAACGGCACCGGAACACTGGCAAGCTTGGTCTTCTAGGCCTCTACTCCACACGGTGCCCTACAGGAGCCTGTATTCATATGCAGGATCTCATCTTAATCTCATCACCTGGAAAATTTCCTGAGTTCCAAGTATGGGTCAAAAGGTGAGAACAAGACGTGCCCCTAATAGGGAGACACGTGAAGCTAAGAAACAGGAAGTGCCGGTAGAAGAGGAGCATGAACCAAGCTCTGAGCCTACCAGCAACTTAACTACTCCCTTTTTCGGACTTGTTGATGCGAGCGAAATTGAGTACTTCAAACTGGCAGAATCCACTTTGAATGTTACCAGCTTTGAAACTACCGAAGAGCGGGATGCTTTCATCAACTCTGTTCTTGATGAGGCTAGCGGGAAAGAATTGAAGCTTGTGACAAACCAGATCTGCTCCAAATTGATGGAAAGAATCATTCTCTTTGGTGGTGATCAACAGCTCATCTCGATCTTTCGCCTGTTCAGCAACCACTTTGTGTCTCTTGCACACCACAAGTATTCTTCGCACGTCTTGGAAACTCTCCTTGTGAGAATTGCAGGTCTCATCGAGAAAGAATTGGCAAGAGGTACTGAAGACGTCGTAGACGAAACCGTCTCTGTGGAGCATCTCTTCATCGCCATGATGCAAGAGTTTTATCCCCATGTCCGTGAAATGATTACCCACCAGTATGCATCGCATGTGCTCAGATTGCTTATTCTTATCTTGGCTAGCAAAAAACTACCATCAGCATTGACTGCGAATTCCACTTTACGGTCCAAAAAGTCTAAGATTGCTCGTAAGATGATTGAAATCAAGGATAACGAAGATTTTGACCGTTCGTTTGAAACTCCTCCTTCGTTCAGAAATGTTCTCAACAAAGTCTGCAAAGCTGTCAGCGAAAACATGACAATGAAGGAAATGAGAGAGCTTTCTATTCATAAGATCGCTTCGCCAGTAATCCAGCTTGTTATTCAGGTGGAAGGCTTGGTGGATAAGGAAAGAACCGTCTGGCATTTAGTCTTCTTGCCCGAACAACAAGCTGAAGATCCACAGGAAGAAGCATTCGTCGAACATCTTTTGTCTGATTCAGTGGGATCCCATTTCTTCGAAGCGTTAATCAAAAATGGAGGTGCAAGACCCAAATACATTGAGCGTTTGTATAAGCTCTACATGAAAAACCGAGTGATGAAGTTGGCTAGAAGATCTACAACCGGTGTCTACATCATCCAAGCTTTGATGTTTAAGCTCAGACCTAATGAAGTTGAATTCATTTTGGACGAAATTATTCCAGAACTCTCAAACCTTGTTTCCATTACCGAAAACCAAAATATTGACCTCGGAAGAGCCGTCATTGATGCGTCTATTTCTCGTTCTAACTATAGACGAGATGATATCATCAGTCAACTTCTCTCTAAATTTGCACCAAAATTCAATCCCGCAAACCCCGCTCAGAATGATGATGCTGACTTGTTAGAAAATACCCTTCTTCTTGCACTGTCAACCTTGGGTAATACCAAAGACGACTGGCCCACGGCCGAAGAACGTAGGAACGCCTTGTTCCTCGAGAAGTTGATCGATTATGATACATCCTTCTTGTTAGCTGTCTGGACTAGTTTCCTCGCCATGCCCAAGGAGAGATTCTTGCAAATGTGCTTCCATGGTGTTTTCTCTCATGTTGTCGAGCACGCATTGACCATTATTCCTGCTTCCATTGGTGAAACCAAGCAAGTTAATATCTTGAGAAAGCGCTTGCTCAATATATTTCAGGGAAGCATAGTAAGCTTGGCATGCAATGCCTATGGATCCCATATCGTTGACAAGCTTTGGTCATTCACAACTTTAATGAAGATGTACAAGGAGCGTTTTGCAACCGAATTGAACCTGGAGGCACAGAAGGTCAAGGAAAGTAATTATGGGCGCTTGGTTTGGAAGAACTGGTCCATGGAACTTTTCTTGAGAAAGAAGTATGACTGGAGTCAAGTTATCAAGGTTCAAGAGGAGGAGTATTATAACGAACGCATAGAAGCGGAATTGGAAAGAGTCAAGAAACCAATTGAATTGAAAATGGAGCAATTAGCCAACAAGAATACTGAGAGAAACTCTCTCGCATCTACGAATAATGATGAACGGAACAAGCGGCAACGTATTCACTGAAGCAGCGCTTTGAATTATTTACATATATACAACATACCTGCGATGCAGATATTTAGTCTTTCACTTGAATGTAGTAGTCAGCTAATCTGGAGGAGCTGACTGACGATGGGCTGGAGACAACGGGGTCCACGCCTGACTGATTTTTTGGGAACGCAATAACGTCCCTGATGGATTGGCTTCCCATAAGCATGGCACATAATCTATCAAACCCAAGTGCCAATCCAGCATGTGGTGGACATCCAAATGATAATGCGTCTAACAAGTGACCAAATAAAGATTCGTGATTGCTAATCTTAAGTATCTTTTCCAACACGTAACGCTGAACTTCGGGGTTATGAATTCTTCTGGAACCTCCTCCGACTTCTACACCATTCATGACAAGGTCATAGTGTTCACCGTGCACGTTGTATGGGTCAGTTTCCAAAAGTTCATAATCTTCGGGCTGTGCCATGGTGAAAGGATGATGGGTAGACTCTGGGTGTTCCCAGTCGTACTTGGGGTAAGGCTCATTGCTACTGCTGTTTTCTTCGCTAGGGCTGAACAACGGGAATTGGTTAACCCAACTGGCAACGAAAATGTCTGATGGTGGCTCTATAATATTACCTGATCCATCAATCAATTGTCTTCTCCAATTTTCAGGATACTCCTCCATGGAAAGTTGTCTGAACCTTCCGAGTGGAGTTGGATTTTCGTATGGATGATTGCTGCGATCACTCAAGGCGATTATATCTCCTTCTTCCAAGCCCAATAGACTGTCCAATTCATCAACGTTGAAGGATTCAGTTGGCTCGATTATCTTGTTTTTCACAAGTTCTTCAAACCACGTCTTGGTTGTAGAAGCAGTAATTGGGACAGCAGTAGGAGCTCTCCGTGAATAGTTGTCAGGATTGGTTAAGGACTCTGGAACGCTAATTTTTTCCTGTCCTTTTAGCGCGTGCTTCAAGATACAGACTTCAGTGATGTTGAAGTCATTCTGGTTATTCACGGGAGTGAAAAAGGAAGATAGCTGGACAAACTGCAAAGAACATCTCAAATCGGGCTTGTCGATACCATACTTCTCCAATGCATCCTTGTAGGATAACTTGTAAAACGAGGGTCCTGAACTGCTTGGATTGGCTTCAATAATTTGTCCGTTTTCGTTCAAGGTGTAAATCGGTTTCAATGCAACCTTGCTGAAAATACCATAGAGAATATCTTCTACGACGTGTAAAACCTCGTCGGTGTGGCTTACAAAGCTCATCTCGAGATCAACCTGTGTGAATTCTGGCTGTCTGTCGGACCTCAAGTCCTCGTCACGGAAGCACTTTGCGAGCTGGTAGTATCTGGTGAAGCCCGAACTCATCAAGATTTGCTTGTATTGTTGTGGAGACTGGGGCAAAGCATAGAATTTGTCGCGGCTTCTGGTGGGCACCAAGAACTCGCGTGCCCCCTCGGGGGTCGATTTGAAGAGCAACGGCGTCTCTATTTCGGTGAAATCATGGGTGTCGCCCAAAACCTGTCTTACTGCCGCTGCCATCTTGGACCTCGTACGCAAATTTTTTTGGAGTTCTTTTGTGCGGAGCTGCAAGAACCGGTAGTGAGGAGGCAACTTGCTGGGGTCTGAGTGCTTGAGTTTGTCGAGGCGTGCAGCCTCTTCGTTCGCCAGATTAAGAAGCTGGAAATCAGTGATCAAGAGCTCCCATTTGCGAGACTCTCCGGGTACTAGTTTCTTCAACTGGACTTTTCCCGTGACGCAGACCGAGTCTTCGGTAGATACCCTGGATAAAATGTCGAAATACTGTTGTGGAGTACGTTTGGGTACCAAAATGAGCTGGACGGTGTCTCCATTTACGTCTCGCAACTCGGCAAAACTGATACTGGCGCGGATTCTTGGGGATCTGTTGATGTTTCCGTGCAAAGTTATGGTTTCATTGGAGTCTAAAAATGGGTCCAAGTTGCCGGTAATGGACTCGATCGAGTGAGTTGCAGCCGGGAAGCTGAATTGGGGAAGAACAAGGGACCTAGGAGGAAGGGTACTTCTAAGCAGATTAGTGGTCGACAAGTGCCTTGTAGAGCGCTGTGCATAAAAACGGGCTATATTGCGGTAAAAAGCACCACTGCCCACCCGCCGGATCATGTACTCAAGTTTGAAACCTCGACTGATTCTTGAGCCTGGTGTGTTTATCTGCCGGAACGGTCTGGATACAAGACCCGTGTTTCCTGCTTGGCAGCGATCGAGGCTTTGCACCCGAACAAGCCACTGACACTATTTGGCAGAACACAGCCCATTGATCAATCCATCGTATCCTATGGTCCACCGGTGTCTTCGAAGCCAACATGTTCTCTGCACTATCTTTTAGGGTACCCAGAAAACCCGCGACCTTGGTCGGGTTGGCAACCATGTTGACGCTAACAATGTTGTTCATTTACCACCACGAACCGTCCAAAAATATGATCTATTCGTCGGACGCGTTCAAGGCGCTTGGGCTGCACCTAGACCAACTCATGTACACTAGTGAAACCTTCCGCAAATGGGGCTGGCACCTCGAATCGGAAAACGTCAAGTTCCGCTATACCAATCCTATGGGGAAGAGCGGGTCGCCGTTGTCCATATTGAAGCAAAACAAAGCAGTATACGAAACAGAAATGGCTAAAGAGGTCACAGAGCCAAAAGACATCGACCTCACTGAGTTGCGTCCACCTCCCAAGAACGAGATCGACCAGTATAACCATGCCAATGCCACTATCATAGCCCTCGTCAGAAACAACGAGGTGGCTGGCATCCGCAGAACGATCCGCAGGTTTGACAGCTCGTTCAATTCAAAGTACCATTACCCTTACACGTTCCTTAACGACGAGCCGTTCACGCAACGATTCAAAGACAAAATTGCCATGACCACGAAAGCACCGGTAAACTACGTGGTGATACCGCCGGAGCTCTGGGACAAACCCAAATTTATAGACGTGGAAAGAGAACTGAAAGCGATGGACATCATGGCCCAGGACAATATTGCATACGCTAAAAAGGGCTCCTACCACAACATGTGCCGCTTCTACCTGGGTAACTTGTTCCAGGTTCCTGAGCTCATGAAGTACAAGTACTACTGGCGCATAGAACCACAGGTGGACTTTTTCACCGACGTTCAGTACGACGTCTTCAAGTATATGGAGAGAACGAAAAAGATATATGGGTTCACCATTAACCTCTATGATATAGAGCAGTCTGTCGCCACATTGTGGCCAGAAACCTTGAAGTACTTGAACAAGGGCGACAATTACAAGTACGTGAATCCAAACGGAGCCCACCAGTGGTTGCTTGAGAACCAACAGAGACCCGACAAAAACATCGTTGCTGGTGGATATTCGACATGCCACTTTTGGTCAAATTTCGAAATCGGCGATATGGATTTTTTTCGGTCCCCTGCTTACATGGAATGGTTCAAGTACCTCGACTCCACCGGCAAGTTCTACTATGAACGGTGGGGCGATGCTCCCGTGCATTCGATGGGCTTGGCGCTTTTTGCTGACAAGAAAGACATCCACTGGTTCCGAGATCTCGGCTATGAACACGATCCATACTACAATTGCCCCGTCAACCCGAATACCTCGCGGTGCAAGCAGGGAGTATTCAGTAGGTGGGAACACCTTGACGACCAGAATTGCATGACTAATTGGTTCCAATTGCTGATGGACAGCAAAGACACTTCGTATTTCGAAGAATGAACAAGAAATAGAATTTTTGTAATTCTTCAAAATATCGTATTTTACATCATTGCGGCATGCACCACACCTGGCTATATAAAACATCACTTGCTCTTTCTGCGGCCCTTTTTCTGGGCCTGCTTGTGCTGTTCGGCTCTCTCGTCCAAATAGGCACCAACCTTGACATACACGGGATTGTCTCTGATATGGTAACACCAGCGGCCCAAGTTCGGATAGACCTTGTACAAGTCGTCCGTCACTCCCACACACTCCTTGATACCACCTGGGTTGTCAAAGATGTTTTCATAAATAGGGAAGGAAAGCATGATGTCCGCGGCCGACAAGCGGTCACCCACAAAGTATCCAGTTCCATTCTTTTTGAGCTCACTCTCAAGGAAATCCATACTGAGATACCACTCGTGCAAATAGTAGCCGTTATTAAGACCTCTGGTCACAAGTTTGGCAAGGGTCTGGAACCCAAGAGGAGCAATTTTCTTTGCAACGGAATTGATGAGAAGAGTGATTAAAAGGCCCTGCAACGTGCCTTCGGCGTAGTGCAAATAATAGTCCACCTTGAGTTTTTCACGCGGGTCGGTTGGCGTGAGTATGTTTTCATGGTCGTAATTGGCCAACAAGTACTGGAAAATCAAGCCTGTTTCCGCCAACTTCAACGATGGTGATCCGTCGCCAAAAATGACCTCAAGCACTGGCGCCTTACCAAGCGGATGTGCATTGAACAACTCCGGAGGTCCACGCCACGTCTGCGGGTGTCTAAGATACACCTTGATCTCATACTCCAAGTCAAGTACTTCCATCAACCAGACGACTCTGGATGCTCTCGACTCATTGAGCCTGGGTGTTAGTGTTGTGGCTCAGGCAAACGCACGCCATACATACCAATGGAGAATGAATTTGTCACCGTGGTCTCCCGCTCCCATATTGTATAAAGAAAAGCTTGTAAATTGCAAGGGTTCTTTTGGCAGATACAAAAGGTGGGGTAAATTTCCTAATCGGGCAAATTGGTGCTGGTCCAGCGGCATCGGCATTGCAACTGAGCGGGCATAAATTCATAATTAGTATCGATATGTAGGCAGAAAGACCTAGAGTTTCAGATCGAGCCTGGCAAGCGCCTGGATCCGGCTGGGTTCTCCTTTCAACATTGCTACCCATTTGCCCAACTCTGGGTAGTCTTCCTCAAACGTTGTCTCACTTGCCGTAAAAAAGCTGTAGGAAGGACCGAGCAAGTTGGCCAACGGGTAGGATAAATAGATATCCAAGATGGACAAGCGGTTGCCAACAAAGTACGCACCGCTGCTTTTGTTCAACTCCCCAGTCAAGAACTTGAGGTTGTTACGAAGCTCGGGAAGAAAGTAGGTGGATATCAAGTTCTTGTGCTCGGGCGCGAGATGCTTAAATCTTCTTGTTGTCATAAAGAGAACTAAAAGCCCTATCAAGGATGTCATGAATGTGCCTTCCAAGTAGTGGAGGAAGTAGTCCACCTTTTCTTCTGCATCCTTGACATCAGGTATCAATTGTTTCGTCGTATCATAGTGTCTGAGAATGTAGGAGCAGACATGGCCGGACTCAGCAAGAAAGATTTCCTCGCCATTGTCCTTTATAATTTGCACAATAGGCACCTTTCCTAGCGGGTGGAGCTCTTTGTATTCCTCTGGTGCCGTAAACATCCTTTTGGGTACGACATAGCTAATTTGGTATTCCACTCCCAAGGCTTCCAAGAGCCAGAGAATGGAGTCTGCTCGCGAGCCTTTGAAACTGAGTTAGTACTTCATAAGTACTTTGTTCGCTTGGTTATGTTCCATTTGCAGTCACATACCCGTATACTATAATCTGTTCTCCCATATTGTACGGCAAGACCACCAGCCAATTTATAGATCAGTAGACGAAACTGCGGGGAACCCTACCTCGGTATCCCAATGACTATACGAGACGCTTAGCATTTACAGTTTAGAGGTTCGTATCGAGCTAATCACAACCTTGTCTCATTCCAGCTATGCGAAAACCCTAGCTACAACTTGGAAACCTTCTCGTTCGCGAGCACAAGCTTGGGCTCTTGCCTGACAGTGTTGGCCCAAGCAGCAATATTAGGGAAGAGCTTGTTGAAGTCAAAGTCATCTCCGGCAAACTCCTTTATTCTCTCGGTGTTGTCAGCCAAGTTTTCAAGAAGCGGGAATTCCAAGATGATGTCGGCGGCCGTCAACTTGTCGCCCACAAAGTACCTGGTCTTTTTCTTGCCCAAATAGTCTTCCAAGTAGTTGAGGTTCTTTATAAGCTCTGTCTTGTAGTAGGCCTTGTTGATCTCATTGGTGATGATACGCACAAGGAACCGGGCTGGGAATGGGGCAACCTTCACGGCAGTAGCATTGACCAACAACGACACCAAGAGCGGCTGCAAAGTGCCCTCACTATAGTGCAAAAAGTAGTCAATTTGCTCCTGCTCGTCTTCTGTCGCAGGCAGAAGCTTCTTTGAGGTGTCGTAGTTTTTGATCAAGTAGTCAATAATGTGGCCCGTTTCAGCAATCACCTTGGACTTGCCATTGTGCGAGACTTCGATTACTGGCGACTTGCCCAATGGGTGGATGTTGTTCAATTCAGGAGGAGCACGGAAGTCCTTTGTTCTCTTGTAGACTTTGAGTTCGTAGTCCACGTTCAATTCTTCAAGCAACCATAAAATTCTGTGGGATCTCGATTGAGAGAGCCTTTGTTAGCACCAGTTGAGAGACTTGACTTGTACCAATTTTCGCTGATTCTGGACAAGATGTAATGTCGTGGGCATGTGCTGTTGCATCAGCGATACCCACACCAACGATGCTACTTACCAGTGCAAGATAACTTTATCACCCATTGTAATTATTGCCACCTAGTGCCACCCCGTTATATAGAAAAATGCGGTCATGTGATAAACCTTATATACGTTACTGCGAAATTGCTGTCGCAACCACAGATATTGGTGCGGCGTGGTGCGAGACTAAACGAGTGGAGGCTATGCAATTGGCAGGAGTTGAAAAGCGGTGAGAAATTGTGATGGTGGAAAGGGGACTGAAGAGGAGGGTAGAGCGATGGTCATCTTGGAAACCCTTGTTTTCGGCTTTGGTACATTTGAAAAGTGAGATTTCGAGATTTCGAGATTTCGAGATTTTGAGATTTGATGATTTGCCGGTTTCTGCAAGAGTGATTGCGTCATGCCACATCTATGTTTGAATGCTGTTTTGAGGGGGAATAGTATCAAAAAGTGCTTTATACCGAGGTCTTACATATCAATTGCCAATTGTGACCAAGCTCATGAAAAGGCACCTGTTTTGTCCTGGTTGCAGGTGCTGGTATTTGCAGCCAGTACGATCCATTCGGCAGCACCAGAAAAGAAAAAAATTGTATGGAGAAAATTTGAAAGCAAAAAAAATCAAACCGCACCACTTGGATGGCGCTGGAACACCACGGCTACCAGCCATTGACCCAGCTCAGAAATGTGTCACTCAACCGTTATCTTCTTCTCTGGGGTAGTTTGCTGCTGTGCAGTACATCATCGCATCGTGAATTTTTAATTTCGTGATATTGGCAGTAAGATGTCTGTCGCCCAGGAACAACAAATCCCAGACGTTCAGGCACCATCGAGTGCTCCAAAGATCAAGGCCCTCGTCCTAGATGCGGGACCACTTATTACCCAGCCTGCATCCTCCCTACAACAACACGCAACCACGTTTTTCACCACCCCTGGTGTTCGTGGAGAGTTGAAAGATGAAACTGTACGCCAGCAGTTGATCTTATGGGGAGATAAGCTCCAGATCAGACATCCCAAGCCAGAGTACATAAAGAAAGTTGTTGCTTTCTCGAAACTCACCGGTGACCATGCCGTATTGTCTCTCAATGATTTGCATATCATAGCCTTGGCCTATGAACTTGAAGTGGAGCATAACAAGGGTGACTGGAGATTGAGAAAGTTCCCAGGAGAAGTCCTTGAAAGAAGAAAAAAGGTCGAGGAACCAAAACAGCCAGAGGAACCAGAGAAATCGGAGAAACCAGAAGAACCAGAAGAACCAGAGCAATCGGAAGCCGCTAAGGACACCGTCGAACAAACCGAAAAGGCCAAGAAACCAAGAAGAAGAGGCGGAAAGAAACAAAGAGCCAAGAGAGAGGCAGAGTTGCAGAAAGAATTAGAAGCAGCCGACGCTGAAGCCGATGCTGAGCCTGTAGCTGAAGCCGAAACCGGGGCTGACAGCGCGTCTCCAGCTTCTCAAGAATCCCAGCAAGCAGAAGTCACAACCGCCTCAAAGACCGAACCCGAAGAAGTCACTGAAACTTACGACGAAGACGAAGACGACGGAGACTGGATCACACCTGAGAACTTGGTGCAAGAAATGTTGAAGGACAACAACGAGCAAATGAAGGAGACGAATGGCGACAGACCAGCTCCATTCATCAAGGTTGCCCTTGCCACCGGTGATTTTGCCTGTCAGAACGTGGCCATGCAAGTGGGCTTGAACTTGATGAATGCTATGTCTGGAAGACAAATCAAGCGGGTGCGCAACTACATGTACCGATGCCACGCCTGTTTCCGGTTGACACCTATTCCCAAGGACGGCAAGCCAAAGCATTTCTGTCCCAAATGTGGAGGCAACACCTTGTTGCGGTGTGCGGTTTCCATCGACAACGACACCGGCAAGGTTACACCACACTTGAAGGCCAACTTCCAGTGGATTAAACGAGGAAACAAGTTTTCGCTTCCGTCGCCATTGTCAAAGAACCAGCAGCGACTCCAGGGAAACGGCGGATACCAGCATAACAAGCAGAATAGACACAAGTCTTTGCAGAACCCTCTTCTTCTTCGTGAAGACCAGAAAGAATACCAACAGGCGGTGAAGGACGACGACTGGCAAAGACGCCAAAACGAAAAAATGCTCCAAGAATGGACCGGTGGTGGCAGTGCCGACAACTTCATGTCGCCTTTCACCACCCAGCAGACTATACGGCCTTCTGGAGTACAGGTGGGCAGAGGCCGTTATGTGAATTCTTCCAGACGCCGCAAGTAGCATAGAAACACGGACGAGAAGTAATAATAGAGGAATAGGAGAACAAGAAAGTAGAGAAAGTAGAAAAAATTTCCAAAATTTTAAAAATTCCAAAATAATAGAACAAAGACCCACAATATACCCGTATCCTGAACCACGACACCCCTATTAAACAACCCCCCTATTCAACCACCACCCCAATAAACATCTATCCTTTGTCTTGCAACCCATTTGCACCGCGCACGTGACCCCATATTTAAAGTTCAGGACGCATTATCTTGTTACCAGTTGATGTCTGGCCAGTCGACCAGCCAAGCTGCAGCACTAGCTGCATTTCGAAGCATCAACTCAGGGTCGAAAACAGACCAGCATCCCACAAAGCCACAGCTGCTGCCAGAAAGAAATGTCAGCCGTAATTCCTCGGCACGTCTGATAGTTGCTAGAAGCAGACAATCAACAGCCACAAATGGCCTTAATAGACTGCCACCCAAGGCTGCTGTGAAACCAGGTGCAGTCAGACCAAGTCTCCTGGTGTCCGTACCATCGCAAGATACTGGAAACAGCCCCGATACCCGTCTCCGAAGTGTTTCTCCACTGCCTTCATATCGTTCCAGCACTCCCAAACACTTGACTTCTCCATCTTCGTCGTCCGCCAGCCTTCCGCTGAACATGATACGGTCAGTCAAGGACTCCATAGAGGCAAAGCGGTATGCTTCTGAGGCGAAACGCCTTGCACAAGACAGCAATCCCAACCAAATGCTCTCCCAGATCCGCCAGTCCATCAACGATAGAACGAAAAACGTCCCGAACCAGGCCAAAGTCAACGAGAAAAACATGGCGACCATCAATGGCATCCGCGAAAGCATAGATCTGAAACGCATCACCACCCAGGCCAGCGGCAGTGTCATAGTGGAGGACTCGCAGTTGAGCTCGCCGTACAACTTTGTTGCGCCAGACGACATACGATCGCCGTACGAGATGCACTCGCCCAACTACTCGTACTCTTCGCTAGACTCCGTTCCGCTGGCTTTCAGCAACTCCAACTCCGATCTCAATGCCGATCCTGCTGACGCCGGCGTACAGACCCCCAGCATTGTCGTTGAGTCGCCGTTCAAAAACGCATACGATATCGTTCCCTCTCGCGAAGGCTCCGACAACGACCACGAACGAAGGAACATCTCCCCCATCACAATCCCCCCCTCTCTGCATGCGTCCGCCAGGTCTCCCAGCTCCGCCGTTGGCAACGCCGAAGAAGCCCGTGCTCATCTTTCCAGCTTGAAGTTCCAGGTGGAAAAGGAGAAAAGCGACGAGAAGATCAAGAAGCCAAAGAGAAAACCCCCTCCAGAGCTTTCTCCTGCCCTCGATGTAGACGCTAGCTTTCTATCGGATAGCTCATCCCTCAACCACGGCAGCTCGCGTTCAGCCTTTGACGCTGATTCCCTTCTGACGGACAACGAGAGCATTGGACGCACTCGCATGGGGAGCAACGACAGCGACCCAGGAAAGCCTTTCAAGCTCCCGCAGTACCCAGCCATGGATGCTTCGGGTGCAAAGGACAAAAAGTTCACGCTTCGGAAGCGTCCAGGAGAGTCAACCCAGAGTGTGACCAGGCTCCTTGAGCTGGGCTCAGAGTCGGAACTGGAATACTCCCGAGCTGCAGCAGCACCGGTCGCCAGAAATGCCCCACCAGCTCTTGGGCAGCAAAAACTGCAACATGTCCCTCTCAAGACAACATTGAGAGACTCAAAGAAGAAAAAGAAGGACAAGAATGTCTTTGATGTCGACAAACCGTGGAAAAACCACAGCGACCTCGACCGGATTTCGGAGGGTGACCGCAAGAGATATGAGGGTGTATGGACCAGCAACCGTGGCTTGTATATGAACTACGTGGTTACAAGACTCACCGGAGTGGATTATAGTGGAGGTGAGGATGAAGAACAAAAGATCATCATCGAGGAAGAAGACTCAATGAAGGCAGCAAGACTCTCGGCTAAGCAGCAAGCAAACGCTGTTCTGGGTGCTAACGGTGGCTACCAGAGCGCTGACTTCCATAACCTCAATCATGTCGATATTGATCAGTTGATACACAACTCTGTGGTTGAGAGAATATGGAAACGAAGCGGGCTACCCACGGAGACCTTGCGTGACATATGGGACTTGGTTGACTACCGTAAGGACGGTACGTTAAACAAGCCCGAGTTTCTCGTTGGCATGTGGTTGGTAGACCAATGCCTTTATGGTAGAAAATTGATGAAAAAGGTGCCAGCAAGCGTGTGGGAGAGCTTAGAAGGCATCGGGGTGAACGTCAGGAAAAAGAAGGGAAAGAGGTAATGTGACAAGTTGTATGCCAGCGGTTTATAGATATAATCTCACATGGTTTTGTTCGGAAAGTGGTTACGCTTGATGAAGTTGACGTCCAATGACCTTGCCAGACACATCTGTTTTTGACTTATAGTGACATTTGTTGCCGAAAGATGCCAGGTGAGTGGATACCAAAGTGATTGGTTTGACCATAAGACAATTTGCAGCCAGTTCCAATAACGTGAATACTGAAAACAAACTTACAGAATTCAGTCCTAACTTTTCATATAGACTCTAATAATCACTCCAATGCTGTTTTACTCTACAGATGCTCTGCTGATGGAGACATGAGACGTTGTACTTTTATCTTCATAAAGGGCCGTAGAATCTCCCAAAGACATTTAGAGTAAAAACGGAAACAATTGAGTTGCTGAAAAGGTATAGTATCAGTCTATACTTTATTTTGAGTATTGCATTTCTTTTCCGAGTGTAGTATTGTTGATTCTAAACAAGTATAACCGAACGAAACTGTAAAATCAAGCGAGCCAAATGAAAGATTTCTAGAAAAAACGTTTCTCGGTTTGAAGAATAAAACACGGCCAATGCGTAAAGATATCAGCAAAAGAAACCGAATTCAACACTCATTCACTACTCATAAACACCACCGTCGTAAATTCCCATCCTAGCCCAGACCCTATGTACATCGGCTATAAGCACTCTTACATAAGCAGTACTATCTTCACGAAACTTTAACGCAAAAGTGAAGCAATGAACTTACTAGACATGTTAGCGGGGGACCCCCCAGAAGCGATATATAAGACCAAGGATGAACCAGAAACGAATATAGGTGAGCACGCAATCTCTAGCGAGGACGAAAACGATTCAAAACACGATGTTCATTATTTGCCGACGGTTTTGACCCCAATGCAGCGTGATATTTGTGAGATTATTGTACAAATAATGCGTCATCATCTTTCCAATGGTGTGGAAACCCGTCTCAACCGAGCCAGCATAAACAGTTTGTTGGAGCCAGCAGAACTGTCCGAAGGAATAGTCACCAATTCGGATTCTTACGACATGATAAAACTTCTTTTTGACCAACTTTGTGTCGCTTCCAGGCACCCGTCGTTGTTAGTGGACCACTTGATGCCCAAGCAGCTCTTACTCCTGGAAACAAGCGAGCGGCTTTTGAACCTTTCTGGAAATCTCAAGCTTTTCAACGAAATAATCGATGGGATAATCGACTTCATACGAGATTCAAACTCGTCCAAAGCGCTCAACATACTCGTTGTTGCTGAAAATGTGAAAGAACTCGAACTCGTTGAAGGAACTATAATCGGCAAAGAATTGTATTATAAGAACTTGAGCAGCCGGAAGATGTATGAGGACAGTAGAGCCATTCCTTCCAATGAACACGAACAGCCCCTGGACGAACCGCATGCTAAGAGGCGAAGATTCAGCAGCAAGGATTCAACGCCTAGTCCAGCACATCTCACATTATACTTGACCACCACCCAACAACTCTACAACCATTATACCCCGGCTTCGCTATCTGGTAATTCGTTCTTCAACTTAATCTTCTCATTTGACCAAGCCATCGATTTTGAGAACCCCAGCATTGAAGTGTTACGAAACGTGCAGGCTAACGGAGTGAGAACTCCCATCTTCATCCCGGTCCCAGTAATGTCCATTCTTCATATAAGCACTCACGTTGCCAAACCAACCGGCGGCTTGGGGAATATTTTCGTCGACCGCTCACTGAGCCCCGCACATAAGTGGAGGTTGAAGGTGCTCAACGCTTACATTGTGAACCGCTTCAATTTGTTTGAACAGAGTGTTGCTGGCTTTTACCGCGAAAACCACCAGTCCATGGCGGACTTGTATGCTTGGTTAACTGCGCCCACTCCAGGACGCTATCCTGGGTTTGGCATGCAGAATTTTTCCAGCCTGCTTAATTTCAACTTCACTGATGAACGACTTATGAAGAAAGTCCGCACGGACTACCTAGAGCCGTTAGGCACAAAGAATGAGCGGGAACGCACGTACAACTATGGCGAAGAAGTTCGCAATTACAAGGATTTCAAGTATACCTTGTCAGTGATATTGAACGAGAGAATCAAGGAGCTCGAAAGCATGCAGAAGCATATATCAAGTGAAAACTTGAAGAAGTTTAGGGAAGAGGAGTCCAAGCGACAAGTTGAAATTGACCTTGACGAAGACCTTATTGCCTCGAACTATAGACAGATGAAAGCTTTGGTGGAGAAAGCAAATGTTGCTGAGCGAATATCGTCTCGGGTTGACGGCGATGTCGAAAAGGTCCGCCAACTCAACCAAGAGTTGAAGTCGAAAAAAGATACTTTGACGGAAAGTCTTGAAAATGTGACCGATGAAAAGATTTCCAGCCAGGTTGAACACATCGAACAGTTGAAGAAGGAGTTGGCGAACGTGACGGTGGAGCTTGGAAAGTTGGTCAGCGAGAGCGAAGAGAGCAGACTCAAGTACCAAGAAAGTTCAGCCACCGCGGCGCTGCTTTCCGGTCAGCTTTCGGACTTGCAAGAGAAAAACATCAAGCTACAGCAAAAGGCAAACGGACCAGGCGCGAGGCTCCTTCCCACCTTGTTCAAGGACGACAGTCTACACAGAATCGAGCTAGAGTACAACCGGCTCCAGCTGGAAAGCGCCGCTATCGAGGAGATCTTTGCCCTGAAGCTCGACACCGTGATCAAAGAGAGGAATGGCATTCTCGACAGCTCGGGCGGCTCGTCCAGCAGACAGGTGAACAGAATAAGTCGTTCGGCAACTCCGTTGTGAAGAGGCGCCGGGGCCGTGAGTCTTACATAATGTCCTTGAAACGGGTACCTGATCCGACCCAAAATATATGCGCGATCACACTTCGTTTACACAACGATTGCTGTAGGTACCATGCTCGAGGATTTGGATGTGCAGTTGCTTTCGCGGCACTACTTTGGCGTTCCGTATCTTCCCCACGACTTGCAGCTGTTTGTGTTTTTGGTGCAGATCTATTTTTGGAAGGCGGTCCACCGCACCACGAGTTGGTATTTGGGCAGCCACTCCAGCCTGTTGCTAGCTTCAGCGTTGTTTGCTCGAGACATCATATTCCTCTGCATATTGTACAGCCAGCTCCGAAGAGCGTTCCGAGTCTGGTGGGGATATGGCAGTGTCAAGTTGATACGGATCGCCCGGGACCGGGTGTTCAAGACGGTGTCCAGCTGGGTGTTTTCGCTTCCGCCAGTCAAGAACAGGATCGACAACGAGCTCAATTCGACCATAGCCACCATCCAGGACACGTTGATCCAGGGCAGAGAGTTGGAGCAGCACGTGGAACTTCCGGCAACCGGACTTTCTGCAGCCGAGGTTGAGGAAGAACTTGCCAGTCTTCAAGCGTTGAAGCACTCGGACTGGGCCAATGGCCGTGTTAGCGGAGCCGTGTACCACGGGGGAGACGCCCTCTTGAAGCTACAGACCTCGGCATATGACAAATACTCCATTGCCAACCAGTTGCACCCCGATGTGTTTCCCGGCGTACGAAAAATGGAGGCGGAAATCGTGTCGATGGTGCTCAAACTCTTCCACGCGCCAGCGTCGGGGTGCGGCTCCACCACGTCCGGTGGTACCGAGTCGTTGCTATTGACCGGGTTGGCTGCTCGCGAACACGGAAGAGCCAAGAAAGGCATCAGCGAACCAGAGGTGATTGCGCCCAACACGGTCCACGCGGGCATCGAGAAGGCATGCAACTACTTTGGCATGAAGCTCCACAAGGTGGACGTCGACCGCACGACGTTCCAGGTGGACGTGGCCCAGGTGAAAAGACACATCAATAAGAATACGGTGTTGATCGTGGGCTCGGCACCAAACTACCCGCACGGCATAATCGACGACATCGAAGCGTTGTCCCAGTTGGCGGTCCGGTACAACATTCCCTTGCATGTGGATGCATGTTTGGGGTCCTTCATCGTCACATACTTGGAAAAAAGCAAGGTGCACGGAACCAAGGCGATACCCTTGTTCGACTTTCGGCTTGCGGGAGTCACCTCCATCTCGTGCGATACCCACAAGTACGGTTTTGCGCCCAAGGGCTCGTCGGTGATCATGTACCGCTCGCCGGAGCTTCGCCAGTTCCAGTACTACGTGCTGACAGACTGGACCGGCGGCATGTACGGGTCGCCCACGCTAGCTGGCTCGAGGCCTGGTGCGCTCGCAGTTGGCTGCTGGGCCACGTTGTTGCATATCGGCGACGAAGGCTACCGGAAGTCGTGTTTTGACATTGTCAGTGCCACGATGAAGTTGAAGGCCGAGCTCCAGCACGGCGACCTTTCGCAGCACCTCGAGGTGCTCGGCGACCCGATTGCGCTGGTTATCGGGTTCCGACTGAAGAACCCTGGGTTGAATATCTACGAATTGGGAGACGAATTGACGGCCAAAGGGTGGCATTTTGCAGCGCTTCAGCGGCCTGCTGGACTCCACTTTGCGTTCACAAGATTGACCGTCCCCATCGTCGACGAATTGATCCAGGACTTGCGCCTGTCGACGTTGGCGCTTGCTGCGAACGAGTCTCAGAAAAAGAAGAGCGACACTGCGGCCATCTATGGAGTGGCAGGAAGCGTGAGCACCGCAGGAGTCGCCAACAGACTCATTGTTGCCTTCCTCGATACCCTCTACAAGGTTTGACCACCCTGGCAGCCCCAAAAGAAATCGGCTGCAACTGGCCCAATCCAGCAGGCCTTTATATAAGCGCCCCCACAGATAAGCCAGATTCATGTGGGTCATTTTAGTTTAGCCGAGACACATTCACACCCACATACAAATACACACATATATGATGGAATCATGTGGCCATTACGTCGGGGTGTCTGATGTCTTCAGTACCGTGTCGTTGTGCAGCTGGATCTGTGCCCAGATGCCCCAGATCTACACCAACTATATCAACAAGTCAGCAGACGGCATTTCGCCGGTGTTTTTGGCTCTCTGGTTTGCCGGCGACTTTTTGAGCTTCACGAGCTGCTTGTTGAACAAGGTGGTGCTCCGGTTCCAGGTCTACTTGAGCTTGTTTTTCATCTGCAACGACATCACCTTGTGCTTCCAGTACTACTACTACCTGGTGCGCGTGACCTCCGCCTACGCCAGGATAAACGGCCAGGAAAGAGCCAGCGACATGGACACGGACCCAGGCACCGGTCTGCTTGGAACCCTGTTCCACGCGGACGCAGAAACCCACATAACCGGCGGAACCCACCGAACCATGCCCACCCCAGACGCACACTCCAGCTCTCCCAGCGGCAGCTACAGCTCCACAGACAACCTGCCGATAGGCAAGACGCTTGCAAAAACGCTCGCAGCATCGTCCATGGCCCAGGGAACCAACGCAATGCTGGCAGGAACAGCTTCAGAACCGTCGTCCTTCAGCGATGAGCTCGGCGTGTTTCTCGCCTGGGCTTGCACGTTCGTGTACATGGCTTCGCGGTGTCCCCAGCTCTACAAGAACTACCAGCGCAAGTCGGTGGACGGCATCTCCCCCCTCTTGTTTGGAGCAGCGCTCCTTGGAAACCTCACCTACACGCTTTCCATTCTCACCAGCTGCGACTTTGTCAGTCCGGCAAAACGCCACGAATTCTTCACCAGAGAACTTCCGTACATCCTCGGAAGCGCCGGCACCGTGGTCTTCGACCTTGCATACTTCTACCAGCGCCGCATATATAGAAACCAAGTGGAGCCTCCCATCACCCTTACCACCTGGGAGGACTAATGAACATCCCCACACCCACACGTTATTTCTTCGCAGCACCTTTTTGGCGCAAAAGTTGATTCCTGGCACACAACTGGTACATGTTCAGACGGGTTTCCGCAGCGTCCAGAAACGCAGCGAGCTTTGTCAGGGCCAACAGCACGTCTGCAGCAACCTGCGATGCTGCGCTGGTACCCATGAAGCCGGCTCGATTGCGCCCGTTTCCGTTTTCCAGGATGACAGAAGAAACCGTCTGGAACCAGATCCCGCGAGATACCTATCCAAATCCTTTGTTTGCCATGAAGACAGCCGAAATAGGCGCCTTGCGGTCGGAGGACTACCTGTATTTGGTGAAAATCCCCTATAAGTGGGCCGAAGAAACCGAGGCTTTTTGCAACAACTTGGTCGAACTTGTAGACGACATTCTTCTTGTTGATACCCAGGCTGCATGCCGATACTACACTGATATCGAAGACCCGCAACTCAAAGAGGCTGTGGGCGAACATCTCCGCACAAAAACAGAGTCCGACCCGATAAAATCATCGCTCGTGGAAATGATGATTGATCCACTGGCAGAAAAATTCCGCTCGAGGTTCTTCCAAACACTTGCATTTATTCTCAAACTACCCGAGGAAAACCAGGCCAGCTCCATCCTTGCATATCTCGACAAACTAGCCAAGTTTAACGTCTACAACGAAAACCCACTCATCATGAACTCCCGGTTTTTCGAGCGAATACTTCGGATCATGCCCCGAGAAAACTACGGCGAACTTTATGCATACCTAGTGATTTTGAACATTCAAAGCTACGTGGTAAGTCACATAGACAAACTTAAACACGAGCTTCTAGCGGGATCAAACTTGGAAAAATTGGTCGCCAGAACAGGGCTCTTGAACCCAAAGTGGCACGACATTCGTAAGCCAACCATCCCAGACATGCACATCAGCAGAATGAGAAACTTCTTTTCCATCCGAGACTTGGCGCGGTTCTCCACCTTTGCGATAGAAAAGAAGGACATCGTTGACGCTAATATGTATGTGAGCCTCTTGGTGACAAAGTTCGAGGAAAAATGCAAAATCGTGACCGATACCAACTACATACAACGTCCCAAAGATTCAGACATCAGCACAGACATCCTGCTACTACTTAAGGTCCTACTCAATCACGTCATGGCGTTTAAGGGCTCACATGAATGCATACGGATGTTACAATATATGGTGCACAATCAAGTCACCATATCATTCGACATACTAATGATAATAATGAAAAACTTGCGCAGGCAAGGCTATTTCCAAGAAGCCTTGCTCTTAATGAATAACATTCGTCCCGAGACACTTACACAGTCGAACTGCTTGGCCTTGGCCGACCAAATATTGTCTTTGATACGTGCAAAGTATCCTGAAACCCCTAAGATTATGTTTGGATACGCGGCAGCCGTTTTTAGAGATGGAACAGAGCTTTTGAATAAGCTCAAGCTCTTGGGACTAGTGTACCAAGATGGCACTCCCGTCGAGCTCTCCAATCCTGAAGCTTTCGTTCAACGTGCAAATATCGACAGCAGACTTTCTGGATTCAACTTTACACCGAAGGCTCTCACACAAGTCTATGAGATGTGTCTCACGTCGCTACCCAAATCCAGTCTCACGCCGCAGCTATTGAGGAAGTTGTACGACAGTTATGTTGACACTTTGATGGCAGGAAATCATCAGGTTTTCAAAGCCTCGAAGCGCAACGACGAAGTTTTGACTTTGATCATTAAGTACCTACTCAAACAAAATCCAGAGAAGAATGATATGGACATGGTTTCTAGCGAGGCTGCCTACACAACCGCGAAAGAGATTATGGGGGATTACATTGCACGAGTGGGAGCCACCAGTCGTCGTAACCGCAACCCTTATGTGTTTGACCTTCTCATTACAGCAGCACTAACAGTGCATAGGGACTACGAATTTGCAACGAAAATGATACGTGAGTCGCGAAGTCTCAATCTTCCATTCACGTTCAACCAAATATACCCGTTCATCATGTACCATTACGAGAATAAAGAGTACAAAAAAGCAGGGCTTTGGTACGAACAATTGGTGAAGCATGGAGTCAAAAGTGACTCGGAACCCAGCAAGCATCTTTTCCGAATAGCTCGTGAACTAGGATGGCAAGTGAACGGATTTGTGTACCGCAAACAGGGCATTCATCGCAACTACAAAAAGAAAGAGGAACTTAAAAAATTATTAAACGACCCTATAGTGTTTATTGGGCCGGGGGAATTTGGACCAGGCACGGAACCGGAAGAAACGATGTCAGACGACTTCTTAGACCCTCCACAACATGGCAACTTTAGTGATGAACTTTTGACCTTGATCAATTAGATGTCATATCCTGCACATACATTATTTATATTCTATCCGAAAAGGGAAAGTAAATGATAACATACTCAACTGAGAAGACTAATGAGCCAGGTAGCCAAAATCTGGAATTCCTTCTACCACAGCATCAGCACAATATACACATAAGATACATTTCATTTTCATTTTTCATACTTGCCCGCAAGCAGCACCAGTTGACCACGACCATGGATTGCGAAAATCTGGGCAATAATCAACATGATGCTCGTGTGGAGGATTGGGATGGATCTACACAAACTCCTACGAAGAACGCAGCAGACATAACCCAAGTCCTAGCCGACCAGAAAACACTAGAGGATGCATCTACGAGCAGATTCGACCATATTGAATCGAATATCAACAAGGCTATTGCCGACTTAAGCGAGATCTATGCTAAGATTGGGTATTCTACAACAGAAACAAGAATAAAAAAGTCCGAAATCTTTAGTGTGCTCGAAGATACCATCTCAAACTTCAGCTCCGGCTTGTTACGGGAGAAGAACAACATAGAAAACGAGTGTGAGTGGCTCCGCCAACAGATCCGAATCATTCTTGCAATGGTCAACGACGACAAAGGAGAAAGAAACTTGCGCTCCTCAGACCGTGGAATTGTCTTTGAAGATACCAAGTTGTACGAGCAAGGATACAAGGAAGATATTGTAGATCGACTAGAGTACTTGCAATCTCGTCGGCAACGATTCTACGCAACATCACCTTTCAATCTTACTTCGCCCTTCATTCCAGAAGAGAACTCCCCAACCATAGACAACCAGTACGACTACATGACGAAAAACATACCCCAGCTCTCTTTGCTTCAAACGAAATCCAACTTGAACCGAATATTTCTCGACGTCTTGAAAAGCTTCATGAAACCCTTCCGCAAACTTATTGATCTCAACCTTGCATTCTTGGACATTTTCGACACTGTGGGCGAGATTTCGAGTGCAGTCGATTCTACAATGCTCAAAAGCTTGCCCAACCGTCAGGAATCAGAGGAGCACGCACAGCTAATTCAAGGGTTTGACCAGGTTTTAGCCAAGTGCAAGGACTCCAATCACGGGAACGAAATCAGAAATGATTCGACACAATTTATAGTTTCTAGTCCCCGCAAAAATCAGGCTAGAGAAAGCCAAAAAGATGAAACTTCCTCAGACGAAGCGATTGAGGAGCTCAGGGACATCAACTACAGGCTCATTAGGGTAATTCGATCGCTTCGAATAACCAAGATGAACACCGAATTGTTTGGCAAATTGCAGAAAGCCATCAATATCTATGTTTCAGAGATGAATGAGAGGAAGGGACAAATGACTGGGTTGATATCAAAAGCGTTGACCATTATCGGAAGCTTGCAACTCAACGAAAAACAGTTGCAGCTTATACAGAAGAACTTTGACCCATTGGATGATATGAAAAATGGGAGTGCTTCTGCTCCGACTACAGAGGGATACTTTGACACCGAGACTCTTCAGTTTATTCAAAATAACCCTACGGAGTTCGGGCTCCACAATGGGCACCTCAAGTTTGTGGAGAAATTTGTGAGTACTCTTGACCGTCTCCACGAGTCAAAGCAAAAGAAGAAAGCGTATTATCTCACTACCTGTAAAACTTTGTGGGAGCGCCTTGACGAATCCGAGACTTATGTGAACAGCTTCCTAAGCTCCAATAACGATTTGAGCGAAAACTCGTTCATCAATTTTAAGATGGAACTAAACAGACTCTATTTGAAACGCTCTGAATATGTGGATGAATTCATCAAAAAGGCCAGATCTGAAATAGAACTTTTATGGGGCAAGATGTTATACTCTCCGGAGATGAGACAAAGTTTCAAGTACTACCATTATGATAGTGAAACCAACGACGAAGATAAGGAGGAAATACTTAACAGTCATGAAACAGAACTTGCATCGCTCAAGAAGGAATACGAAGCACGAGAGCCCATCTTGCACCTATATGAGCAAGTACAAGAGCTTGCCAAGGACCAGCAGTTTTTGACCGAATCGTCTAAGGATTCCTCAAGACTTTTAAGTAAAAATTCATGCAAAATTTTGCTTAATGAAGAGAGGATACGCAAAAAGTTGATTAAGAACATGCCACGCTTGATCAACAGCTTGAAGAGTGAAGTGATCAAATTCAATGACGCTCAGTTGAGACAAGGTGGCAAGCCACTCCAGGCATTTGGTGAGGACTTTTTTGAAATGGTTATTATGCTAGAGTCTGAATATGTCCACCGAAAGGCAGACAAGAACAGAGCACATTCACCTAACAAGTCTTTTTCGCAGTCGCCAAAGAGAGCACCTAATGTTAAGCAATCACCTACGAGGGTTGTAAACTCGAGAAGTCCCATGAGAGTTTCGAAACCGTCTGAACCTTCTCCACCTAATCGAATAGGCATAACAAAAACAACCAAGAGAGCGCCCAAGTTTTCAAGAAATAATGTTATTGCCAGTGGGTTAACGAGTGCCGTCAACAATATGAACAGTTTTAGTGACATGTCCAACAGCCTTGAGAGCCCTACATCACTGACTTCCTTAAATGGCATACCCGCTTCTCGTACCTCCAGCATGCCACGTATTTACAGTCAGTTGCAGCCATTAAATTCTCCATTGAAACCCGAAGAAGGATGCATCAGCCAGAGCACTGTTAGGTTTTCCCCGCTTCAACAGTCAGAAATAACAAACATAGAACATGTTAGCCACGGAGAGAAACACGACCTCTCGCTGTCGCCTACACGTCGAGTAGTTTCGGCAAACTTGAATGACAAAGAAAATGAACGGTCAATGAGTATGGACAAACCTGGAACGTACACGAAGAGACAGAGTGAAATTTCTAACGAAAGTTCTTTCCTAATGAGTGATGATTACCAATTATGGAGAGACCAACGCATACAACAGCTAAATAGTCTTTCCTAATGTAATATTAATATACAATGTACGATGACGATATACAAGAGACGGTGAAGACACCTGTTAGCTGCCTAGCTTGAGCACGCCAACCTTATCAGACAAGTCTGGGTTTGCACTGTGAGTCGTAGGATCGTTAGCATCATGGTCAATGCTCCTATCGACAG
Source organism: Meyerozyma smithsonii (assembly GCA_030570235.1). Lineage (NCBI taxonomy): Eukaryota > Fungi > Ascomycota > Pichiomycetes > Serinales > Debaryomycetaceae > Meyerozyma > Meyerozyma smithsonii. The sequence continues at coordinate 935,123 of JAJLVE010000003.1, read as the reverse complement.
AGTCCCCATCATCGTCGTCATCGTCGTCATCGTCGTCATCATCATCGTCGTCGTCATCATCATCATCATCGTCGTCGTCGTCATCGTCATCGACGATGGCACTTCCATTAGCATCAGCAGCATCCTCTTCTTCCTCCTCCTCTTCAGGGTAGCCGCCGAGTTTCAACACAATCTTGTTGACGACCTCGTTCCAGTCCATCATGCCGCCCATACCAATATCACCGTAGCTTCCGACGACCTTTTCCACCGGCTTCAAGATTTCTATCCAGGGCATTTCCTCGGCAATCAACTTCAATTGTCGCTTGGTGGTGATGGCGTTGTACGAGTAGCTGACCATGGCCGGGGCTAGCAAGATCGGGAACGACGTGTTCCATGCGCGGACAACGTTGGTAAGCAAGTTGTCACACAAGCCCATGGATATCTTGGAGAGGGTGTTGGCTGTGAGCGGGCAGACCACCAAGATGTCGGCCCATCTGCGGAGCTCGATGTGCAACACCGGGTCCAGACGGGACTTCCACGTGTTCCATTCGTCCTCGTCTCTCCAGATGCGGATCTTCTTTGTGTTCTCTAGGAAGTTCTGCACTTCCTGGGGAAGAAAGTTTTCGCTGGCCTTGGTGAGGATGAGCTGGATGGAGATTTTGTCCGGGGTGTAGATTTCGTATAGCTTGTGGATGATGAGCTTGACCTTGAGCGTGGACAACGCCCCGCAGACTCCGATGAGGACGTGCAACTTGCCGTCTTCCTGCGGGAGACGGGGATCTATGTTGGCGTTCTGCTCTGGCGGAGGAGAAAGCGTGCTGGATTCTGCGAGCTTGTCGATGGAGGCCGGGTGCGAGGCAACGGAGCCCAACGGCGACGCTGCGCTCAGTCTTTCCGGGCTGTTGGTGGACCCCGAGCGGGACCGGATCACCTTGCCCGGCCGCATGGTTTCGTCCACGTAGAAATGGGCGTGCACTGAGGGGGACTTGTGGTGGGCGGCGGCGTCTGGGGGGTTCAAGGTGTGGTTTAGCGACGACGTGGAGTCGTTGGAAGCCATCGGGGCTCCTGTGGTAACAGTGGCAACGTCCCTGGCAGGCTCGTTGTCTTTGCGCTGGAGCACCGCACCTCCTGCTGGGACGGTTTCCCTGGCTGTGGCATGGAGGTTTGGGGAGGAGATCTGGGACAACAGTGGGTTCCGAATTGAAGGGCGAGACGATGTATTGAGGATGGGAGGGGGTGAAGGGCAGCGCAAGTTGGAAATGGCCAACACGGAGGGGGGAATTTCTTCGGTGGAATCTGGCGGTTCGGGAAAACCGAACGTTGCAGGCGTATCTGCCGGCTTGTGGGCGTCGTCTGAGCCCACAGACGAAGCTTTTTCATCTTCCTTGCTGTCTGCAGCCATGGTGGGTGTGGTTAGTAATCCGTCAATCCTTTATCATTTTCTGCTGCGAATTGGGCCACACGACCTGGTGGTGGGAGGGAGCGGCAGAGCGGGAGCGGGAGGGAGAGAGCGCGGGTGTTGGGGCCTGCGCTTAGCGCTAGCGAGGGATTACGGAGCGGAGCAGATGTGTATTAGTGCAAGCCTAGAGAACGAAACGAGTCCACCAACTCGCGGGCGCGCTGTTCGTCGTCCATGTCGTCCTGGGGCGCCCGCGCCCGTGGTTTTGGCTGCAGTTTTGGATGTGGTTTTGGTTGCGGTTTTGGTTCCAGGGTTGGTTGCGGTTTGGGGTCCCGGTCTGGGTCCAGGTTTGGTTGTTGTTTTGGCGGCAATTTTGGCTGCATTTTTTGTTTCTGCGGCGCTCGCGATTTTTTCGGGGAATTTGCAGCCGACAGTCTGCGCGGCCGGGGCTCGACCGCGGGTTCTAGCGACAGTTCTAGCGACAGTTCTAGCGACGGTTCTAGCGACAGTTCTAGCGACAGTTCTAGCGACGGTTCTAGCGACGACCGGCTCAGGGGGGCGCGGCTGGGCGCCGGGGAGGCGTGTGCCAACAGGTGGTTCACGTTTGCCTGGCGGTTCACGTTTCCCGGCCGGTTCTGGCTGCCTGAGACGCTTCCGGGGCGGCTGCCTGGGTGGCTTGGTAGGTGTCCTGGTTGCCCCAGCTGCCCCGCAAACCCTGGGAGCCCCGCAAACCCTGCAAACCTTGCAAGCCCGTCGGGGTGCGCGCCGGGGTGACTGTATCCTGCGCCCGCGTAGTATAGCTGGCGGTGGAGGATGTCGCGCTCGTAGCCCAAGCTGGCGAGCACCGGCGGCGGCGGCGCGCGGTGGTGCTTGTTGGGGAACAACTGCTGCACCACGTAGTTGTTGAAGTCGGGAAACCGGTCGTAGCGCACCGTGAGCGCCCGTCCCTCAAACATGGCGCCATCGGTATGTTCGATGAGCAGCTCCGAGGTGGCGCGGTTGGCGGTGGTGACGATGGCGAACCCGCGGCTACTGGCGCGCGGCCCCGAGCCCACCGCGGCGTCGTCGCCCGCCAGCGACGTTTGCATGGGGATTTCCACGCGGACGATGTCTAGCGGGGCGTCGGGGTCTGCGGCCTCCACGGCGGCCACGAGATACGCCTTGAGGGCCGGCCAGGTGGACAGGAACGGGATGTTGCCCACAAAGAGGCGGCAGGGATTGACCTGGATGTCGGACCCGTCGTCGTCGGCGATGGTGATGGTGGTAGCGGGGCGCGAGGGTGGGTGCGGGTGCGGGTGCGCGGGCGACGACAGCTGCGCTGGCGAGTAGGCGGGCTTGTTGCGCGCGACGAGGCTGGTGATGAACGACGGCACCGGCTTGATGGAGGGGTCTGGCACGTAGTAGGGGAAGGGGAACGGGTACGGGGCGTACGGGAGGTAGTAGGGGAACGGCGTGGGCGGCGTAGCGGCACTGGCGCTGGTGCCCCTTGTAGCGACGGGCGTAGCGACGGGCGTAGCGGCACTCGCACCGGTACTCGCAGCCATACCCGCAGCCGTACCCGCAGCCGTACCCGCAGCCGTACCCGCAGCCGTACCGGCAGCCGTACCCGCAGTGCCAGCGACCGCGCGGGCCAGCACCGGCCACGCTAGCGGGCTAGGGGACTTGTTGAGAATCGACACGGCGTGGGAAGCGGCAACAAACGACGGTGCCCACAACACCACCGTCACATCAGACGAGTGTGGCTCCGCCCGGATATGCAGCAACACGAGCGGCCCTTCAGGGTCGGTCCAGTGCTCCGCTACCACGCTGGTCACCTGCTGCACTAGCGCGGCTGCGTCCAAGTGCTCGCTCGGTACCGTGAGCTCGACGGATGCCGCCAATGGTGCCGGCAGGAACAGGGGCGCGTGGGGATTGAAGCCAGGCATGCTGGCGGCGTATAAGGAGGGGACGGTCAGGGGTCAGTCCAGGTAGGTCCAGGAGGTCCAGATGGGTCCAGATGGGTCCAGATGGGTCCAGAGGGTGTGTACGGCAGATCCACCACACCGAAGATGGGCCAGCAGGCGGGAACTCTGAGCGACGCTACACGATAAGAGAACCCTGCCACGCCCCACGAACAATTTGATCCCGTCGGAGTCGGTGCGTGCGCGTGCACCACGAGCCGCTCGCTTCGCCGCCTACGATAAGGGTATTGTGTCACATGAAGACGCCAGGGCGCGGAAGCCGGTGTGGGAGCCGGTGGAACGGTGCGGGTTCTGGCGCGGGTGGTGTGGGTTCTGGCGCGGGTACTGGTGCGGGTACTGGTGCGGGTATTGGTCGGGTATTGGTCGGGTACTGGTGCAGGGACGGTGCAGAGACTGTGCGGTCTGGTGGGGGCCCGTGCGACAGCCGCCACGCCTGGCACCGTAGGCACCGCAGGCACCGTCGGTGCACCACCGCCAGCGCCACCGTGCGCACCGCGCCAGTGGTGGCGGTACAGGCGACAGACCCAGTGCCCCCCACCACGCGCCTATGAGGTGGCTTGTTTATAAACTTCCGCATCCGATCCCGCTTCGATTTGGCAACGTCCGCATGTGACGCACAGCACCGTCAACGTCTCGACCCCTGGCGTTGATCCCATGGGGCAGGTGCAGCCTGCCCCCCGGCGGATGTGACCAGTGCTGCGCAAAAAATCGCACAATCAACAATCGCGGCCCGCTGGCAGGCGCTGGTCCCCCCACCACGGGCCCAGACTAGATCCAACGGTGCGAGGAACGGCGCACACCATCGCCCATTGTTGCCGCCGTTACACCCTTGAGGTCCGTGCAGCTGCATCCCGCCTCGCAGCAGCGATAGAGCTGCTTGCGGTAAGGGGCCCGCGTCCGGTGCCAGGCAGAACGCCGCACCAGTCGGATGGGCGCCGCAGCGCGTGCGGCGCCGGGCGCCGCGGCGGTCACAAAAGCTTGGTCCATTGGCACCTTGTCTTGGTGCATGGTGCATGGCGCATAATTTACGTGGGAAAGTCATGCAGGTGGCACCGTGTTAGGCATGTGGCCATTTATTTTTTGCTGTTTTAGGACGGCAGTACATAGCCTTGACGATGCGGATTCCGCACCCAGATCCGCAGACTGCCCACGCCGGCACGTCGCCAGGCTCGCGCGGGTGGCCGGCACGTTCCAGGAGGGCCTGCACCACCCCCGGCCGGCCGCTGGCATGGCGGCCACCGCCGCTGCCCCTCCCCTCCCCGCGCCTCTGGCGTTTGCGAACCTTTTTGTTTTCTCGCCAACCACTCTCGTATGCACTGCACAGTTGCTGAATAAAGCGCTACGGTTTGACATTATGTAGCAATTTTTTTTTTCTCCCGGTGGGAATATATTGCTTGTTTTCACGCAGTCCATTTCCCGCCCGCTCTCACACTTGTGTGACTTTTAAACAAACCGTCTGCAGCCCCCACCACCTCCCGCCGGCAGCCCCCACCATCCCCAGCACCGCCGCTGCCTGCCCGTGCTGTCCCTGTGCCTCCCACTGTGCTGTCCTCCCGTTTTCGCTGCATCGGAATCCCGATCTCGTCGCCGTTGCCACTTTGATGCACGCCCTATAGCACCGCATCGTCTGACTACTTCCCCACGCCCCCCGAGTCGGTCTAGAGCTTCCTGGGCCTGGCCTCGCCACCTGAACACCCGTGATCTACCGCTGTCTCCCGAGGCTAACCATCGCCGCGCGCATCATCAAGGCTCGCAAACACGCTCCTTTGGTCAATTGCGAGCGCCGTGACTGTTTGTCGCCACCACCTGGAATCGATCGTTGGCGGGCGCACTATTGCTGTGCGTGGCTGCTGATCCGAAGCCAGCAGCAACAGCCCACAAGTAGCGAAGAAGCTACGAAGAAGCTACGAGGTGGTTGATTTGAAGCAAGCTGAAGCACAAAAGGCTGAAGCTGCTCAAAAGCTACAAAAGGCTGAAGCTGCTCAAAAGCTACAAAGCTACAAAAGGCTGAAGCTGCTCAAAAGCTACAAAGCTACAAAAGGCTGAAGCTGCTCAAAAGCTACAAAGCTACAAAAGGCTGAAGCTGCTCAAAAGCTACAGCTACAAAGCTACAGCTACAAAGCTACAGCTACAAAGCTACAGCTACAAAACTACAGCTACAAAGCTACACCTACAGCTACAGCTACATAACCACAAGCTTTACGCTACAAAGCTCATACCAACAAGCTCATACCAAAGCCTCGCCACCAAAGCCTCCAAGCCTCCAAGCCTCCCAGCTCCAGCCCGCCCATCCTCGGCGTCTCCTCCACCACTGCCTGTAAATGGCCACATCCTCGACGTTGCCCCCGTGTTTCTCCCATCCCGTGTCTCCCCCGACCGCACCCGGCATCGTTCCCAATGGCAAAGAAAAAACTCGATCCGTCGGTCAAACACAGCAGATCCAGATCCGGCTGTCTCACATGTAGAGACCGACATATGAAATGTGACGAGCAGCAGCCCGTGTGCAAGAACTGCCAGCGCTCCAAAAGACGCTGCTACCGCGGCATCCGCTTGAACTTCACCCAGTACTCCATCTACTCGCCCACCACCGCGGCCCCGGAACCTAACGCCCCGCCGCCGGCCTACCGCTTGCTCGACCAGTCCATCACCATCGCCTCGCTCTACAACAACGGCCTCCTGCCCTACGAGCCCTACTTGCATCTCCACGCCCACGACGAGCTCCGCGAGTCCGACCGCCAGTACGAGCGCGACATCAACTCGTCCATCCCGTCGGGCCTCGGCAAGTCGCCGTCCTACGACCACGACTACCGGACTCTCTGGACGCCGGACGCCGCTGCCGCTGGCTCAGCCTCAGCCTCAGCCTCTGCTGCTGCCTCTGCTGCTGCCTCGGCCGCGGCCGCCGACCCGTACCGCCGCCCCAGCATGGCAACCAACCCGGTGATTGCCTCGCTCCAGGACCAGACGCCGGTGTACGCCAACATCAAGTTGAAGGACTTTTTGTCAGACGAGCAGCTCACGTTGACCCAGGTGGCGCGGCCGCCCGCCAGCAGCGGCTCCAGCACCGCCGGCTCCAGCACCGCCGACCAGAACGCCAGCGAGTTGGTGTCGCTCATCCACGAGCAAAAGTTCTACTGGCTCTTGGACCTCCTCAACGGGCTCAATGCCTGGAAGCTGATCATCACCCGCTACTGCCTCGAGGCGCCGCCGGTGGACACCGGTCTCTACGACAACGAGTTTCTCATGCGCTGTCTTCTCGGCTGCTCCGTGCGCAGCGGCCTCGCCGACATCGACATGCCCGAGTTGCTAGCCGAGCAGGCCAGCCGGTGGGCCCGCATCCAGTACGAGGTGTTTGCGCCCGAGAATCTCGCCCAGCACGAGTTGATCCTCATCAGCATAGCATTGGTCCTCCTCCGCACGTTGCTCCGGCTCCAGAACCGCCTCAGCGTGGACGCGGGGCCGGAGCTCATCGACGGCCAGATCAACATTTTCTACCACATCATCACAAAATATCAAGCATTACCGCCGCCGCAGACCCACCGCCTCCGCACCGTGGTGCTCGTGACTACGGTGCAATCCATCACCATGCTCAAGTACTTTCTCCACAAGTTGGCCACCTGCACCGACTCCCCGGCACTCAAATCGAAATCGGACGAAGGGATCGCCAAGCAAGATCCAGATCTCACCCCCGGCGAGCTCGCGTTCTTGAAGACGTTCTACAAGGACTTGGACTACTCGAATTCGGCCTACCAGATGAACATCGACCCGTTTGTCGAGAGCAAGCTGGACGCCCGCAAACTACGAGAACTAATATGGTACTTGATGCGCACCGAACACCTCGCCCGCAACCCGCAGCAGGAGATGCAAGAGCTCGAGTACGGGCTGATCTTCAGCAACGAGTACAACTTGTTTGACAGCCTCGGCGTGCCCAACGCCGGCGGCTACGACGTGGAACAGGCAGTGGTGACCGACGTGCTTCCCAAGTTGGTGCTTCCCAGCGACCAGGGCCTCGCCATCTACCTTGTCACCGAGTACATCAACAAGCAGATCAACGCCAACACGCCGGAGATGGTGCTCCGCGCCAACACCAACTTGAACCGCATCTTCAGCTACATTGAAAGTTCCACCATGGAATCCAGCCTCAAAGTCAAATGGACGCAAAATTTCAGCTGGATGCTCCAATAGGACAATGGGCGCTGCAGGCGAAAAAAAAAATGCCGGCACGGAAAAGTGACCGTGCATTCATTTGCTGATGCATCTTTCTATTTGCAGCCAAAACCGTTGGCCGCAAAGGCGCAATCCGAGTTCCGGCCGCGGGCCGCTCCGACTGCACACCGCCAGATCCAAATCCGGCAGGTGTGTGCGTGGCGTATAGGGGTAAAGTTGCATCATACGTTATTCCGCGCCATGCGCCCCAGCGCCAAAGGCTCCCAAAATCAAGCCGTTTACGAGCAGCATGCGCCCAGTCACCACACGATCTCAAAATAGTTAAATGTACACAATCTTACTGGGCAACGCCAGCCTGGCCTGGGGTGCAACCGCAGCCGGCCCGAATGCAACCTCGAGCCTGGACCGCGACGGACCGCGCCGGACCGTATGCACAACCCAAGACACCCACACACCACCGCCACGTTCATCGAAGCACGTGCGCAGCACGTGACCACCTAAGGGTTGTCGAAAATTTTCTCGCCTCTCTTTTCAGTAACATGTCCCAGGGTACCTTATTTGCCAACCAGAGAATCAGAGCTTGGTTGCCAGCCGCATTGGTTGAGCACTTCAAGCTCGACGTCAATGTTGTAGAGCCACCAGCAAACTACAAGGAGAAGTTTGCTCTTGGCAAGGTTCCAGCTTTCGCTGGCGAAAAGGGCTTCAAGTTGACTGAGGTGATTGCCATTTCCATTTACCGTAAGTACCTCAAATGATGAGAACGATTTTATCAATTAACAGTTATCCCTGTCTTAACATATAATGTCGAGAATTTATACTCTGAAGAAATACTAACATCCAGTCATCAACTTGGCCGACCCCAAGTCTCCCCTTCTCGGCAAGAACGCCAAGGAGTACGCGCTCATCTTGAAGTGGTTGTCGTTGACCAACTCCGAGTACATGCCTCCTATCAGTGCCAGCTTGCCCCGTCTCAGAGGCGACATTCCATACAACAAGAAGGTGATCGACGAGTCGCTCGTGCAGCTCGACGCGGTGGCCGCCATCTTCGAGGCCAGATTGAAGGACTTCACCTACTTGGTGGGCGAGAGAGTGACGCTTGCTGATCTCTTTGCTGCCACTCTCTTTGTCAGAGGTTTCGAGTTTTTGTTCGGCGCTGACTGGAGAAAGAAGTTCCCCAACCTCACCAGATGGTTCTCCACCATCATTGCCCACCCCATCTTGAAGGCCAAGGTCGGCGACTTCCAGTTCAGAGAGAAGATGGTGGAGTTCGTTCCTCCCAAGAAGGAGAAGAAGCCAGCCCAGGCTCCTAAGGCTGAAAAGAAGGCCGAGAAGAAGGCTGACAAGCCCGAGGCCGATGAGGAGCCCGCCCCTGCTCCTAAGCCCAAGCACCCCTTGGCTGCGTTGGGCAACTCCAAGATCCCCATTGACGAGTGGAAGAGAAACGTGTCCAACAACAAGCCCGAGGTTGCGCTCAAGTACTTCTGGGACGAGTTCTACAACGACGAGGAGTGGTCGTTGTGGAAGGTGGACTACAAGTACAACGACGAGTTGACGTTGACGTTCATGTCCAACAACTTGATTGGCGGCTTCTTCAACCGTTTGTCTGGATCCACCAAGTTCATGTACGGAGACTTGGTTGTGCACGGTGAGAACAACGACAACGGTATCACCGGATTCTTCCTTATCCGTGGCCAGGACTACGTCAAGGCTGTGGACGTTGCTCCCGACTGGGAGTCTTACGCCTACACCAGATTGGATGCCAAGGACCCTGAGACCAAGTCTTTCATTGAGAAGATGATCAACTGGGAGGGAGACATCAAGACCGAGAGCGGCAAGACGCAGGCCATTGTTGACGGTAAGGAGTTGAAGTGAGTGGATACTAGTATAATATACTACACACCATATAATCTACAGTACACTACAGTAGTACCATACAACAGTACAACTACCGATGCCATAGTCAGAGTACGATAGTAGTACTCTATGCAATACTGATAGTAGTCTCTATACAATACCAATAGTAGTACCATTGCCAACAGTAGTACTCTATACAATACCAATAGTATAGTACCTATACTCTTTAAATTGGTCCAGTATAACTAGTATAGTACCTACCATTTCAAATTCGTCAATAAGTAATGTCCCCTTCCCTCCCCCACCGTAGCCCTCCGTTTCCATCTTCCATTCCTGCCTCCTGCCGTCCTGCACCCCAGACCCGCACAAAAATCGCCGACACGTTGATACATCATAAACATGGCATTCCTGAAGCATCCGTTCGTGCGGCAGATACGAAGGAAACCGCTCACCCTCGTTGGACCAGTGGCCGTGCTATTTGTGCTCTACTTGTTTTTCTTCGCTGGATCCCCCCGCAACGCAAAACCAAAATACTCCTACAAGAGCAAGAATCAGGGTTGGTTGAGCCGGGCAAAAGACACGGTGGTGTTGAAGAACCTTCCCAACAAACACATCAGCCACTACGACTTGAACAAGTTGTCTGCCACTGCCAAAGGATTAGACAAGAAAGAAGAGGTGTTGCTCTTGTCTCCCATGTCCAAGTTTCTCCCCGAGTACTGGGACAACATAAACCGGCTCTCGTACGACCACTCGTTGGTGTCGTTGGGCTTCATCGTGCCGCGCAACAGCGACGGCGACCACGTGCTTGTCCAGTTGGAGGCAGCCGTCAAGAAGACCCAGGCCGACAAGAAGACGCGGTTCAAGAAGGTGAGCATTTTGCGCCAGGACTCGGAGTCGTTGCTGTCACAGGCCGAGAAGGACCGGCACGCGCTCGCGGTGCAGAAGCAGCGCCGGGCGATGATGGCGGTGGCCCGCAACTCGCTCGTGTTCTCCACCATCTCGCCGTCCACGTCGTGGTGTTTCTGGTTGGACGCCGACATCGTGGAGACGCCGGCCAGTATCATCCAGGACATGATGCGCCACGACAAGCCGATCGTGCTGGCCAACGTGTTCCAGCGCTACGTCAACCCCGACACCAGCAAGCCGGACATCCGCCCGTACGACTTCAACAACTGGGTGGAGTCGGAGGAGGGCCTCAAGATCGCCAGCACGTTGAAGGAGGACGAGATCATCGTGGAGGGCTACGCGGAGATGGCCACCTACAGGCCGCTCATGGCCTACTACTACGACCCCAACAGCGACGCCCACACCGAGATGGCGCTCGACGGCATTGGAGGCGGCGCCGTGCTAGTCAAGGCAGACGTGCACCGCGACGGCGCCATGTTCCCGTCGTTCCCGTTCTACCACTTGATAGAGACAGAAGGGTTCGCCAAGATGGCCAAGCGGCTCGGCTACAGCGTCATCGGCTTGCCCAACTACTTGGTGTACCACTACAACGAGTAGGGCATACATAGCACGGCCACCAGGCGCAATACACGTACACCGAGCAAAGGCTCCAGCTCCAGCTCCGGCTCCAGCTCCTCCAAGCCAACAGCCCGATGGCATCGCTATCACTGCACCCAGACACCAGCCGGCGATGCCGCCGGTGCACCACAAAAAAATTGCGATGAGCTAAATTGTATCCTTTCCTTTTTTGTCTGCGATTTTACCATGCAACTTACGTGGAAGGATATCCCCACGGTTCCAAATGCCAACGACATGTTGGACATCGTGCTCAACCGCACCCAGCGGAAGACGCCTACTGTCATAAGACCCGGTTTCAAGATCACCCGTATACGGGACTTCTACATGAGAAAAGTGCGGTTCACCGCCGAGGGTTTTGGCGAGAAATTCAACGACATCATCTCCCGTTTCCCCAACATCAACGACGTGCATCCGTTCCACAGAGACCTCATGGACACATTATACGAAAAAAACCACTACAAGGTGTCGTTGGCAGCGGTGTCCCGCGCCAAGACCTTGATCGACCAGGTGGCCCGGGACTACGTTCGGTTGTTGAAGTTCGGCCAGTCGTTGTACCAGTGCAAGCAATTGAAGCGGGCCGCGTTGGGTAGAATGGCCACCATTGCCAAGAAGTTGAAGGACCCGTTGGTGTACTTGGAGCAGGTGAGACAGCACTTGGGCAGATTGCCCAGCATCGACCCCAACACGAGAACGTTGTTGATCTGCGGCTACCCCAACGTGGGCAAGTCGTCGTTCTTAAAATGCATCACCAAGGCGGACGTGGACGTGCAGCCGTACGCCTTCACCACCAAGTCGTTGTACGTGGGCCACTTTGACTACAAGTACTTGCGGTTCCAGGCCATCGACACGCCCGGTATCCTCGACCGGCCCACCGAGGACATGAACAACATCGAGATGCAGTCCATCTACGCCATTGCCCACTTGCGCTCGTGTGTGTTGTACTTCATGGACTTGTCGGAGCAGTGTGGCTTCTCCATCGAGGCCCAGGTCAAGCTTTTCCACTCGATCAAGCCGTTGTTTGCCAACAAGTCGGTGATGGTGGTGATGAACAAGTCGGACATCTTGAAGGCCGAGGACTTGAGCGACGAGAACCAGCAGTTGTTGAAGTCGTTGGAGTCGGTGCCCGGCGTGGAGATCATGCACGCCTCGTGCCACGAGGAAGACAACGTGATGCAGGTGCGCAACCAGGCGTGCGAGAAGCTCTTGACCGCCAGAATCGAGCAGAAGTTGAAGGGCACCGCCCGCGTGAACAACGTGCTCAACAAGATCCACGTTGCCCAGCCGCAGGCCAGAGACGACGCCGACAGATCTGCATTCATTCCTGACGCCGTCAAGGAGCTCAAGAAGTACGACGCCAACGACCCCGAAAGAAGAAGATTGGCCCGTGACATCGAGGCCGAAAACGGCGGCGCCGGTGTGTACAACATCAACTTGAAGGACAAGTACTTGCTCGACGACGACGAGTGGAAGAACGACATCATGCCCGAGGTGTTGGACGGCAAGAACGTGTACGACTTCTTGGACCCCTCGATCGCTGCCAAGTTGCAGGCGTTGGAAGACGAAGAAGAGAGATTGGAGCAGGAGGGCTTCTACGACTCGGACTCGGACGAGGAGGACGAGGAGACTGCCAACATCAGAGAAAAGGCCCAGTGGATCCGGGACAAGCAGAAGAAGATGATCTTCGAGGCCCGCAATAGAAAGGCGTTGAAGAACCGCTCGATAATGCCGCGCGACAAGATCAAGCGGTCGTACGCGGAGATGGAGGACCACATGTACTCGTTGGGCCACGACACCTCGGCTTTGGAAGTCGGCAAGTCGTCCAAGAAGGACAGCGACCTTTCGGGCGTGGACATTCTCAGAAAGAACCAGGGCATCCACAAGGCCAAGTCGGCCAAGAAGAAGGCGCCGGTCAACCAGCCGGACAGACTCAATGCCGGTATTGCCGATGGAGCCATGAGATCCCAGGCCGAGAGATTGGCCAAGATCCAGCGCAGAGAGAGAAACAGACAGGCCAGACAGGGAGAAGGTGATCGTCATTCTACGGCCATGTTGCCCAAGCACTTGTTTTCGGGTAAGCGTGGTATTGGGTCTACGGATCGTCGTTAGCATGTATACTAAGATTTTGAGATATAAGCCAGTGTAGGGGCGCTATCGGTTCCAGTTACGGTTCCAGTTACGGTCACAGTTACCGTCCCAGTTATCGGTCCCTGTCTTCGGTCCCAGTTACCGTCCCAGTGTCGCTGTTATCGGTCGCTGTTATCGGTCCCAGTGTCCCAGTTACCGTCCCAGTTACCGTCCCAGTTACCGTCCCAGTTACCGTCCCAGTTACCGTCCCTGTCATCGGTCCCTGTCATCGGTCCCAGTTACCGTCCCAGTTACCGTCCCAGTTATCAGCTCCAGCCGTAGCCCCGTTCCTGCGTCCCGCGCCTGTGCACTCCCCGTTCCTTTTGGGCGTGGGGTTATCTCCGGCTGCAGCCACCACAGCGGCCGAACTTCCTTATCTAATCGTTGCCACAACTGCCACAAAATCGAATAATTAAAGATAAGCTCCTGATATCTGAGTCACTGAGAGGGCCCTTTCTAGCCACATTTCTAGTAGTGTGAGATTAAGGAAAGAGGCCTATTTTTGCGTACACACTCACCACACCCCCTAGCTACCTTTTGCAACCCGCCCTGCTCCCCACTAATATGGAGACAGAGACCCGGTTCAAGCTGGAATTTTCCCGCAACTCCAAAATCATGGGAGGTTCCAATCGGTCCGGAGGACTGGGCTCCAGACACGAACTGCGTCCCAGGTCCACCAGAGACTTTGATTCTTTGAAACTAAATTCCGCCGATGCCGACCTTCCCCCCAATACCGGCCCGCCCGGCAAGGCTGCCGTCAACGGTTCCAGCCTGCAGTCGAACAAGAACTTGAGTCATGTTCCTTGCAAGTTTTACCGTCAGGGCAACTGCCTGGCAGGCACGCTGTGCCCGTTCTCGCACAACCTCGACGGCACGTTGGCGGCAGACAAGCTTCCCTGCAAGTACTTCCAGAAGGGCAATTGCAAGTTTGGCTTGAAGTGTGCGTTGGCGCACTTTTTGCCCGACGGCACCCGGGTCAACTCCAAGAGCTTGATGAACAGCCACAACGGGTCGTCGTCGCGGCGGGCGTCGTCGAACAACCACCAGACGGGACACACCACCTATGCCCAGCCCAGCCTGAGCCTCCCTCCTCCGCAGCCCATCGACATCAGCCACAAGGAGCCGGCCAGTGTGGGGGCGTACATCACGTTGGGCCTGAAGCTTCCGGCGCAGAACCCTTCTGCCACCAACCTCTCCGGTTTCCGGAGTGCACCCTCGTACACGGGCGCTGCCAACTGGTCGCACCACGGCAACAACGGGCCGTTCCTGCTTTCGCCCACGAGCTTGACCACGCCGACCAGCACCAGCACCAGCACCAGCGGCGCCGGCGCCGGCACCGCCACCACGTCGCCGTTCAGCCCCTCTGTGGTGCACCACGCCTTTGGCAGAGGCTCTTTTTCCGTCAGCTCGCCGCCGTATACCTACAAGTACACCAACACGCTCACCAACGAGCTGGCGGTGTTCGACGACGACGAGGAGGGTGCCGGCGAGAACCACAACGGATTCTTTGAGGAGGACTTTGTGCCGGGCTCGCTCGGCAACTTGATCCTCACGCCGCAGGAGTTGCAGCGCCGGGACTCACGGTCGCAGTCGGGAACGCTTCTCGTGCGGCCCACGTTGAACTGGGGCCGGGAGGACAGAACCATCGACGAGTCCATGTTGCGGGGCGACCAGGACAAGAACGACGATGTTTTCTTGATGGACTAAAATTACGACAATGGGTTGGGACGGAAAATGATACAATATGTAGTTATAGATATGACTGGGCTATTTACATGAGAACTTGGACACACAAGCCTACTTCTTGTCGGGTTCCGCTCTACTTTTGGCAACCACCTTGGGGTTGGATCTGAACAAGTCGGAACACAAGACCTGGAACTTGGTCATGGTTTGGGCGTCGGTAAAGTTGATCTCGGGCTGCACGCCGCGGACGTGGTCGGACTCAAACACCGAGCCCACCAACACCATCTCGCCCGAGAACGGGTCGAGCGTGTACACCAAGTTGTCGGTGACCACTCGTTCGCTGGCGTTCAGCTGGCCCTGGCTGGTGATGGTCAACTTTTGTTTGGTGGTCACCTTGCACACAAACTGTACCAACGCCGTGAGGTTGTTGCTGTCGGGGAGCGCGTTGAACGACACGATCTTGGGGTTGCCCACGATGTCCGCCAACTGCCACTCGAGCCGGGTGCCGCTGGCGGGAAATGTCGCGGCTCGCGCCGTCAAGCTCTTGATGACTTCTGCGCCTGCAACGTCGTTCAATTGCGTGGAGACGTACCGGGCACGCTCGCTGGTCCGCGAGTTGCACGCGCCCGCAAACACCTTGTTCACACGCACAAACTGGTCAATGGCGGTGTCTTTCCAGGCGTTGAACCGCGGCTTGAGGCCGGTTTCCCGTCGGTATTTCACAATGCTGTAGGTGTTGATGGCAAAAAGACCCAACCGCCGGAAAAGGAGCCGGTGCCACGACGTGACCGGACTGCCCAAGAACCGCGGCGGCACGTAAAAGTCGGCAATCACACCAATGCTGCGGATGGGAATCTGCGAAATGTCTGCTGTAGGTGCAGATTTCTTCTTGGCAGGCTTGTCGGCATAGCCCCTGGCGAGCAGCACCGCGCGCGACGCACCAGGTGCAAAAAAACGCCCGGGAACAGCCACAACCGTACTGCGTGCTAACGGGAGTCCAATCATGGAGGTGCCAAAAAACTGCAAAAAATTCCACTCGGTCGCGGCGCCACGCGCGTCCTGCAGACAGGCGAGGGGAGTTTTTTTGGTTTTGAGATGAGTTTGCAACAGTTGCCTTCCAGCATGCCGTCGCAGACCCAGCTCATCACGGCCAAAAGCAAGCCCGGAAAGCAGAAACTCGCGCCCGAGAAGGAGCGCTTCTTGCTGTGCTGCGGCGACATCTCCTTGGAGCTCGTGGCCTCCCTCAAAAACTCCAAGGACATCAACTTGAACGGCTTGATCATCAGATACGCCAAAAAATACAAGTTGAAGCAGCAGCCGCGCTTGACAGACATCATCTCCTCCATCCCCGACCAGTACAAGAAGTACTTGATCCCCAAACTCAAAGCCAAACCCGTCAGAACGGCGTCCGGAATCGCGGTGGTGGCGGTCATGTGCAAGCCCCACCGCTGCCCCCACATAGCATTCACCGGCAATATCTGCGTCTACTGTCCCGGCGGCCCCGACTCGGACTTCGAGTACTCGACCCAGTCCTACACCGGCTACGAGCCGACATCCATGCGTGCTATCCGGGCGAGGTACGACCCGTACGAACAGGCCCGCGGACGAGTGGAGCAGTTGAGGCAGTTGGGACACTCGATAGACAAGGTGGAGTACATCATCATGGGAGGCACGTTCATGTCGCTTCCCAAGGACTACCGAGAAGGGTTCATCACCGAATTGCATAACGCTTTGACCGGCTACAACGGTCGCGACATCGACGAAGCCATCAAGTTTTCCCAGCAGTCCCAGACTAAGTGTGTGGGCATCACCATAGAAACGAGACCCGACTACTGCACGGAAACACACTTGAGCGACATGCTCAAATACGGCTGCACCAGACTCGAAATCGGCGTGCAGTCGGTGTACGAAGATGTGGCCCGAGACACCAACCGTGGCCACACCGTCAAGTCGGTGTGCGAAACGTTTGCGGTAGCCAAGGACGCGGGGTACAAGGTGGTCAGCCACATGATGCCCGACTTGCCCAACGTAGGCATGGAGAGAGACTTGGAACAGTTCAAAGAATACTTCGAGAACCCAGACTTCCGTACCGACGGCTTGAAGCTCTACCCAACGTTAGTTATAAGAGGAACCGGTCTCTACGAGCTCTGGAAGAAGGGCTTGTATAAGTCGTACAACGCAAATGCCTTGATCGACTTGGTGGCCAGAATCTTAGCATTGGTGCCGCCGTGGACAAGAATCTACCGCGTGCAGCGTGATATCCCCATGCCCTTGGTGACATCGGGCGTGGAGAACGGTAACTTGCGTGAATTGGCGTTGGCCCGAATGAAAGATTTCGGCACCTCCTGTCGTGACGTTCGTACCAGAGAAGTGGGCATTCAGGAGGTGCACCACAAAGTGGTGCCAGATCAAGTTGAGCTTATCAGAAGAGACTACTACGCGAACGGTGGCTGGGAAACATTCTTGTCGTATGAAGATCCAAAGAAAGATATCTTGATCGGCTTGTTGAGATTGAGAAAGGCTTCGAAGAAGTACACCTACCGCAAGGAGTTCACAAGCCAACCAACGTCTATTGTCAGAGAACTTCATGTCTATGGCTCGGTCGTTCCATTGCATTCAAGAGATCCAAGAAAATTCCAGCACCAGGGTTTCGGTACCCTCTTGATGGAGGAAGCTGGTAGAATCGCCAGAGAAGAACACGGTTCCGAGAAGATTAGTGTCATCTCTGGTGTCGGCGTAAGAAACTATTACGCCAAGCTCGGATACTACTTGGACGGCCCCTTCATGTCTAAGGATTTGACCGCCGACGACAACTGAGACTCACGGTGCACACGAATTATATTACATATTAATATTTAACGATACAGTAAAGATTATACAGGTGGAGTAGCGCCAATACAGCCGCTTTAATGATGGTGACCGTATAAAAACTTGTGCCCAGGTGCCAGAGCCGAGATCTCACGGGACCAACCAGGAAGATCGTCTCCAGCACCTCCCACTGGTCTTTCGAGAACAACATTCTCTAAACCGAGAGCATCGCTCAACCACTCGTGATTCACCATACCTCCAGCATCAGCTCTGAGTTCTGGCTGTAACGAAAGCATAGGCATAAGGAAATCGACAATTTCTATTGCGTCGCTGACAGCAAATTTGTACTTCTCCATGAGCACATCCTTCAAACCCCAGGGCTTGAGCTTTTGAATACGATGCAACTCGCCTCGAACGTTGAAGAAGTCTCTTGTGTAGTATGCCTCTTTCAACATTGCTCGAGGAAATGGCCCGACAAGTTCCACGATCTGGGCGATATGATCATCGTCCTTCGTGTAGGTCTTTCCATCTCTCGGGTCGAACAAGTAATCACCGGTCAAGAGCTCAAAGATTAAACAAGCGAATGACCATAAATCAGTCAGCGAACCCCAGTGGTAGCCAAGAAGCACCTCAGGAGACCTGTACTGTCTAGTTTGGATTTCGTCAGTAAAGTGATGAGTCGTCCAACATGCATTACCCAAATCCGCTATTTTCACCGAGATAAGTTCGTCCTCGTTAATGACAAGGTTTTCGTTCAACGAGTCTTTGTTTGCTGCATATGAGAATGACTCAGATATCTTTGAATCGAACTTTCCCTGGAAATCATTGGATATAGTCATTGATGAAAGCGAGTTATGCAAATGGTCGCTGCTACCGCCATCCAACTCAGATAACTCCTCGGTGACTGGTGGGGCCGGGGTAGCCGCCTCATTCATCGCAGACATACTTGAGCTATTATATGAACCCTTCAAGGGAGTGTTGGCCGTCGAGTTAGCCAATCCATAGACATTAGTGAATGATTTGTTGAAAGTTCTCAAGGGCGAGGGAAGAGGCTGGGAACCAGTTATTAGTGTTTGACGGCGCGATCTTCTACCATTGCGGCCCAAAGACGGAGGGCTGCAGAGTTTGCTGATGGGGGTGCTGGAGTCGTATACCTTTTGTTGCTGGGGTGTGCTTACCTCTGACTTTGCCGGAGTAGCAGCTGCGCTCAGACGCTCCGACTTGGACTTTGTCCTCTGGAGTTTTTTCTGGCGCTTTGCCTGGTGCTCCTCCTCTTCCACCATGCGGACAATCTGTTCGACATCTCCAATCTCGATCAAAACGTTCTCGGGTTTCAAGTCCGTGTGAATGACACCACAGCGACGATGCAAGAAATCTAGCGCAGACAACAACTGCTTTGCAATCTGCTTTACAAACACGATAGGAATTCCACGGTGTTTGTAGCGCCGTATGAGGCCCAACAAGTTTTCCCCTAGCACCTCGAACACCATGACAACGTGGACCCCGTTGGGGCCCTTGTGCGTGAAGGTGTCCAACAACTGGATGACATGCTGGTGGCCGGGATGGTTCAAGTCAGACGTGGTGACCTTGTCCAAGAGCTTGATTTCGTCGATGGCGGTCTCGGTGTAATGCTTAGCACTGCGGACCACCTTCATAGCCACATGGCAGTTCCTGTCGTTGTCTTTCGCCAACCACACGGTGGAAAAATGGCCCCAACCCAACTTCCTGACCAACGTGTACTTGTTGTTTTTGTATGTCTCGCCAATGTAGCATGGGTGGTACCCGCCCGGAACGTAGTCCTTGAGGTCTTCTTCGTTTTCCGGATGCAATGCCTCGTTTTCGTCGTCGTTTTCGTCGTCGTCTTCGTCGTCTTCCGACTCGTCGTCACCGCCCTCGGCATTTTCCGCGTCGGAAAGCTTGCCGAGCCCCGTGCTGAAGGTGGTGTTGAGCGGAGAAAGCTTGGGACGAACAGCGATTCCGACTTCTTCGGAGGTGGCCACCATAGCATCACCGTGTTGGATCAAGGTTGGGATTGTCAGCGGCGAGTGGTCGGACTCATTGTCGGCTTTTTGTATTGCGAGGGAGAGGTTTGACTTCTGGAGATGGCTTTTGGGCATGAAACTGACTCTTGTGCTTGTGACTTGATGGATGGAACAATTTGATTTTCTATGAACAACGCTTTCTGGGATGATGGTGGTTGCCAGACACCTGTTGACACGTTGATATAACAAAGTAGTGGCAGGACTTGAAGTTACGCACAAGATATAGCCAAATTATCCAGCAAAAGGCTGTGGTTCTGTTGCTTCAGCGGTGCAGAAAATGCTATTATGATGCCAGAAAAAGTGCTCGGGCTCGTTCGCCATGCAGGAAACAAGCGGCTCCGTGGGCACGGCAAAGCGCGGCCGGTGAAAAATCCCAAACCAAAACGATAGCGATTTCGATATCGAAACGATAGACCAACCTAATATGATGTTTATAATTACCTCTATATATACACCTAATCCATCGAGATGTCGCCGTCAGCGTCTTCGTTCTCCTTGGTCTCCTTCTTCTCTGGTTGTTCACCAGCCTTTCTAGCAGCAGCGAGCTTCTCGGCCATGGCAGCCGCCTGGGCTTCTTCTTGCTTTTGTCTCAAAGCTTGCTTCTTTTCCTCCTCCTTGGCCAAGTATCTGCCGCGGATCATGTTTCCGAGCGAGGCCAACTCCTCGTACTTGGCAATGTACTTGGCCTTGGTGGAGTCGTCTCCCTCGTCGTACAACCAGTCCTCGGCCTTCATCAACATGCCGCTCAACCTCTCCTTCTCCTGGTCGCTGGCAAAGTCCTTGTACTGGTCGTCCAACTTGCCTCTCAACTCGTAGATGTACTCCTCAAGGGCGTTCTTTCTGTCTTCGGTGTCGGCGACAAGCTTGTCCTCAACAACCATGGAGTTCTCCTTCTCAAAGAGAGCGGCTCTGGCGTCCTCGGACAAAGAGGCAGATTGCATGGTGATGGTCAAGTCGTTCTTCTTGACCAACTTCTTTACCTCCTTGTATTCTGGCTCCTCGTCCTCGTCGTCATCTCCCTCCTTTGGCTCCTTCTCAACCAACTCCTTGACCAACTTCTCCTCGACAGTGTAGGCCTCCTCAATGGTGTAGAAGCCAGATGGGTCGTTTCTCAACTTGATCTTGGTGGCAATGGAAGTCTCGCCCTTGGAAGGCTCGACACCCTTGAGCTGCCACTTGGCCACGACTGGCTCAGTGCCGGGAGCCAACTCGGCTCTGTTAGTGTAGCGGGCCTCGATCTCAAAGTCACCCTTTCTGTACAAGGTGATGATCTTGGTCGAGGGGAACAAGCCGCCTCTTGGGAAAACCTCCAAGTGGTCGTCGTCTTCCTCGTCCTTGTCCCAGAAGTAGGAAACCGAGTATGGGTTGAAGTCCTCGAACTTGAAGGGTCTGACTCTCAAGGTTGGCGAGTGCATGGCGCAGATGAAGGCGTTTCCTCTGGCAATGGCCTCGTCCTGGTTCAAGGTGAACGACAATGGCTTACCAAACACCTCGCTGATTCTGGCCTTGAGCGATGGCACTCTGGTACAGCCACCAATCAACTCCACCGAGTCGATGTCAGCAGCAGTGAGGCCGGCATCCTTCAAGGCGGTCTCGATAGGAACGTGCACACGGTCCAACAATGGCTGCACAAACTCCTCGAGGGTCTCTCTGCTCAAGGACGACGACACGTCGACGTCGTTCATGACAGACTCGATGTTGAAAGGAGCCTGCGAGTTGGCAGACAACACCTTCTTCAATTTCTCAGACGCAGTCAACACTCTGTAGTAAGCCTTGGGGTTCTCGGTGACGTCGATCTTGTACTTGTCCTTGAACTCAGCGGCAAAGTGGTTGGCGATGGCAACGTCAAAGTCTCTGCCACCAAAGTGCTTGTCGTATGCGGATCCCAAAACCTTGAGCTCTCCCTTCTTGACAGCAGCAACGGAAACCTGGAACGAAGAGTGACCAATGTCGATAAAGGCAACCTTACGTGGCTCGTCCTCTGGCAAGTCGTTGGCCTTGAACACACCGTAGCCGACGGCAGCAGCAGTAACCTCGTTGACGATTCTGACCGGGTTCAAGCCGGCAATCTTACAAGCATCGGCAGCAGCACGTCTCTGCTTCTCGGTGTACCACACGGGAACAGACAAACAGATGTCCACAATGTTACCTCTGGTCTCCTTGTGGGTGATGTCCTTGATCTTGTTAATGTACATGGCAGCCAACTGGGTGGAGTTGAACTCTTGTTGCTCACCAAGGTATCTCACCTTGGCAGAAACACCACCGTCAGCATTCTTCACCAATGGAGCAGTGAAGTACTTTTTCTCGATTTCAAAGTCGGGGTCGTCGTAGTTCAAGCCCAAGATTCTCTTCAAGTTGTCCACGGTGTTCTTGATGTTGGATCCCTGCTGGTTCTTACCGGTCTCTCCGATGAACCGGCTCTTCATGCCAAAGCCCACGAGGGAGGGGGTGGCTCTGTTGGAAACCTCATTGACGATGATGTCAATTCCGCGGTTTCTTGCACACGCAATAACTGTGTTGTCGTTACCGAAATCTACACCAAATGGAGTCGACATTTTAGTACCTAGTCTATACCAGCTGTCGCATCTCTTATAACGCTGACGAAATTTTTTCAGAATCCGGGTAACCACTTCTAGAAGGTTCGATCTGGGGTCTGGATGTTTGCCACACGGTTGCTGCTCCGGTGGCTGCAACTTTGAGCTGGCCTCAGGTGCTCTGCTCCAAAATCGTGATTAATGTCATCCACCCAGAGCTCTCCACCAACCGGAGGTAGTCTTCTTCCTGTCGCTTGTTGACAAAATCAAATACGGTTTGTAGTTCGTGATCGCCAAGTATGCCAAGCGTGGCCAAGTAGACTATGAAATGGAAGTTCGATAAACAGCTGCCGGTTCCGGAGTCCAGGTTTAGATATTTGTACGCTGCTTGGAGGTCCTGGAGCGTGCCCATGAAGTCTCTGTTTTCGATGGAGAAGCGGTTAGTGAACCTGGGCGTGGGATTAAGTGGGAATGCATCCAGCAAGGTAACGAGAAGAAAGTCAACTGGGAACGCCGGTTTGGCGTTTGTTTTCACCTCAAGACCGTACTCGTTGATTTTCAGGTAAAACACGTCGGGAACGTATCTTTTCCCTTGGCTCGAGTTTATGTACACCATAGACGGCTGCGTCGAGCCGGTTATTATATCAGCACGAACAAGGGCCTCGGCGTTGGTGCTGACTTGGAACGACCGCGGTTCAATCTCGCCCTCTAGCCCTCCGGAAATCACGCAGGTTACAAACTTTGACGAGAACTGGCCGGAGCTGGTATGTTTGGTTATATTTGGATGTTCAACTTGGAACCGGGCCGCCATCAACACTTCAAGACAACTCAAGAAATAGGTGTCCTTGTGTCTCTTGCACAATACGGTTCCATTGCGTGCTCCAGAGTCCGTCAAGTCTGTGAATGTTATGCCGACGGGGTACAAATTGAGTTTCTCCGCCACCTTCAACACAAGCTCTTGGTTCTCCCACGGCAAAAGAGTTATGCCGTCAGCTTCACCCGACTGAGGAGGTTCGTAGATGGCCTCGACTACCGCTTTGATGCCAAGGGGCACTTTATCGAAAGGCTCGTACCGGCCAAATAGGAAGCCGAATCGTTGCACTCCCGTTTGTCTCCACACGTCGATGAAGTCATTGAGAATGCCAGAGTCAGCAAACTCGACATGGTCAACCATACGAAATTGCTGCTGTTGCAAGGTGATAACCGGTGGCTGGCACTTGGAGCAGATGCCCTTGGGATAAGGCGCATGTCCACTGGGACAATTGAGGTTCACGTTGTAGTCTGGCTCTTCTAAGGGAGCCATATAGGACGTGCTGTTGTTGCGGTTATTCTTCTGCTCATTAATCAGGTTGACATAGGCATGGAAGGACATGTGCTTGATACCCTTCTCCTCTCTGTAGTTCTTATCCCACGGCGGGAGCGGCGAACAGTACTCACACATACCCTTGTCTCCGTGACGGCACAAGTTGGATCTTCCACGCTTGATCATGCCTTCCTGCTTATCCAAAATATCGTCAACTTCTAGTTGGCTGACCTTTGTAGGACCATGAATAGGAATAATTCCTGCGGTGCTGATAGACTTTGTCACTGGAACAGATGTTGATTCGTTCGTTGCCCTGACTGACGCTGTTGCTGGAGCAGCAGGGACGGTGACATACAACATATCACCATGTTTAAGCCCCAAATCAGCCACCGATTTACCGTAGAACGTATCTATGTTGCTACCCTTGTCGTTGGGTTTGTCACTTATACTGAAGGAAGAAAGGTCTGTTTGACCAGTCTGCTTACCAAGGTCGCTGATAACCTCTTCAAAACGTGTTTCAGGGTTGGCATTGACCCGGAACATCCCCGAGGGGGTTCGGAAACGAACAATCTGAGTTAGTAAATGTCCAAAACAAGTTTATTGTACATCATTGGCACATGACCTCTATCGCAAAGCCTTTGCAAGCTACACTTACCATTTCTACCACGATAGATTTAGTATGTGAGAATCTTTTCTGGAAACAACTGTAGACTTATCAGCTGGTAGGAAAGGTGTTGCTGAAGGCAAATATTCAAAGCATCCCAACACCGCACCTATCTGCTTATGTACGACTCGCAAACGAAAACGTCGTACTATCGTTCGCGATAGTACATTTGTCAATTTTAACAATACAGAGAAGATTAGCATTGTCCTTGCATAAAGATGACACGCTTTACAAAGAGATTTACCATTTTTTTTGCAGTCTGTTACAAGCCCGATGCACATGCCTGGTGCCCTTCCAGGGATGCCTAAGCTTCTGGAGCTCGTGGTTTTTCAGGCACCGCCGCAAAAATGCTCAGGTTCGATTCGCAGTTGCACCGAATAACCAATTGCAATGCAATGAGTAAACAGACACATCACAGCCTTTTTGGGGATACTATACATGAATCAGTTGATACGAGGCACACCTTGGGAAGTGATATACACGACTGGAATGACCATGCACTCGAAAGGCTCATATCTACACGGTTTAACGGTGATTACAAGGTGTTGCTTCGGCAACTCTCCCGAGATTTAACCCAGAAGGAACAGGATATAATACTTCTTCGGGACACCTACCTACGCAGAGAACGGCAGTTTTACAAGATATGTGCCACACATGCCAATCTAACGCATTTGGAGGTGGATAAACTACTAGAAGAAACCCACCATAAAGGCTCTGTTGACGATGTTCTTCTGGATATGATTTCCAACGCTTTGCACGAGCCACTCGCTCCTTCGTCCAAGGCCCGGCATCGGTCTAAGGACAACAGCAAGCCTGCAGCACCTCCAAATCGAGAACTGTCGAGTTCAGATTCCGAAAGAAAGGGATGGTTGCGAGGCTGGATCCAGTCTCCAGACGGGCTGCGTTACCAATGGAGCCGGTCCAGTCCCAGTTTGATACTGGGAAACGTTACCCCAAAGTTTTCTGCTACTGACGAAGCTGCCGCGCAGCCGTTGGAACTAGTGAGAATGACCCAGCTAGAAGACTCGGCTTTCCTTGGGTCTCAGCAATTGACAAACGCAGACCAGTACGGGTTTGTCTCGCCCAGTCATGATGTGGCACACCAGCCCCACGACGTCCTGGATACCGGTTTTATAGATGCACGGAGCAGCGGCACCCAAGGAACGAAAGGCAGCATAGACTCGTCATACGCCACTCTCCAGGAACTAGGGCGGCGACACGACGACGAGAAACAAGCCATCGAAATGCGCTGGAATAACTTTCGTGACGAAGTTCTGAAGTTGCGAAACCAGATAGAGAGAAACAAGGGCCGGCAAGAGAATCTACCAGAAGTGTTCGGCTTGCGGGCCCTCGAACTCAAAACGTTGGATCGCCAGATCACCTTCAAAGAAGAGTCCTACTTGAAACGGTTGCAAACTCTTGTTACCAAGTACGGAATTCCTGCCAGTTTAAGAGCCGACTTGTGGTTTGAGATCTCTGGGGCTTCCAACATTCGAGTTCCAGGAGAGTACGACCGTTTGGTGGCGTTGACAAAGCTGCACGCAAACGATACATCTCTAGTACAATCGTTCAACCAGATTGATTTGGACCTCCATCGAACCATGCCGTCGAATGTGTACTTTCGCAACAGCTTGACGTCGCTGCCCGGTCCCTTGCACTACCGGCTCAAGCGGATATTGGATGCATTTGTCGTGCTCCGGTCTGATATCGGCTATGTCCAAGGCATGAACAAGATTGTGGGAAACTTGCTAATTGCAGATAAAAGATTCACGGAAGAAGACACGTTCTGGCTCTTTGTGTCGTTGAACGACGAAATCCTTCCTACGTACTACGGCGAAAACTACTTCTCGCCGTCCAGCTTGAAGCATATTCGGAATGCACAGTACGAGCTTACCAAGGTGCATTTTGGTGCGTTGATGCCGAAGCTACACGGCCATTTGAAGCGGCTCAATGTGCAGATTGAATTCATCACCATGAACTGGTGGCTCCTGGTGTTCACCGACATTTTCAATCTGATCGAGCTCTGGTACAGAATGATTGACAATCTTCTTGTTTCTGACAGCGGAGAGGATTTCCTCAAGGCGCTCAGTTTTGCCATCTTCAAGCACTACGAAAAAAAGCTTCTCGTGCTCGACAACTACGACGACGTGTACCTGCTCATGAACCGCGACAATGCACGCAGCATTGGGTTCACCGAGTTGATGGAACACACGAGAGAGTTTGAACGAAGGCTCGGCCGGGCCGCAGCCAAATGACGTAATGGGCAATGGGCAAGGGCCGGCCCGACGCAGCACACACCCAAGAGTTGGCGCAAACGACCACCATCAGGGCCAATCGGTGCCAGCAGGCCACTTGCATACGTCTGCCTCCAGCCACGCCGAGTTGCATAAAACCCCATTTTAACCTCTGCTGCCAGGAACCCGCAGATGTCTACGTACGATCGCGCCAAAAACCCGTTCCTGGACCCAGGACGGCACAGAACCCTCGCCCTGGGGCGCCGTGCAGGAACCATCTATATAACACCTGTCGCATGAAATCTGGCGCTTTGTATTGAACACCATGGCACGGAGCCGTGTCACCAACGCTCTAGCGATCTTCAGTGGGCTAGTGTTGCTATACTTCTTCAGTGTGGCGCTCCGGCCCCTGGTCGTATATGTGGACACCGTTTCGAACCTGATAGTGCCGAATTTCGTTCCTGGCGAAAGCCCGACCCACCACGTCCCGCTTCCGGATACACCCATCACCAACAACGTCCAGGAAGAGGAGCAGGCCAAGCAGCAGCTAGCAGAAGCACAGATTGCAGAAAAAGCTGCTGGATTAGCCCAGAACACCGCCAAGGCAGACGCTTCACAGCCGCCGGCCAAGTACGACTTGAGCAAGAAGGTGAAGGGCACGTTTGTGACGTTGGCGCGCAACAGCGAGTTGTTCGACTTGATCAAGGCGATCCGCAATGTCGAGGACCGGTTCAACAGGAAGTTCAACTACGACTGGGTGTTTTTGAACGACGAGGAGTTCACCCAGGAGTTCAAGGACTTGACGTCGGCCATCGTTTCCGGCAAGACCAAGTACGGCAAGATCCCCAAGGAGCACTGGAGCTATCCCGACTGGATCGACCTCGACAAGGCGGCCGAGAGCCGGGCGCGAATGAAGGCAGAGAAGATCATCTACGGCGACTTGGAGTCGTATCGGCACATGTGCCGGTTTGAGTCGGGGTTCTTCTGGCGCAACCAGCTTCTCGACGAGTACGACTGGTACTGGCGGGTGGAGCCCGGCATCCAGATCCACTGTGACCTCGACTACGACTTGTTCCGGTTCATGGCGGACAACGACAAGACGTACGGGTTTGCCATCTCCATCCACGAGTTTGAGAAGACCATCCCCACGTTGTGGAAACACACCAGCGACTTCATCAAGGAGCACCCCGAGTACGTGGCCAAGGACAACATGATGGACTTTTTGTCGGACGACGGCGGCAAGACCTACAACTTGTGCCACTTTTGGTCCAACTTTGAGCTCGGCGACTTGAACTTTTGGCGCGGCGACGCGTACCGGGCGTACTTTGACTATCTCGACAAGACCGGCGGCTTCTTCTACGAGCGCTGGGGCGACGCGCCGGTGCACTCGATCGCGGCCGCGTTGTTCCTTCCCAAGAACAAGATCCACTACTTTGAAGACATGGGCTACAACCACGGCGTGTACACCCAGTGCCCGTTGAATGCCCAGTACCGGTACGACCACAAGTGCAACTGCAACCCCGAGCTGGACTTTACGTTCCGGGGCTACTCGTGCGGCAAGAAGTACTACGAGGTGAACAAGTTGGAAAAGCCGGCCGAATGGGTGGACTACCAGTAGCCTGCAAGCCGCTTTTCTAGATTGGCAGTGGCCGGTGCGGCGCATGCGCACGAACCCCACTCCCGCCCCGGTGATATACAAGTGTACAATGCAACGTAATAAACTCCGCAACCACCCCATCCAGCGTCCCGCAACGTGTCCTGCGTCTGCCGTATCTGCGGCCATCTCTCGGGCCCTGCAGCCGCAAAACGTGTCATCTTCTCCCGCACCGTCCAGGGCGAGGGCGCGCATGGAACTTGAAGATGCGGCGCGCGCGATGCATGGTCGCCAAGTACGAACCGGGAGGATGCTGATAGAACAATAGGCCCAACGCCTCGGCGTCGTATATAGACAGGGTAATACGGCGGAGAAACGGGAAGGTTTGGGGACCGCGGCCGCGGCCGAGGGCCACCACCGCTCGTATTTTTTTGTGCTGCAGTTTCGGCAGTCGCTGCAGTTGCTCTGGCGAGTGCCCAAACCCGATGCAGCGCGTGCCGCTTGCATGGCTCGACCCTGGCCCACCTGCGCCTAGCGCTAAACGCAGACCACCAGCGGTGCAGCACAAATTATTCGCGGTGGGCGCACGACCGCGCCAATAAAAGCGCGAGAAAGGACACGACACTAAGCGCTCTGGCAGGACGTATCATTAGTTCACGTGTTTAAGCTAACATAGACATTCCTTGCGAGGTTCAGTTACACGCAGCACACCCGCCCCGGCTGCATCGACACAAGACCCCGTTTGATTCCTGTTTCCGACCACCACGAATCGCTCCAGCCCGACCCCGAATTTTCGCTGGAACAAGACCCGTGAACCCGTATCTTCACCATGAACAGAGGCTCCAACGCGCGTATCATCCGGTTCGCCGTGTTTGCCCTCGTGCTCATCACCTGTGGCTTCATTCTCCTGAAGGGCCTGTCTTACCTGGGCTCCACCTTGACGCCCTCCAGCCCAGTGGCCCCAGGAAGCGCCAAGGAGGTTCCCTTGCAGGAGCCAAACGCCCCCGCTGGCGGTGCCGCTGGCAACGCAGCCGCTGTTCCCGGCGGCCTTGTGGACCAGGGCAACCAGCAGTCGCACGCTGCGCCCAACAAGGGCGAGAAGGTGAAGGCCGCGTTCGTGTCGTTGGCGCGTAACTCGGACTTGCACTCGCTTTCCGGCTCCATCCGAACCGTGGAGGACCGGTTCAACCACCAGTACAACTACGACTGGGTGTTCTTGAACGACAAGGAGTTCTCCGAGGAGTTCAAGACCGAGATCTCGGCGTTGGTGTCTGGCAAGGCCGTTTTCGGCTTGATCCCCACGGAGCAGTGGGGCTTCCCCGAGTGGATCGACAAGGAGAAGGCCGCGTTGGTGCGCGAGGAGATGAAGGAAAAGAAGATCATCTACGGCGACTCGGTGTCGTACAGACACATGTGTCGGTACGAGTCTGGCTTCTTCTGGAGACACCCGGTGTTGGACCCCTACGAGTACTACTGGAGAGTGGAGCCCGACACCAAGATCTACTGCAACATCGACTACGACGTGTTCAAGTGGATGAAGGACAACAACAAGGCGTACGGCTGGACGATCTCGTTGCCCGAGTACGGCGAGACCATCCCCACGCTCTGGGACACCACCAAGAAGTTTATGGCCGAGAACCCGCAATATGTGCACAAGAACAACATGATGGACTGGATTTCCGACGACAACGGCGAGACCTACAACAAGTGCCACTTTTGGTCCAACTTTGAGATTGCGTCGTTGGACTTCTGGAGGTCGGACGCCTACAGAAAGTACTTTGAGTACCTCGACAAGGCCGGCGGCTTCTTCTACGAGAGATGGGGCGACGCGCCCGTGCACTCCATCGCCGCCGCCTTGTTCTTGTCCCGCGACCAGATCCACTTTTTCAACGACGTGGGCTACTACCACGTTCCGTTCCACAACTGTCCCGTGAACACCGAGACCCGGCTCAAGAACAAGTGTGTGTGCGACCCCAAGAACGACTTCAGTTGGAAGGCATACTCGTGTACCGGCAAGTTCCACAAGGTGAACAACATTCCCCGTCCCAAGGGCTGGGAGGACTACACATAAGGTGCGCCACTAGTTTGAATTATATAGCTGCGGATGAAACTCTGCGGATTGAGAATTGAGTTTCAGGGACCGATTTTCTCCGGCAGGTGGCATCCCAATGCACAAGATAGGTAACGTGTTACAGATCTGGATCAAAAGGGGAAAAATGCTGCAGCCGGCGATAACGCCGGCCGCGGGGTCCAGCGGCCAGAACACACAGAACCGCGGCCAGAACCAGGCATGTGGGTCTGTGGCCGTGCCCGCGCCCCTGCCAGCAGCTGCCAGCGGCGCCAGCGACGCCAGCAGCGACGCCGTTGCCCTCGCCACATCTCTTCCCCGGCCACACAATAGGGTCGTCCCTGGCCCGGTTGCGAGCACAGGGTTTTTCTGAAACAAGACATTATGCAGGCGCTATTTTTTAGTTGACGTAAAAACCACCATCTCTCCTTATATATCACCTCGTGGGGCATCGGGGAGTTGTCTTTTTGGAGAGCGCTTGCAAGTGAGACGTGGAGCCTGCCGCAGAGCATACGAAGTAGGTGTCGCCAGGAGAAGCTCCTGTTCCTTTTAAGAACCTCCACGGTCACGCCATGGGAGACGCCATGGGAGACGCCACGAAAAAGAAGCACCGGCCGGTGGAACTCAACCTCACGGAACCCAACAAGGCGGAGGTGGCGCTCCGCATCGTCAGCCCCTGTCTTCCCACCTTGAGTCCGGGAATGCAGACCACCGTCAACGAACTGATGCAGATCGAGCGCCAGCAGCGGCAGTTAATTGCCGCCCGCAACAACCCAGACACACGCGACTTGCACGGGCTGGCGTCGCCAGCAGCGTCGCCCCTGGGGCTAGCCGTGCCACCAGCACCGGCACTCCTGTCTCCAGTAGTGGCCGCCGACACAAACGTGGTTCTCGTGTCCACCGCCCAGCCAGGCGACACCGCCGAGGACGCCAGCCGGCTCTCGACGCCCACCACCACCAAGCGGCTCCGGCGCGACAACGCACCGCCGCCGTTGGCGCTCGCAGGAGACCGTGCCAAGTCGCCGTCGACGCGGCCCCGCATCCAGTCGGCCCCGTTGCGGCCCTACTTTATGGGCGCCCACCCCAAGAGCGCCTGGAAACCAGCACCGCACCCGTACACTCCGCAGTACCGCCAGTACCGGCGGTTGCAGGTGTCGCCGCCGCGCCGCGTGCTCCGCCCGTACCCAGCGCCGGTGGCCCACGCCCAGCTCCACGGAGCCTACCCACGCTACAGCCCGGCGCCGTACACCGCCGTGGTGGGGTCGTTCCCGCGAGCGCCCTACCGCCATGTCTCCGGCCCGGCGCCGTCCACCCAGTCGCCGGTGCTGTCGCAGGTGACCGACGTGTACCACGGCGACTTCACCAAGGCGGCGCCGTTCCCGTCGCAGCCGCTCTCGGCCCAGCAGGTGGCGTTCGACTCCCTCGAGCGTGCCGGCGCCGACCGCACGTTGGCCACCGAGGAAGAGATGCTCGAAATGCAGCGAAAACACGAGGCCGCGACTGATGCGGCTGGCTCCGACTCCGACGACTCCAGCGACTCCAGCGACCCGGAACGCAACGCCATTGACCCGGAGGACCAGCGCCCGCGCAACGGCAGGGCGCCCACCAGCAGCCTGACCATATTTGGGTCGATAAACCTAATGAACGAGTCCGTCTTCAACTTCAAGATATACCCGTCGGCCAAGGAGCAGAGGGCCGACACCCCCGCTGCATCCAGCGTCGCTGTGGACGGCGACGAGACGAAGCCCAAGCCCAAGCCCGAGCCTGCGGCCGAGGCCGAGACCAACACCAACACCAACACCAACCCCAACACTGAACGGTTGCAGCTGCCGCCGCCAAAGTCAACCCTGCCGTCGCCCGCGGCGCCGGATCTCCAGAAACAAAAGGAGCGGTTTCTCAAGATCTGCGAGACCAGCTGGGACGAGTTCGTCAGCACCATGGGATAGCCGCCAGCGGTGGCTCTGGCTCCAGCCATGGGTGGTGGCCCCAGACCCAGCCGGCGCTGGAGGTATATGTATTATATAATATACGCCAAAGGCTTATGTAAACAGGACCCACCATGTAGCGGCAAATTTCCGCCATTCTCTATTCACGATGATGACAACGCTAGGGTGCCTCATGGCGAGGCTGGCTCTTGGCAACACAGGCGTACGTGGTGTGGGGGGTATACTCAGGCACGGCCACCGGCTGATGGTGGCCTGCAAACCGGCGGTCGTTTTTGCGGGGCAGAACCGATCGTTCTCGTCCTCGACATTCAGACACTTCCAGGCGTCCCGGGCTGCTTTCAGCGACAAGGAAAACCCACCCAAGAAACCGGAGGACGAGGACAGCGAAAAGGGCAAGAAAAAGCCCATGAGTGACGAGGAGCGCGACATACGTGAGCAGATTAAGGAACGGCTCAAGAAGAAGAACCCGCTGTTGAACGCAAACAACATCAAGATCTACCAGTTCGACAACAAGTCGATGGCTCGAGGCTTGGCCGGTATCTTCTTCTTCTCGCTCTTCGCCTCCTTCTTACTAGCCTCCAACCGCAAGCATAACGACGAGCTTTCCTTCCAGGACTTCAAGACCAACTTTATGGAGAAGGGTCTCGTCACCAAACTCACCGTGATCAACAAGTTTGCCGTCGAGGCCGAGTTGATCCAGGGCGCCGTCTCGGACCAGACGTTCCAGACCAGCACCGGCCATCCTGCCTTGGTGTTCACCATCGGTTCTGTCGAGGTGTTCGAAGAGGAAATGAACCGGGTCCAGGACAAACTCGGCATCCCCGTGAACGAGAGATTGCCCGTGTCGTACGAGGAAAGAGGCTCGTGGATGAACTACATCTTGCCCATCTTGCCCACCGTCTTGTTGATCGGCGGGTTGTGGTACATCACCGTCAGAAGAGCCAACGTCCAGGGCGGCGGACCCGGCGGCGGCGGGCCCGGCGGCATTTTCCAGATCGGAAAGTCAAAGGCCAAGTTGTTCAACCAGGAAACAGAAGTCAAGATCAAGTTCAAGGACGTTGCGGGCTGCTCCGAGTCCAAGGAGGAGATCATGGAGTTCGTCAAGTTCCTCCAGGACCCTGTCAAGTACGAAAAGTTGGGTGCGAAAATCCCCCGTGGTGCCATCTTGTCCGGCCCGCCAGGTACCGGTAAGACGTTGCTTGCAAAGGCAACGGCTGGTGAAGCAGGCGTCCCCTTCTTGTCGGTTTCCGGTTCTGAGTTTGTTGAGATGTTCGTCGGTGTAGGTGCCTCCCGTGTGCGTGACTTGTTCAAGACAGCCCGCGAGATGGCCCCCGCCATTATCTTCGTTGACGAAATCGATGCCATTGGTAAGGAACGTGGAAACGGCAAAATGGGAGGCAACGACGAGAGAGAGAACACCTTGAATCAATTGTTGGTGGAAATGGACGGCTTTGAGAGCAGCGACCACGTTGTTGTCCTTGCCGGTACTAACCGTCCCGACATCTTGGACAAGGCTTTGTTGAGACCTGGAAGATTCGACAGACACATTTCGATTGACGTGCCGGACGTCGAAGGTAGAAAGGAGATCTTCAAGGTCCACTTGTCCAAATTGACCCTTCAGGTTGAGGAAGACATCAGAGCCACCCAAAAGGACGTGGACTTCAACAAGTACCAGGAATTAAAAACAGAAGCCATCGACAACCTTGCTGGTCGTCTTAGTGCCTTGACTCCAGGCTTTGCCGGTGCTGACATTGCCAACTGTTGTAACGAAGGTGCTTTGATTGCAGCAAGGGAGGACGCCACTTCTGTTGAGACACACCACTTTGAACAAGCTATTGAACGTGTGGTTGCTGGACTTGAGAAAAAATCCAGAATCCTCAGTCTTGAAGAGAAGAGAACCGTTGCATTCCACGAGGCCGGCCACGCAATTTGTGGATGGTTCTTGGAATTCGCTGATCCGTTAGTCAAGGTGTCGATTATTCCTCGTGGCCAGGGTGCCTTGGGTTATGCCCAGTACTTGCCTAAGGACCAATACTTGGTCTCCAAGGAACAGTATAGACATCGCATGATAATGACATTGGGTGGTAGGGTCAGTGAAGAATTGCACTTTGATACTGTTACAAGTGGAGCCTCAGACGACTTCAAGAAAATCACCCAGATGGCTCAACTGATGGTTTTGAAGTTGGGTATGTCTGACAGTATTGGTAATGTTTACTACGATTCTGGTGAAAGCGGCAATGGCTTCCGGGTACACCACAACTATTCTGAACAAACAGCATACACGATTGACGAGGAAGTAAAGAGATTCATTGACGAGGCGTACGTGGCATGTCACAAGTTGCTTTCAGAGAAAATAGATCTCGTTGACAAGGTGGCCGAAGAGTTGTTTAAGAAGGAAATTTTAACGAGAGAGGATATGACTCGTTTGGTTGGTCCTCGTCCATTCCCTGAAAGAAACGACGCATTTGATAAATACATCAAAGGCAATGATGCATTTAAAGGAAAGCCCAAAAAGAACGACAACGAAGCTGCTGAAGCTTAAATAATGCACGTATATATCAACATTGTATATAGAATGGAATCCATCCCAATTGTATATATATTGAGAACCTATTCCGAATCAAATAGTTTATCTATTTCATTCATAATTTCAGTTTTTGTTATTGATCTATGAGGTTCCAGAGGTGTATTCATATCCTCATTGTTTTTCTTTGACTCGCTGCTCTTGTGTGGTTGACCATTTTCAATGCGGAATTGCTCGCTTAAATGACTTGTGGTAGAAGCAAAACTCTTGAAGTGTTGTTGTAAAGCATGAAACAGTCCTTCTTCGTGAGAACACCCTAGTATAGGACATGGATAGGTAGGAATCCTCGAGTCGCATTCATCGGGCACCTTGTGAAGGCTCTCTAGTTCTTCAAGGCTGAAGAACGAACGTCGGCATCTGTCAGTCTTAGATAACTTCATGTTGCAGTGAATAAGATGCTTGGTTTTCAATACCTTGTCAAAAGTCAAAGGAAACACAGACTTGATCTGATTTGCCGTTTCAGTGGGTACATTGTCGATGTTGGAAGTGGGATCTCCTGGAATGGGGTACCCTAACAGTCGTATTTCGCTGGTGTGGACCTTGAGTAAATGATCTCTATAGAATGATCTGTTTCCAGTACAAAACTTGCAATCATGGAAAGCACAATGCATAATGGTATCTTCAAGTAGAGCTGCTAGATCACACAGTACGTACTTTGGTGCAGTTGGTTTATGCTCGAGAAATGGATTATCGTCTCTAATAGTGGACTCGGTATCGTTATTCATCTCTACTTTCGTGGGATATGTCGTTTTTCGTATTTCTGGTACACTTTTTGTTGGAGATGGTGCTGGAGGGCTGAGTGACGGAGACTGTAATCGGAAGGGAGAGTAACAGGTCTTGTTTATGGGTGAAGGGGAAGGGGAACTTGAATTTAATCTCAAGTGCGAGTGTTTCGCTTTCTTTGTAGGAGATGGTGACAAAAGTGATATGTTATCCTTCATGGAATCAGAATATCTAATTTGGCTCAACTCTTGGTACCGTCTTGCAGGAGAGATGTATGTGTTTTTTCCTGATTTTGATGTCATGTACCGCCGAGGTTGTTCTGATTCTTCACTGAGATCGGTGTTCCATATATTATTGAGTCCCGAGGATGGACTATAAAGTGCAGATAAGGACCTGAGATGGCCATTGTCCGTTATTATTTCGCCTGTGGAAAGATCTATTTCATCACTCTCTTTTTCATCATCTATTTGGGAGTACTTGTGGAGAATAGCATCCCATTGATTGCGGAAGCGGGTCCTACTTTTGGCTTGCAAGTTATCTACTCGTTGCTCAAACAGCATCTCTGCTTCTCGTTTGTCTCTCGGTTCATCTGACTCTTTGTAGTATTGGTTGTGATTGTTTCCATTTAACGTGTTTGGGGAACGTATAAATACAGGAGATGCCGACGGAAGTAATGGTCTGGGACTTCGAAGAGGTTGTTGAGTGAACTCTGGCTCACCTGGAGACGCCATTTTTACATCTGCTGTGTTTTTTGGGTGTGATATAGAAATAAACAAAAAGACGAAATAAGTCCAATATTTATTTTGGAGATCGCGGTTGGAAATACGCCTGCGATAAGCTTCCTAGGCACCTATAACGAGTTTATGAATGTTTCAGTTCCACCTCGAGGGTCCAAGTGGTGCACCAAACCACCTGCTCACAATATCTTGCTGTGGTTTATAAATAAGGATTATGGTCCTTTTTGCTACAAAGCGTCGTGGTGGTCGAACCACATTTTTCAGTTCCATTACATTTCAATTCTGAATACTATGTACATTCGTATTTACAAGTTTCTCTCGAGACCACGCTTAGCATCATGGATCATCGTTATTTACAGTCTTCGTACGTTCGTTGTTCTTGTTCTTCGCCCAACACTCCTGGAACGCTTTCATCTCCGCAGTACACTTTCTCCAGTCGCCAGTGTCAGCATGACAGAGTTGCAATTTTAAATTCTCCTCGTGACACCCTGTGTTCATGATACGCTGGTCCCATTCATCCGGCTGATCATCATCGTCTATTTGGTTGCTCATATTCGTCTTCTCTGAGATATATTAGAAAGAAAAACTACGTCTCGCGCTTACGGTCCAGAAATAGAATACAGCGTTTAGTAGCTCTAGATAAATTAAAATCCGAAGCCGGCTTTGGAGTAAGCCATTGGTTTCAAGTCGGGGTGTGGTACGGCTTCGAATTTTTGAATGTCCAATGTCCATGGACAGTTAGCGTCATTAGACTCCCGGTATCCTTCGCCATTATCTGACGAAGCGTCATATTTTACATTCTCGGTGATGTGTACCACTCCACCCAAGTTTCCAGTAGAGTCGCAGTAGTTGGGTGCACTGAACACAGTGATCAAGCGCCCGTTGTGTTCCTCCTCAACACCTCCCATTCTGACCTCGTGTGATCGCAAAACCTTTCTCACCTTGTTGTTCAAACAGAACCGTTCGGTGATATCAGGTCCAAATTGCATGCCTATGCCTCTCTTCGAAGGAGCACGTCCAGGGAGTGGCTGTGGGTCGGTCCATAACAATTCCATAGCAATACCCTCTCTTGGAGGCTGGCTGGACCCAGAACTTGGGAACCTGTTGAAGTTCTTGATATCCTCCAACGTAACATTGTCATCCGAGAACAAACCTCCATGCATGCATAAGTACGACCGGTTGATCAAAGTGGCCAAGGGCAAGGCGCCAAAAGACTCGGCAAATGCCTCGAATACCTTCTTCGAATACTTGTGCTCGCACTCGTCAGTGAAGCCGTATGTCTTGTTCATATCGTTAGTCTCGTGGTTTCCACGGTTCATGAACAACGAAGTAGGATAGAGAATCTTGAGCACATAGAGGTAGAAAGCAACCTCACAGGACCAGGACCCACGGTCCACAAAATCACCGTTGAAGAGATAGGAATGATCATCAGTAACGAACCCAAATTTGCTGAACAAGTTGAGCACGTCGTAGAACTGGCCGTGAGTGTCTCCAACAACAGTCAACGTTTTGCTCTTTGCCAACAAAATCTCGTCCTTTGAGGCCTCTGTATTGACATACAGGCTGTGAGGAAGTGATATTTCCACCATGGTTTTCTCTTCTTTGCACAATTCTGTCACCTTGGCAATGATAGCAAATGCATGCTGCTTGGGGATCTTGCCTCCGGCTTTGAAATGCTTAATCATGTACCGCAAGTAGTTCAAGTCAAGTCCTTCGATATCAACCTTGACTCCAGATTCAGTCTTGGTGCTGGAAATCTCCAACGAAGGACCTTCCCAGGTCTTCTCGATGATCATAGAGTTGAAGTCGATGGTGCTGAAGATAGACTCTTTTTCATCCCCGGCAATAGCCTTCTCAAACGCCTGCTTCTTCAAGTAATTACCACACTGTTTGTAGTTTTCCAAGGTCAACTTGTCATTTGGGAGAGTTTTCAAGATTGTTTTGAAATTTGCTTGCGCTTCTTTATACTTCAAAATAGCCATTTGAGAAACACCCTTCCTGTAGTATGCCTTCGTGAAGCCAGGATTCACTTTCAAGGCTTCGTCACAGTCTATTATGGCAAGTCCATAGTTCTCCAACTTGATGTGAACTTGAGCTCTGTTGGAATAGAAAACTGCATTTTTGGGGTCCAACTCGATGGCTTTAGTGTAGCACTCGATAGCTTCTTCAAACCTGTGGGCCTTGAAATGGCTGTTTCCCTCGTCCTTGAGCCTTAATGCCCCATCTTCTGACATCTAGATGTTCAGTGAAGAAAACGATCCGCGAAAATTCCACCAGAGTGACTCGTTCGGAGAAGCCATTTTCGGCCCACATTACTTATTTAAGCTTTTATTCATTTTTGCAAACAATCATCTAGTTAGCTTTTCAACCGCAATCCCGAGGCCGGCACCCCAATAGCGGTGATCTCCGTTATGCTACACAATTGGCCCTTGTACTGTTCTTTGTACTTGGCACCAACCAACGCTTCTGAAACACTTGGCTCGCCCTTGTAGATCGGCGTGAAAGATGCAGAACATATGTCAAACTCGGCATATGGATCGAAATCAATCT
Source organism: Meyerozyma smithsonii (assembly GCA_030570235.1). Taxonomy (NCBI): domain Eukaryota; kingdom Fungi; phylum Ascomycota; class Pichiomycetes; order Serinales; family Debaryomycetaceae; genus Meyerozyma; species Meyerozyma smithsonii. The sequence goes on along the minus strand of JAJLVE010000003.1, from coordinate 896,648 downwards.
CTATAGCGTCCTTGGATATCAGGTCCGCCTTTGCCTTAATCTTACGTGCCTGGTCGGCACGTTGACCACTGGCCGAAGCGGCCAACACCTCTCCTGCAAAGTAAGATGCGCTAGCGTAGTTCTTGTTCTTGAACGACTGCGTCATAGCAACTTGTAACGCGTTGATGCGATGTGGTCCTTGAAGCCCAGCGCGTGTGAAATAAGCAGCCAACTCCAAATTACGCTTCACATCATCTGGTCCCAATGCACGACGAGCCAATTCCATGGAAAGACCCAAGATGTATTCACGGCACAATCTCAAGATCTCTTCACACTTCTCCTGCTCTTCGTCATCGGCAACAGTCAACAACGTAATCGTGTAGATAATATCGCGGAAAACCTTGATGGCTTCAGGAAGTTGGTTTGCCTTGAAATGCTTGAAGCCAACGGACAACCTGTCCTCCAAGCTGTCGAAACCTGGAATAAAAGGACGGAACTTGCTTGGATTGTCTTCGTCATTATCAGCTCTGATGTAATCTCTCATGGCAGGCAAGTCATCGATACCTGGCAAGTATAACTTGCTAGATTGGAAAACCTCAAGGAATCTCGGGCGCAATGGCTCAAAGTTTGCAACACCTAATTGCTTGTTTAACATGGATGCAGCTTGCTCAAAAGCTCCAGCCGCAGCATATCCAGCAGCTGTTTTAGCATTACGGAGCCAGTATCCAACTTCACCCTCGGCAACCGTAGATTGTTGGAAGACATCAACTTCATTGTTGGCGTCAGCCACCTCCAAGTCGTCATCAGGGATGCTCAAGTCATCAGCATCGTCCCATGCATCTTCTCCTTCCTCTTCGTCATCAATGATCGTGTCATCAATGTCTATGTTGGCACGGGCAACATCCTCGTCTCCCTTTTGAGCTTGTTCATCATCAATAGACAAATTCTCCACCTTACCTGTAAGCAAAGCGGTTTCGAAGAAAGACAAAGTGGTATCCTCAAGCGGCCAGTGCTCTATGGTATTCTCCACGGGCTTTGCCACAGTAATTGCACTACCCAATTTAGGTAACACAACTTTGTCTTCGGAGATACCTGCCTCCAGTAAAATTTCAGCTGCTAAGTCGTCCAATCCGTTGGACTTGGCGAGAGTATAAGCAAGTGGGAGCATTCCGCTTTGAATGAAAGTTTGGCATCTCTTCTTGACATCATTCGAGTACAAAGTGTTTTGCATCAAAGATGAGAGATCACCACGGTGTTCAGCGATGGTAGCCATCTTGGCAAGACGCTCCGAGTCACCCTTGCAGAGATATAAGAAAGACAACTTGTCAAAGAGCTGAGTTTGCTGGTAAACGAACTCAACAATTTCCAAGTTACCTTGCTTAAGAGCCTCCTCTCCAAGTTTTTGCCAAATACTGTTGTCGTTAAGAGTCTTTGCCTCCGACAAGGCAACCTGCAAATTACCACATTCGACGGCCAAATCAAATCTCGTCTCTGGGTCTTCAACGAACTGCAAGGCAACTTCTGGGTAGCCCTTCTTTTGAAGGTAGGCGATGATATTCTGGCCGACCAAATTCGAATTCTTGATGATACGCAACACCTCATTGAAGTTTTTGTTAACCAAAGACTTTTTGAATCTATATTCAGTTGGGTCAATAGTGATGACTTCGACCTGACCTGCTCTGTTCAAACAGTACACTTGTTTTTGTGATACCTTCGTGATGTAAAGAGTGTTTGACAAGGTTTTGATAATTCCATGGTCACCGTTCAAAAGCGAATACTTAATATGATTCAAGGTGGAATACAAGAGGACTCCCGAATCATCCCAAGCGGCACTCTTGATTCTAATCGTCTCGTGCATAGATGTGATAAGGTCCAAATCCTTATTCGCAATTGTAATAGTATGCTTCGACAACAAGGCCAAATACTGACCATCGTTAGACCACGAAACATACTTGACGTTGTTTATGCTTATTTCGGCCAACTCCTTCCGTTGTTGAACATCATAGTTGACAACCGAGTGTGTTTTAACAAGTAAAACTCTTCCAGGGCCACCAGACAAGACATCATTTATCGAGGAATCAAGCTGGATGGTCTTTGTAGTGTTGTTATTAGTGTCCTTGACCAACAAAGTCTTCGACGACTTGACAAAACTGACAAATCTGTTACGAGAAATGAAGCAGGCAAAGTTGCCCTCTCCTTGTCTTATATCAGTAGGCTCGATAGCACCAGTAACGTGCTTTGGCAAAGTGATATAGGCGTACTGGGCGGAATCACCTTCACCGTGAGTTACCAAGATAGAATTGTCAGACTGGTTGTAGGACAAGGATCTCATAAATGACCATGTCTTTCCGATCTTTTTGAGAGAGAGCATTGGCAACGAGGTCTCGTTACGTGAAAAGTCGTAGCACTGAACTTGTTTCTCGCCATTGACGAAGAAGAGCTTGTTCTGGAAGATGGCGTGGGCGGGTCTTTCACGCTCCAATTTGAAGACCATCACTCCCGTGTCGTGGCAGGTGGCAAACAAGTTGATATGGGGGTGAGAAGCCACGAGCCAGAAACGGTCATGTTCTCTTCTGAATTGCTTCACTGGGGTTCTGCGGTTCATGTCCCACACTCTGATGGTCTTGTCGTCGGCCACCGAGATGATCAAGTCCTGTTGTGGGTGGAAAATGGCACTCAACACGTTACCGGTGTGGCCACGGCAGGTGTCCACCTCCCACGCGGTGGTGGCATTCATCCTCCACAACTTGACCAAGCGGTCGTCTCCGGCAGAGACGATTAAAGGAAGCGTGGGGTGGAATGTGGCGTAGTTTACACCTTTGTCGTGGCCCTCCAACACGTACTTGACAATGGCGTTGACATTGCCGAAGATATCCTGCTGGGGCAATTGCTGGCGCTGCAATTGGTCTTCGAACGAGCGCGCAGACGACGTGGGAGCCGAGTGCTTCTTGCGCAAGCCGGAGATGTCCCAAACACGCACGGTCTGATCCAACGAGGCGGAAATGATCAAGTCCTCTTTGGGGTGGAACTGGGCCGACATCACGTAGTGGTTATGGCCAGTCAAGCAGGCAATTTCCTGGCGGTTCTGCCAGTTCCAGATACGGATGGTCTGGTCGTCGGAACTGGAAAGGATCCATGGAAGATCGTGGTGGAACGACACGGCACGAAGGTAGTCCAAGTGGCCGTTCAATGAAAAAATACATTTACGCGTATTCAACGACCAAACCTTGATGGTGTAGTCGTCGCCTCCAGACACGAAAAGCGGCTGCGTGGGATGGAAGTTGACACATCTGACAGGGCCCTCGTGGTCCTCGAACCGATCAATCAACGTTCCCATCCGGTAGTCCCAAAGCTGGATTGTCGACGAGTGTAAAGACACGAGTACCCAAGGCCGAGTGGGGTGAAAGGCTACGCCCTTCGCCCGCGACGACTTGGACTCGAACTTGGTGAGCATCTTCATTTTGCGAAGAAGGTCGATTGAAGATGCAAGTCGAGGGTTGAATGTGTTGTCGATTCGTTGGCGTTTGCGAAACCAGGGTGGTGGACCTGCTCGCGTAAGCCGCGCCGGGTTCTTATGTAACACGACGATCAGGCTGCCACCGCGCCGCTGGTCTACTGGGCCTGCCTAGTTTGGGAGAGTGTATATGCGCTACTTAGTTTTAGAAAACAAGTGTCATTCCAAGGGCACCGATGAATGTCATGAGCCCCTCGATGAAAGTTCTGCTGCCTCCAGACGACGACGAGTTTCCGCCGGTGGTGCTGGATGTAGCCCTGGAATCTTGTACGAATCCTCCAATGCCTGCAGATGGATTATAGGATACGGTGGTTGCAGCTGCCCCGTCTCCGTTGCCGTTTCCTTCGCCGGTGGTAGTTCTGGTGGGGACATTAGCAGAAATTTCAGTGCTGGAGGTTCTCTTTGTAGTGGCAGAAGCAGAGCCCGACGATTCTTCGTCGTCGGAGTCGGAGTCGTTATCGGGGTCCCATCCCACTGCTTCGTCACTTCCCAACCATGTCTTCCTGTTGGTCAAGAGAACATCCTCCTGGTTTCCATCGGTGTTGTTGTACATGAAGGAGTGCAACCTGTCGGTATTATTGCCGCCAACGAGCCTAACGTTGTCTGGCAAGTCATAGGCACGGACAGAGATCTCTCGGATGTACACATAGTAGTAGCCGTACCTTCTGATGTCCTCAGAATTCCAGTCCACGGCACCACCAGCCCACTCAATGGTACCGATACCATTGGAGGCTGCACCACCAGGCCACAACGAGAATTGAACCCGCGAGGGTGTCTGCGGATACAAGTACTTCTTCGTGGTCTCGTTGTATGTGTCCTTCTTCTCCAAAGTACGCACGATTTCCCCGTCGATGTACCAGTCCATCTTGTCTTCCTGCCAGTCCAACTCATAGGTGTGCCAGTTCTCAAAGGTATCTGAAGTAGTGGAGTTCTTGACGTTGGTATAGTTCAACACACCCTGGTAATAGAAGTTGGTTTGGGGAGTCGTCAAGTTGTAACCGACAAACTCATAATCGATTTCATCCTTCACGTCAGAATACAAAATGAAAGCGGTGATAACTCCTCGTCCACGCGAGGTTTTCATCCTGGCCGAAATACGTCCGTACCAAACGTACTTGGTAGACGACAACACCGAACCTGTGGTGTCGTTAGGCATCTGTATCAACAAGGAGTCGTCGTGGGTGTCGATGTAACCACTGTATACCCAGTCACTCTCGTCGGCTTTGCCCAAGTACTTGGATAACTGGGCAACGTCCTTGGTGGACTTGAAGGTTGTGTTGAGATTGCCCATTCTAGGCATGGGCATGCAAGCGGATAAGTTGTACGAAAACCTGATGTCACATCCTCCTAAGCAGTACGCACCGGTTCCACATTCTCCGAACTGGGAGCAACAGGGTGCCAGCTCGGGACACTGGGATGTCTCATTGCAGGCAATCCCTGCCGCCAAAGTGTAGGCAAAAAGAAAGAAAAGTGAGACGATACTCAACTTCATTATGAATTAAAATGCAAAGCGGATATAGCAACGACCCACTGACAAACGACAGGAGTGGAAACAGAAAATTCTAGTATCAAACAAGAGTGAAAAAATGTTTTGGGCCACCAGAAGATCCACTTTCGTAAGTGAGTGTGTTAAGCAAAGTACCGAGCAGGTGGCAGTATTTCAGCGAATGATATGGGGTTTAGAGTCTCTCCTGCCTCGAGTATCTCTGTAAGGTAAATTTTCTTTAGAGGTCCCAGATCATCCACGCGCCTAATTTTAGCTCCCGGGTAACCTATTTTCTTTTGTCTGTTTTCGGAACATGAGCACTTCCCGGGAATGCACATAACCCTTCGCCTAGGAATTGGGCTGCGTCTCACAATATTCATGGCTATATATAGCTGTTTGTTCTCGGCTACTATTTACTTGAAGGGACGCTGTATTTATTTTTTTCTAGTTATTAGAAAAAAAGTTGTACATATTAGGCAGATACGTAGAAGGCTGATTGTAGATCAAGCCATCAGCACTAGAGTTGGTTGGTGGTTTTGGTGGTGCCTGTGGCTGCTGGTTGAAACCACCATCCTTTGGAGGTTTTGGTGGAAGAGCTGGTGCCGGTCTATTGTAGCTAGCACCTCCACTGGATTGTGCAGATAAGGTTCCAGTATTCTGGTTTGGAACGTGTGGTGGTTGATACGAATAAGGCGCATTGTAGTCGGAGCCCAGGCCAAATGATCCTTGGGTGGATCTTCTCTCAATCGGGAACTGAGGACCATTCAGAGAAAAGTTCTGTTGCATGCGGTCTGCACCAGACACTTGTGGGGGCATTGGTTGCTGACCAGGTCCTCGGGCATTGATATTCATTCCTCTGAACCGGTCCTCAATTCCCCCGTGAGAGTTGTTGAGTGCCCGCTCTTTAAGGGTTTGCACAAAGTTCAAAAGCTGCTTGTAAAAGCCCACCCCCTTGGACAATGCCTCGTTGTAGGAACACCAGTTGTTGCTGTAGAATTCCTTGATCTTTTTGGTCTGTAGCTCCATCGTCTGGTGCTTGAATTGTGACGACGATTGAATATCAGTGACTTCTGGATTGGAACTGAGCCTTTGCCAGTCGCTCGTCAACTTATTGACAATCTCCTTTTGGTGACTCAAAAGAGTGTCTAGTTTCTTTCCATATGGATCAAACTTCTTAAGTTCCTCCTCGAATATAACAGTTTTAATTTCGTTCACCGACTTGATATTGCTATTCAAGATCAAGATATCGGAAATATCATCTTTGTGTATAGCCTCCTTCAAGGACTCAATCACTTGCTTCTTTTTCTGCTTCAACAAATTGAGCTCATGCAATGTTTCTTCTAGCGATCTGATTTGGCCGCCAAGATCCATGCTTGCAATCTGAGAATCGTCCATATCTAAAAGACTTATGTCGTTTGACTTTTTGCTCTGGGTCTTTGTCTCAAAGAGTTGTTTAAATTCTGGTGAATCGGGACCCTTGCCTAGAATAGAATAAAGGACATTATTATCCCTGTTGACGAGGTTCAACAATTTCTCATCAGAGTTACTGGCATCGAAAAGTGATTTTTTCACTTTCATCAAATCGTCTTTCAATAAGGAGGTGTCTGTCATTTGATTACCCAAAATTGCATCCACTTCATTCACAGTCTTAAATATTAGTTGGCGGATGTCAATGAGTGTCTTACGATTCGATACATCCTCACCATAGCGTGAGTATATCTTCAGTGCTATGTCGATAACCTCCGGAGGTATCTCGCTGGATGGGCCGCCTGAGACGGATTTAGAACTTTGAAGCATCTCTTTCAACAAGACAAGGGCCTTTGGCATCTTCAAATATTCCAAAGCAGATGACAACTCTTCGTCTGATACTTCGACTAAATCAAGTTCATTTCTGAAAAACTGGGCCTTTTGTTCAGAATAATAACTCATCAACTCGTGGACGAAGATGGGCACGAGGTTCTTCAAGAAATTATTGTAATTGTTTTGGCTGACTTCGTTGAAGACCTTGTTACTGTTTAATGGCACTGCTTTAGCCGAATCCAAAGGCTTAATTGCAGCTAGTGTTGCCTCAGAAGGTACTATCTCGTGATAGATGAAATCATTATCTTTCTCGAGATCGCTTAATTTGATACCAGTAGCTTCTTTCTGGTACTTGCAGAAGTCCAAAAGGTCGTATGCTTCTAGTCCACTGTGGTCTTCGAGATTTGTGATCGATTTGGGGTCAATCTCATTGAGTATTTTGAGAGATCTGGTCAAGTGTCCAATTGCTTCACCATACTTCTTCGTCTTTTCCAGATTGAGCGCGAAGTAGTAATGGGCGAGTGACTTGTACAAGTTCTTCTTTACAAGTATAGTCTCGGGCCAGTAAGCTTCTAAGCTAGCCACCACATGAGGTTGCTCGGATGCATCCGGATCGTATTCAAAATTCAAATGAGAAGCATCCTCTTCGGGGTCGTCAAAATCATCTGTAGCGGTATCAACTATGGTGTAGCCTGAAGAATCGTACTTACTGTCTTTTGAATTTGCTGCATTCTTGGACATCGAATAACATTCATCATAGTAGACAGCGGCGCTGCTGCAAAGTTTGGCGATAAGCGAATTTTGCTTCTGTTCGGTGTCGCCACTGATAACTTTCAATAAAAACACCTCTTGTGCTTGGGCCAACGTCAACCTAACTAAGAACTTGATCGTAGATTGCCCGAGGTCTTTGGAAGGGGCATGCAAGAAGTTCTCTCCAAGAAATTCGTAGACACCTGCTGCTTGTTGAAAAAGTTGTAGCGACTCCTTGAAGGCACCATCAGTTTCCGAGGAGCTTGAGGAGTTTCTCTGGGACTCCTGGTACTTAGAAGCTGCAAGCTTGGACAACAATGCGCCCAAATTGAAAAGCACGCTGGCTTTCTCGAACGCCAAAGCATGCTGCTTGTGAGATTCTAACGGATCAAACGCATCATACCACTTGAATTCTAACTTTTTGCTTCTGTTGGCCGTGCCAAAGGGTACCCGCAAGTCTAAGAGCTCGAGTTGACTGTAGTAGTTGAAGTATAGTCTTATGCCAGTGTTATCAGCATGGCATCCACGAAGGTCCAGACGCAATTTATTGAAGTTTGTCACATCTTGCTGATACTCAGAAGAGCTGCCGTATACTGAGAGCAAATAATTGTTCAAGGTCTTTGTCCAATTCACATCTTCGGTCTTTTTGACTGGAATCTGGAGAAGCAGTGTCTTCATGATTGCAGGCTATGAGGAACGTAACGAGACAAATGTGGATATGTCAGCTAACTTCCACCGCTAAAGGCTCAATCAGATGTTCTAAGTTATCAATGGCTATTGCTATAAGGCCACTTTCTGAGCTCGCTACTTCACGGTTCGTTCTCCTTATGCGATAATAGGATTCGCAAACGTCTCAAACTCATCTGCAGTCCCTATCAAGATTAGTAGCATCTTCCACCGATGTCCCATGGCAGTAGAACCGAAGGATTACCAGCCCGTTTATGAGGTAAGCAATGACTTGAAACAACTCATTGCGGTGGGAGTTATATATTTGGTTGGCTTACCGCCAGGAATTGACTACAATGGTTTGCCCGCAGAGAGTGGCGATGAGCTTTCAGAGGCTCGAGAATGGAAATGGTTTGACCCCAAGATGTTGCCTAATGACTTTTATTCTACCGATAGTGGGATTCTCCGTGACCTTCGTTTTCTTGTGTTTTACAGGTACTTGATGTGTACTTTTAAGATTGTCCATTGGAATGGACTACGCTTGTGCAAGATTCGAGTCTATGCCGTTCCTGGTGATAGACCATTTTCCCGGATAATAGAACGCTGGCGTACTTTTTTCCGTGGCCACTCGAGCTTCCAGAAGAACTTTGTCAAAACGTGGTCTCGTTTTGTTAATATTATCGACTTTAGTCAAGAGCAATGGAACCTGCAACACGTCACTCTACCATGTGCCTTGGTATCCTTGGCTGACCCCAATTATCTACTTAACTCGACAGACAACTCCCACATTGAACGCTGGCATAATAGCTGTGGCTATTCAATTCCGTTTCAGCAAAATCAACCAGAGTCTTTGCAATCTCAGTTGCAGCAGCTATACAATTCTATCCGGTCTCCAGATTTGACAAAGTACAAGAAAATGCCACTCAAAGTGTCAAACCAGCCACCATCGTACGAAGAAACGATTTCTAGGCTAGTGAAAGCCGCAGAAGACGGAGCTGTGCCTCTCACAGGAGTCAAGTCGGCTCTCTATCCATTCCAAGTCAGGTCCTTATGCAAAATGTACGAGAAGGAGTCTGAACTGTGTGTTGACTCGCTACCTAGCTTCATTCCAATCAAGGGCCCAAACCAACAACTTTACTACTTTGACTGCGAAAATAACAAGTTCTGTGTTGAGCCGCAACTCTTCTCTCTTCCTCGGGGAGGTATACTTGCCGAGAATATGGGTCTCGGAAAGACTCTCATATGCCTAAGTCTAATATGTTTAACTAAACATGAAATTACCAAGGTCCCAGAAAATTTAATGGTGTACGCCGAGCGTTCTTCCAGTGCCGCAAATGGTCGGGTCAAGTCTTTGGCAGAGATCGCTCGAGATGAGGTAAATGGTTCTTCACTTCCCTGGAAATACTACCATGATGACTTGCCGTCATCTGTCATTAGTTTTATGTCCTCAATGCCGGGATCCTTCAAAATCTCCCTTTTTGATCCTTCGGCAGCTACATCGAGTAATCGAATGACTCGAAACGAGACTTACAGGCAAGAAACTTTCGTTTCCAATATGTATGGAGAGGGTGTTGTTTATAAAACACTCTACAAGTGTTCTACCACCTTGGTGGTGGTACCTGACAACTTATTTCACCAGTGGAATGACGAAATGAAACGGCATATTTCCCATTCCTACCTCAAGGTGCTTTTTGTGTTTGCACAGTTTCACGAGAGATACGCTACATTGCAGGCCACTTTTCAAAATACAATCCCTACTGATCCACTAGAGCTTTTGGCGTATGACATGATCTTGGTGTCTTCGTCAGTGTTAGCCCGACTGTTGGATATGATGGAAAATGAGGTCAATCCTTTGTTCCAGGTATATTGGAAGCGGCTCATTGTGGATGAAGGGCATTCGATGAACTCGAAAAACTCACGAGTGAGTCAATTGTGTAAAGAATTATACGCAGAAAGGCGGTGGGCAGTTACAGGGACCCCCACCTCAGGCATGACAAGACTCCAGATGGACGAAGAACAACCAGAAGTCGATGTTTTGGCGAGTCCTACAAAGAAGAATCGTTACACGGTGAAGAATAAGTTCAATGCCAAAGATGATCTAACGAAATTAGGAGTGACAGTTGGAAGTTTCTTGAAGGTCGAACCATTCCACTCCCAGCCAAAATATTGGTCAAGCAGCGTTATCAAACCTATGATCTCCAACAATTCCCAATCTCGAGTGAGTCTTTATCAACTTTTGAATGCACTCGTAGTGCGCCATGACTTGAAAGAAGTCGAAAGAGAGCTTGAATTACCTCCTTTGCGTCATATTCCTGTTTTTTTGGAACCTTCATTCCATAATAAATTATCCATTAATTTGTTTACGGCAGTCTTAGCCGTCAATGCAGTTACTTCGGAACGTACTGACTCTGATTATATGTTCCATCCTGCTAACAGACATCAATTGCGACGCTTGGTAGCAAATATGCAACGAGCAACTTTCCATTGGACTGGTTTTAAACCAGAAGACATAAGAACATTGATTGACATATGCAAAACTGCCCTTGAAAAGAGGAAGAATGACTTACCAGTGTATAATCAAAATGATATGCAACTATTGGAGAAATCGTTAAAAATTTCAAAGCAGGCCCTCGCAAATGGGCGTTGGAAGACTCTGGCGTTATTACACGAAATGTGCTACTACATTGAGGGTCTTCCTGATATTTTCACCAAAGTCTTTGGCACAGGGGTGCTTGAGAGAATAGACGTTAATGGAAATGAGGATGATATAAGTGTTTTTGGAGCTCCTCACTTGCATTCCGTTCAAGATTTTTTTTACAAAAATCGCTTTATGGACTTTGCAGACCGAGAGGGTGTGGAGGAAAAGCTTGACTTGGTTGCAAAACCCTTTTGGGAGAACTACTGGATTGATGTTTCGAATCGCAACTCGGAGCGCTCTAAAAGCTTAGACTCAAACCATCATTTTAATGGTATAAATGACCTGAGAAATACTTTCTCTGAGATTACAAATGGGACAAATGGGAAAACAAAGGTGACCTCGCCATCTCGAAAGAAGAAGCAACAAGAAGGTGTGACCTCTCCTTATCAACTAAAAGAAGAGGATAAAAACTTGGGGGCCGAACAAGTTCATTCGTCGATATCAGAATTCCAAACGAACTTGAACTTCCATCACATCAAACGTGCTCAAATTCTTGGTACAGCATCTTCTAAACTTTCATACCTCGGTGCTCGTCTCTTAGAGAACAGAAGGGACGGAATTAAATCATTGGTCTTTTTTGACTTTGAAGACAGTGCTTACTACCTATCTGAATTGCTCGACGTTATGGGTGTGGAATACATCTTATACGCTACTTTTATTAACCCTGCCGAAAGAGCGACAAACCTTACCAAATTCAGCACCTTTCCTATGGGCCCGGAAAACGGAATTGCCTTGATAATGGACTTGAAGCTTGCAGCACACGGGTTAAATATTACAGCTGCAACACATGTGTATTTTATCAGTCCAGTGTGGCTGAGGTCAGTGGAAGCACAAGCAATTAAGCGTGCTCATAGAATCGGCCAAACTAAGCCTGTGAGGGTGGAAACATTGATATTGAAGGACACTTTAGAAGAGGAGATCTACAGTAGGCGGTCCCGGGAAAAAGATCATGACGATCAAGAACAGAAATACGTTATTGATGATACTGGCATGCAAGAATTTATTCTCAGACATAGATTTCTCCACCAGCTGAAAGATGATAAAGAGTATTCACAATTTATTGCACCCTTGCTGGAACCTCCCCTTAATTTGCGTGCAGATGATTCCAATTATTCGTTACAAAACCATTCAGATACTATTATAGAGGATAAGTTTCGAAAGTGGGTGGTATATTTATTCACGGAATCAAATTTGGCCAAGATGAACAGTGCAAAGAACAACAAGCTTAACAAAAAGTATGTTAAGGACCAATTCTTGAAGAGATTTGTGGAGGAAGACCTCTCACCCACTGAGACGGGTCATGACAAAAAGAGAACATTAGATACTGGCTCTTCTTCCCGAAAAAAGGTTAGATTCTAGTTTTATTATAGATCTCAAGTTAATGCTTCACGATAGAAAGTTATATCTCTCTTATTATCACTGTGCCGTCTGTGGAGGATGAAGCTATAAGAGGCAACAGAGGGTGATGATCAACATCAATTACTGTGCCTGTTTGGCCATCAAACTTGTTTTGCATCTTTCTGGTGGCATAGTTCCATATGGTTGTGCTTTTATCTTCTGACCCTGATATTATTGATGTCGAATTCGAGTTGAAGCATGCTCGAATTAAATAGTTTTCTTTTCCTGAAGGTGCACCATCGTACATGAATGGACTGGCTCTGGACATACCTTTTGGAACAAACTCTTTTGCGTTGAATGTCTTCACCATGCCCTTCAAAGACCGTGATACAAGAATTGAGTCGTCATGGTTGATTGAGAGTGAAGAGACAGAATCTACCTGGCCTTCAACTGACCAGTTTGCCGTCTCAAGTTTGCGTATGTCATAGGATCTTATTGTGGGATCAATTCCTGCTAAGAAAAAGCTTGTCAGACGGCTGTTGACGGCACATGCTAGTAACGGGAAATCTGACTTGATATTCCCAACAGGTAGCTTTTCTCGAACGTCCCAAACATGGGATATGCCGTCATCACTTGCGGATACAAAAGTGGTTTCATCTCTCATGCCAATGTCATTCACTACTAGGTCGTGACCTCTGTACTGCCGCAACCTCGTTCCAGTTTCACAATCCCATAATCCAATGGTTGAGTCCGCGCTGGCTGATACTAGTTTATCTTCCTGGAATTGAAGTTTGGTAACTGCTCCCTTCTGGCCCCTGAGGACACCATAGTTGTAGTCCTCCGCTTCAGAATCAGTGGGTATTTTCCAAAGAAGGATCTGTTTGTCCATGCCACCAGTAGCCAAGCTTGTTCCTGAAGAGTTGAACCTGGAAGTGAGGACTGGCCCTTCATGGCCTTCTAAGGAAACGGCTTTTTCATATAGTATATTTGGTCTGTCACGGACATCACTGCCTCGACGTGTGACCAAGGAACCATCTATTTTCTGTCTCTTAACAACAGACATATCTAGTGTTTGGTGACTTGGTGATAGCGATGAGATGCGCGCACCAAGAGAGGAAGTGTATTATGGAAGTGTATTATGAAGTGTATTACGAAGTGTATTATGAAGTGTATTATAGCACCTATGCTAGATATTCGTACATATCATTTTCCAAGCGACGCAAGTACTCCTTCTCAATCAAGTAATCTATGACCTTCTTGATGTCAATAATGCGAGCTCTAAATCTGGTCAACGCTTGGGTTGCAACTTCATTGACCAACTCATTATGTTTGATCTGCTTTCTTGCTTTCATGATACGCACAATACAGGCAGAAAGAAAATTCTTCCTGGATTCGTCTATCTCCTTATTCGCGTCGACCTCGTCTTGCTTCTGTTCTGACTTGATGGAACTGACGAAATTCACCCGAAGCTTCTTGGACTTGTATTCCTCCACAATGGTGAATGTGGTGTCTTGGTTGTTGAACTCAGATGCACCACTGGGCGATTGCTCCAACAATTTGTACTTCACAAACGGAATCAAGTGGGCCTCAAATGTATGTTTCGCAACACCCACGGTGTCCAAGAGATTTTGAAACGTATACGAGTTGGATCTGTTGAACGCAAGCAAGATCATCAACTGGACATTGGTTACCGTGAACAAGAATGGTGGCTTTCCCTTTCGAGACAAGTTTGCCTTCACTTCACTCTTTCCGTGGTTCCAAAGCCATTTCAATTGACGACCACTGTGCTTCTCCTTGTATAATGCTAAAAGCTTATCGAATGACGGGAGTAATTCGGGTGCTAAGTTCAACTTGTAATCCTCCATGTGCGTGAATGGCCACATGCTCTGGGCAAGGATCAAAGGCGTGAAGTCCTTGATCGAATTATCAAGCTGGCCGATTTCTGCTCGCAAGAGATTCTTCAAGTCTTCAGATGCCTTCATGTCCTGGAACATTTTCGTCATCTTGGAAGTGTATTCCAATGAGTTTTCTTCTTGGAGACGTTGGATGATGCTTTCTTCGAGTTCGTCCGACTTGGTGTTGCTGTTAATTAAACGCTTAGCTAGCAACCGACGGTAGTGTTCTTCAAAAGCATCCTTGTCTTCGATAAACTTGAATATGATCATCAAAATATCCGGGTTGAGTTCGGTGGTGTCACTCTCCTTGCTGCTTCCCTTGAGGTACGAGTCGGCATAGCGAGCCAACAAGTCGGGAGTTTTGCAATTGGACTTGGGCGCGGGAGTCGCGATCGAGTTCTTGTTCACGAAGAATCTGCATGCGTTATCCAAAGACTTAATGAAAATTGGGTCCTTGCTGAACGCGACAGACACCACTTCGTTGAAGCGGAGGTAGATGGAGATCAACAAGTGGACGTATGTGCGAGGGTTTGTCGCTCCGGGCGACGATCGCTTTGACTTGCCGGCTTCTGGGGTGGCACTGGCGCTCTCTTGTAGCTGTTGCTCGTTTTGCTTTTTGATGTCGTCGATTGCCTTTGCTGCCTCGTCCTTGATGTAGCGCTCGAGGGTGTCTGCGAGCGGCTGCAAGGTGGCTGGTACCCGCGACAACAACTTGTACATCCGTTGGATGTGGTCGGTTTCGCTCTGTTCCAAAAGCCCCAAGAACTCGTTATACATCTCTTCGGCGTGGTCTTCGATGAGGGCCTGGTTGAGGGTGTCTAGGAGGGGCATCTTGGTGTGTTCCTCCAAGTAGTTGTTGGAGCGGGAGATTTCCTCCGCCAAGCGTGTCTCGCACTTGCGCATGTAGTCCACGACGTTGTGATGCTGGAGGAACTGGAAGCTTTCCTTCTTGTAGTACTCCTTGGTTTCCTCCAAGAAACGGAGTTCAAAGTGGTTGATGTACACCACCAAGTTGGGCTTCTTCAAGTCCTGAACATCAATGCCCAAGAAGACGAGCGACTTGATGGCGGTGGAGAGCGAGCTGGTGTCCACCAACTCGTTGTTGCGCTGGCGTTCGATTTGCGCCAACACCTCGCTGATGAGGCTGTCCTTGTTGTTGTTGAACATGTGAGTTTTCCACTTGAGCAATGCAAGGGTGCTGACGTCAAACACATCTCGGCGGCCGTCCGAGCGCTCTTTCTGCACCCAGTACCGGTTCATGTAGTCAAACACGTTGTTGAGGTAGCCAGCGCCGATGGTGAAACGGGTCCATTTGCGCACGTAGAACTCCAAAAACGTCTCTTCGGGAGATTTTTCCAAGCTGGAGATGAACTGGACCAAGTACTCGTCGAGCTTGAGGTAGATTTCAGCCCCAGAGTACAGATTGGTACCTGCCCCGCCGCTGGTCAACGAAGGGGCCGCCGCGTGGCGGGACTTGTTGGTGCAGTAGTTGTAGATTGCGGTGTAGCAATTCATGTACATTTTGGAGGTGACACCGACGTCGCCCAGAGCACCCAAGATGAACTCTAGGCCGGGTTCGATGAATGACCATGTTGCACTCAAGTCGCTGGCGACTGGAAACTGGGACATGGAATGGTGGTGAGAGATCAGGACCCGCAGCTATAAGGTCAGCGGTGCGCACACGACCGGCGCGGAGGATGGAGCTTGGGTTGGAGGCTGGAGGCTGGAGGCTGGGTTGGAGCTTCTTGTGTAGTGCTCTATGTAGTGCTCTATGTATCTAGTTGCGCCGGGGGTCTGTCAGACTCACGCGGTCCACCAAGCGCACAATGCTGATGGTGAAGGTGAGCACCCAGAGACAGAGCACCATGAACAAGAATGCGGCTAGCGCCCGTTGCCGGCGGCAGATGGAGGACACGGTGGGGTAGTAGATGCCGAGCTGGGCGAGCTGCGGGGTGTTGTCGTTCTGGCACACCCATTCGTCGTCGTAGAGGGTGTTGAATGTGAGCGAGAGGTTGGCCGACATGAATATGATGAACAAGAGGTCGAGCATGATGAGCTTCATTTTGCCCAACGGGTTGCGGATGCCCAAAGGTTTGCCGCTGTACTCGTCGTAGGCGATGTAGATGACGTACACGATGGCCACGCACTGCACCACGAGCGCCATGATGGTGCTGGGCTGCTGCTCGATGTTGGTGCCATTGTACTGCTGCATGGACTTTCTGAAGATTGTTGCCGCAAGCGCCAACGCGCAGAGGGAAAAGATGAGGATGAGCACCCGCAAGAGCAACGGCACGAGCGGGTTGTGGATGAAAAGCCGCTTCATGGTCGGCAAGAGATCGGCCCGTTTCTCGTCGCTCATCCAGTACCGGGCCTTGGACCGCACCCGGGTCTTTTCCAAGTCCTTCTGCGCCGGCTGCGAGCTGCCGAAGATCGCCCCCAACCCACAGAGGAGGCCTGCTCCCTCTGCGGTTCCGGTCTGCTCGTCGGAGGACGAAGAAGAGCCCAAAAGCGCCAGGCGGAGCCGCTCTTCGCCGCCCCAGGCGCCTTTCAAGTCGTACTCCTTGCTCAAGTCGGTGTCGTATTGCATCTGGTCCTTGGCGAACAACGTGGGCTGCTGCACGGAACTGAGAAAGTCGTGCCAGTTGTTGCGGACGGTCCTGACGAACGGGTCGTTGACGAAACTGAGGTAGTGGTCGTCGTCGTCAGCCTTCGAATGCACGGTTTTTATAGAGGGGTTGATGTCGGTCTGGTTGTTGTTGACGTTGCTGTTGCCCAACTGCTCCTTGTAGTGTGCCTGCTCTAGCTTATCTAGCACGTACGGAGGAACGATGTTGGCCCGGTGGCTGTACGAGTGGACACTGGCGTTCTCAAACGGGTTTAGATGTCGGGCGGCGCCGGCTCGGTTGTGTATGCTGTTGTTCTTGGTGAGCGACACGTCTGCGGTAGACCCGTCAGAAGCGGCAGGAGGGCTGCCGTGGGCATCTTCGGCCATGTTGTGGGAAGCAATTTGCGGATCCGGAACGCAAACACATATGTATGGGTCCTGCATCGTAATATACCGTCCTGCATCGTGGTGTACCGTCCTGCAGCTAGTGGGGCTGCGCCGCACGCCTGCCGGAATAGGGGAGGCTACGGCAAGGTGAAACGAGATGGGAAGTCAGTTTGGGCCATTCTGGCCATTCTGGGTATTCTGGGTATTCTTGCTAGTTGCGCCGTTTCCCTGTTTCCATTTTTCCTTTTTTCATTTCCCCGTTTCCATCTTCCCATTTTTCATTTTCCTGCTTCCATTCTGCCCCGCCAGAGATTGCTTTCGCAGCTTGCAGGTGTGCATGTGTGCTGCGACTTCCAAAGCCAGTCTTTATCTTCCTCCGTGCTACATGGTATGAGAGCATCACCATCGCTACGAACATGTTTGCCTCCTACACGGGCTGTGCCGGTGCTGTTGGTTCGCTATTCCAGCTCAGTACCGCAGTTTGCCCCCGATCAGCTCCCGAGAATCCGGGGCCCCATCGACCACAATTCCATCTTTGTGATCTCGCTTCCCGTCACCACCAGACAGTCGTACTTCTACTGCAACCACCGGCCATCAATCCTTGACAAGTCGCAGCTCAAGACCTTCCCCATGTTCACCAAAGTCGAAGCAAAGGCCACGCTGTTGGTGAAGAAGGGATGGAACAAGATGGCAAATTCCAACAACGCCGTCAACATCAACGTAATCAAGTTTGTCACCAGGCTCCTCCACACCATCCCCTACGAGGAGAGCAGCTTGCGGTCGTTTCCCTCGCGCAACTCCATGATCAGAGAGATCAACAGCGAGGCGCTAGCCGACGGCAAGGTCAAGACGGAAACCGGCGCGTTGGTCCAGCAGGAAATCGACAACTTGAAAATCCCCTCGGAACAACTCAAGCGCATACCGTTGATCCACCCGGACTTCCAGAGCCCCGAGCTCGTGCTCGAGCAGTTGCGGGAGCTCAGAAACGTCAATCGCCGCAAACACGTCAAGTACAGCATTGCCTGCTTGATCGGGGTGCCGCTCACGCTCCCGTTTGCGTTGGTGCCGGTGGTGCCCAACGTGCCGGGCTTCTACGTGGCCTACCGTGCGTACTGCCACCTCAAAGCGTTGTGGGGCGCCAAAAACTTGGGCTACTTGCTCGAGGACGACGACCCGTCCACGCCGGCGACGCAGCACATTGTCTTCAAGGAGATGCAGGCGATTACAGAAATCTACGCCAAGAGCGACAGGGACCTCGACTTGTCCAGCGCACAGAAGCAGGAGGAGCTACTCCTCACCGAGGATATCATCAACGACTTGTGTTCTCGCTTTGACTTGGCCCACTTGAAGGAGGACTTGCGAAAGGCATTGGATCAGGAATCAAAGCGCTTGAACAAGGAACTACAGAAGGACAACGTGGTCGGCTAGCATGTACATAGAAAGCATTCTCCCTGCCTCCCCTTCCCCAGCCATGACAGGGCCACCGGTTCCTGGCACCGGCTGCTATACTTTTAGGGCTTGGCCCTCGCACGTGAAAACGTCGTGGCACTCGCAAAGTTCTCTGGTATAAATTCGAAAAGTTCGCAGTCGACAGTAGACACTTTTCTTTTCAAGATGAGAAATAAGTGGAGAAAAAAGAGAGTTAGAAGACTTAAGAGAAAGAGACGGAAGGTTAGAGCTAGATCCAAGTAATTGGACAGCCTCCTTTAGTCGTTCTGTGAAACTGCCCATTGACGAATAGTTGGTGAAGGATCAATTTTTCACTTTGAGTGAACGTAGCCCAACTGATCATTTGTGAATAGTTACGTCCACAGAGCAATATATTGGATACTAAAAAGAAGTGTAGAAGCCATGTTTGTCGACAGAAAGCCTGTAGAAGACTCTAAACCAGTTCTCATGACATCTTGTACCGAATGACTGACCTAGGATGGACCATTGTCAGACGATGGACGGACCAGTGTGTGATACCCGTGGTGGGGGACTGTGTTACTACGGCCCACGGGGGGTGATTCTGTGTTTGTTGTGTATTTGTGCATCTTTCTTGGTTTCTTCTGCATTTGTGCTACCGCTGTTTGCGGCCGCTACAAGTTGCAACCTATTCTCGGCCACATGTTTACCGGTCGAAGTCCTTTCATTCGTGGTGGGTCTGCGCCCATGGTGGACAAGCACTTGCACGAAGAACCGTCGTTGGTCTCTTCTGGTATCAACTACAAGTCCTACAAGTCAGCTCCCACTTGTACCGTGAGCTCGGGTGCAAAGCGTGACCATAGCACCACGACTCCCAATGGGGTTACAAGTACAAAAACAGGCTCACACAGAGTCGGAGAGCCGCTAGTAGCCTCCTCGGATAACATTTCTCCCGCAGCGTCTTCCAGTTCCAGTTCTAATAGGGTTCCAAACCTATGGATCAGCCCCACCAGTCCACCACAGTTGCACAACTTTGGACCCATGTACCCGAATACGGTATGGGACGAACAGAGCATGTCGGTGGAGGACACTATCGGCAACTCCCGACCCACACGAGCCACGGTGAACCCCCTTCTTCGTGAATATCTCGAATTCAACCTTCAACGCTGGCAGCCGTCAGCTTCCCAAAATGGACCCTCTACCCTAGACGGAACTCATCCTTACCAAACAGACTACCCAGTGGTGAAACAGGATGCAACAGGCGTGCGTCTGATCCTTAGCTATTTCAAAGGCTTTACCAAGGAACTTTCCAAGGAAGAAATTGCCATGGCTGCGAAAACCCCTCCTCGCCAAAATTGTGCTGCAACAGCACCCATTTCTGCTGGGTGTCTACACGGACCACATATCATTCCCAACACGTCTGAGTCTGCTTTGGTGCCCCAGCTAGAATCGTCCACTTTTCCCCGACCAGCAAAAGCTCACAATAGTGACATGGCTCTGCGACCTATCCCGCTCCAGTCGTTATCGCTCACGCCGTACGGATACCCGCTATTGCGGAACACTCCCAGCATGGCCCAGGCCAGTGCCCGAAACGAAGGGTCCCCGTGCTATGCAGCGTGGTTTTGCTAGCTACCAAGCCTACACGTGAGTATATGAATTTTATGATTATCTAGAACAACGTCTGTAGAGAAGTAAAAAAGTTGATTTGAACCTTACTCTGACGCCTCAGCAAACTTTTCAGAAATTCTGGTTAACAAACTTCCGAACTCTTTTTCAGCCTCCTTCTCACCTCTGGATGGCTCGAAAAACTTGGACGAAGAAACAGCGTGCTTGATGTCTGCAGTGGCCTCCGACAACTTGGACCACTGGGCCCCGTTGGACACCGCCTTTTGAGCCTCGTCGTAGTATAACACAAACGCCTTCATCATGGCGTAAGTCTTCCAGATAGGACAGAATGCATCATAGGTGGAGTAACCATTTTGTTGCAAAAAGTCCTCCTTGATCAAAGTGGCCACGTCCAAGGTGATCTTGTCAGCGTCGGAAAGAGCAGACTTACCGACCAATTGCACCACCTGGTCCAATTCTTCGGCGTTGGAAATCATCTCCTTGATCTTGTCTCTCAAGCTGGCCAACTCGGGGTAGTTTTCATCGTAGTACTTGTCCAAGATGTTGGTGTACTTGGAGTACGACACCGCAGTGTTGATGGATGGGAAATGCTTTCTTTGTGCCAATTTCTTGTCCAAACCCCAGAACACTTGGGTGATACCCAAGGTGGAAGTGGTGACGGGATCCGAGAAATCACCACCGGCGGGAGACACAGCGGCGACAATCGATACCGAACCAATTCTATTAGGGGATCCTAAGGCAACGGCATTACCAGCACGCTCGTAGAAAGAAGCCAACTTGGAACCCAAGTAGGCTGGGAAACCTTGGTCAGCAGGCATCTCTCCCAATCTTCCAGAAATTTCTCTAAGAGCTTCGGCCCAACGCGACGACGAGTCGGCAATCATGGACACGTCCTTACCTTGATCTCTCAAGTACTCGGCAAGGGTGATACCGGTGTAGATCGAGGCTTCACGGGCAGCGACCGGCATGTTCGAAGTGTTGGCCACAAGGGTGGTACGCTTCATGATGGGCTCCTTGCGGCCGTCGACCTCGGTGAACAACTCGGGGAACTCCATCAACACTTCGGCCATCTCGTTACCTCTCTCACCACAACCAACGTAGACAATGTTGTCGGAGTTGGAGTATTTGGATAATGATTGAGAAATGACGGTCTTGCCACAGCCGAACGCACCGGGGATACAGGTGGTACCGCCCTGGACACATGGGAACAAGGAGTCCAACACACGCTGGCCCGTCAACAAGGGGTGGTCAGCGTTAAGCTTCTCGGCCACCGGACGAGGCACCCGCACCGGCCAGGTGTGCATCATGGTGTAGGAGTGCTTCTTGCCGTCAAACTCCACCTCCAACACCGTGTCCTCGACGGTGTAGGAGCCCGACTCGGCGATGGATGTGATGGTACCTCTGGCACGAGGAGGCAACAAGATCTTGTGGTCGCTGAGCAAGGAGTTCTCAAAGATAGAGCCAAAGATATCACCACCGGTGATGTGGTCGCCCACCTTGAGGCCGGCCGGCTTGAAGTCGTACTTGGCGGTTCTGGAAAGAGCAGGGGCGTCGATACCACGGGGAATGTAGATGGACTCGGCCTTTTCCCGGATATCTCTCAACGGTCTCTGGATACCGTCGTAGATGTTCTCCATCAAACCCGGACCCAATTCCACCGACAATGGCTTGCCGGTTCTGATGACGGGGTCGCCGACGGTCACACCGGCGGTTTCCTCGTAAACCTGGATGGTGGCCTTGTCGGCGTTGATTCTAATCACCTCACCCACCAAGTTGTCATGGCCCACCTTGACCAACTCGTACATGGCACATCCAATCATGTTCTCTGCCACAATCACGGGACCAGAGACAGAAAAGATCTGTCCGTAGTTGCTTTCCTTCTCATCGTCGAGAGAGAGACGCTTAACTTCTTTGCGGGCGTTCTCAATTGCTCCAGCCTGGGTTAGTATCGGGCGAAAATGGGGACCGGCGACGATGTGGTGCCGGTTCGGAGCAGCCGCCACAGCGGGAAATCCTCGGAAAGCTAGCTTCAATTGGTGTACTTACCATCTTGTACGTGTCTGAAAGGACTGGTTTCTCTCCTTACTTATCTCCCGCTCGACAAGGGCGTGTGTTACCCGGCCACCAATATAGCGACCAGATACAGAATACGAGATCAGGCACCACGATGAACACGGGCATCTACGTTTCTGGGCTTTTTGCGGTATGATTGTAGATGTGGTCTATGTAGTTGGCGGCTAGTGGAGCACCGATGCATTGAAAAGGGCATGTATTACGCACCAGGGATATCTCGAATTTACCTGGTCTCGAATTCAACCCGGATCTTTTCAAATTCAACCCGGGTTTTTACCTGGTTCTCGAGTTCTGCTCCTAGAACTTGGCCTTGTGGGCCCGGTCGTGAGCAATGTCACACATGGCATTGAACGCCTCCACGCGCTCCTGCTTGATGTCGCCCCGCTCGATTCGCTGCTTCATATTCTGCATGATGACGTCGCGAGACCGGCCGTTGACAAACACCACGTAGCGGAGGCCTGGAAACGCTTTCTCGTACTCCTGGTTCCAGTGGCCCAACTGTTCGGCGGCGTTTGCAAGCGAACGCTGTTCTGCCGCCGAATGTTCGGAGAGCTTCTCGCCGCCCTGCGATGGTTTCGGGGCTCCCAAACGAGGATGGGCTGCAATTATCTGGGCTATGCTGGGGTCCAAGGGCTCGCCGGCGGCTGCCTGGCGTTCGGCATTGGCCAAAAAGTCCAAAAGCAGTTTTCTGGCCGATTCGATAAAGTGGGAGTACGAGTCATAGTGCTGGTGGTGGCTCAAAAGACGGGCGATAAGCAAGCTGCGGAGCACCTCGCACGGCTCGAACAAGGTGTCGAGTACCTGGCCCTTGACAGGCAGCGCCGAGAGCTCCAGAGCGGGTACGAGTGCCATGGAGATGTACAGTGTAGGAAGAGCGGCGCGAATTTGGGGCCAAAATGGGAGCCAAAACGGGGCCGGTGCGGCGCCAGAATTCGGCAATCGCCGACCGATAATAAATGCATTGCTTACGAAAGACGTAGACTCTATGTAAAGTGCTCGAGCTGGCGCAACTTCTTGCCTTCCTTGGAGGACGACGCGCCCTGCTGGGCAATCAATGGGTGTCTCCAGTGCTTGACGTAGGTGAACAAGACGTCGGCCAACTGGATGGGGTCCACGCCCAAGTCCTGGAAGGTTTTGGCGCCGGCGTCGATGTGCTGGTCGATCAAGTGTCTCTGGATCTGGTCGGGGTTGGTCAATTTCCAGTAGGCAAACTGCTTGAGCTGGGCCGCCAACTTGGCCACCGGCAACGGGAGCTCGTAGTCACCGTGGTTGTAGGAAAACGGTCCGGCCTGCGAGAAGTCCTGGGTGATGCCGTGGATCATCTGTCTGATCTCGAGGAAACTCATTTTTTCGGGGCCGTACAACTCGTACGTGTGGCCGGCGGTGGCGTCGTCGAAGCCAATCTTCTCCAATGCGTCGGCCACGTCGAGAACGTGCACCGGGTATATCTCCTTGGCGTTCTTGTTGGGGGTCCACATCTTCAACTTGGGGCCCAAGTAGTTGAGCAAGTTGTCCTCGCGCCCGTACATGGGCGCCGGTCTGACGATGGTGGCCTGGGGGAGGATCTCCCGCACCACCTGCTCGCCGATGCCCTTGGTGGCATAGTACACCGAGTCGGACTGCGGGTTGGCGTTGTACGAGGACACATGGACAAACCGGGGGACGCCGGCGTCTTTCACGGCCTGGGTGATGCGCTCGGTCAAGCCGATGTTGACGTCGGCCATGGAAAAGTTCTTGGTGTTGTAGTCGGCGCCGATACAGTTGTACACAATGTCGGAGTGGGCCACCGAGTCCTCGATGGACTTCAAGTTGCGGGCGTCGAACTCGACAAAGTTGACCACGCCCAAGTCGCCGGCCACCTTGAGGAAGCGGGACTTCATCTCGTCTCTGAACGGCACCACGGTGATGGTTCCGTGCTTGGCGATTTTGGACGTCAAGTAGCGGCCGAGAAAGCCGGACGCGCCGAAGATGGTGGCGGTGTAGCCGGTTCTGGACGAGCGGCCGCCGCGGCCCGTCACCACGTTGACCTTGCCGTTGGAGGTGATGTTGATGTCCTGGTTCAAGACGGGGATGTTGATGTTTCTGGTGCCCAAGCGCTGGACGGCGCTGAGCGGTCTCGCGGCTCTCAACATGTTCTTAGGAGGATACACAGACGAACAAATGCTACCAAGGCCGTTTCGTCTTGTGCAAGTAGTTGAAGGGTTATTTGATGCGCGGCTTCTGGTTGGCTGGAAATGTGGTGGGCGCACCCACCATGGATGGACTGGTGGACTGGTGGATGGTGGATGGTGAATGGTGAATGGTGGATTTGCATTGGATTGATGATTTGATCACCATTACAGCAACGGCCAGAGGCGAACATTTATTCTTATAAAAAGTAGTCGGGTGTTTTTCTCGTAACCGTAGGCTCGCCCGGGCGGATCGACGGGTCGTACTGCAAAAACTGCCTGTTGTGCTGCTCGTCCACCTCCATGATGGCGGCCTGGTTGCCGCACCGGTAGCAGTAGTTGGGCGCAGAGAAGATGGTCACCACCGACTCCTGGTGCGACCACGAGTAGCCCTCCATCACGAGCTGGTGGGCGCGCGCGATCAAGCTGAGGTCGTTGGTGTGGTTGAACTGCTCGGAGATATCTTGGCCAAAAGTGAAACCGGCACCTCGTGGCGATATGCCCCATCCCCCGCGGTCGTCGGGGTCCGACCAGAGCAAATCGCACATGGGCCCCTCGTGGGGCACTTCTTGGATGCGGTTGAGCTCGCGCACCTGGTCGATGGTCTCGATCATCGGCGACAAGCCGCCGTGCAAGCAGAAGATCTTGTTGTCCACCAACGCCGTTATGGGGAAGTAGTCGAAGAGGTCTGTGAACAACTTCCATACCGTGGCCGAGCCGTACTTGCGCAAGCACTCGTCGTAGAAGCCGTACACCTGGGTGATCTGCCGCGACTCGTGGTTGCCTCTCAAGATGGTGATGCGGTTGGGGAACCGCACCTTCATGCACACCAAGTACGACACCGTCTCCACCGAGTAGTACCCGCGGTCCACGTAGTCGCCCATGAAGAGGTAGTTGGTGTCGGGGCACGGGCCGCCAATCTGGAACAACTCCATCAAGTCGTGGAACTGCCCGTGCACGTCGCCGCATATGGTCACCGGGACGTGCACCGGCTGCACATTCTCCTCAAACTGCAACACCTCGATGGCCATGTCGCACAACTGCTTCACGTCGCCCTCCGACAACGGCTCGCACTTGGCGAGTTTTTCAATCCATGCGTCCAACTTGTCAATCGACGCTGCGGGGGTGTCCTGTCTTTTGGCGGCCGCGGGCGCCTGGGGGCCGCTGCCTGTGGGGTCGTCGTTTCTAAATGTGTGGCTCAACTGTTGGCTGTCACTCACGTCTTCCATGGGAACGTCGGTGTCTAAATCCATCGCGATCTACAACACTATGATGTTTCCACGGCAATAATACACGGTAATAGTACAGGGAGTGTGGTGCGCCAGCGTCTGCGTAGCGGTGGCTGTTTGTTGTTCGCGTGGGGTTCGGGCCCTACTCGCTTGTGTATCTTGGTCTGGTCAAAGGATCGCCGGCCGGTGGTGGTGCGGGTGCAACGAATCGCCTGGGGGTGTCTGGGGGCAGAAACAGGCTTGTGCTGTCTCGGTGGGAAGGCTTCGGTATGCAGCGTCCCGTCAATGACAATTATAACCACAAATGCCAACGGGTGCTTGTGCCACTCTACTGTCCAGTTCCCTGATTGAGCAACGAAAAAGCCGGGCCGCGCACTACCGTCCGACGACACACTGGTGGTGGTGGTGTCTGGTGCAGGAACGGGCACTCGGGCTGGGGCTGGTGGGTCTATTATATCTATGTAGCAGCACTGGTGGTCAGAGCATGAAGTTGGACGTGCTGTTCTTGATCTCCTCCTGCGTGGGCGGCTTCCACTCGCGGCTCATTCCAAACTGAAACAAGTTGCTCAAGCTGTTGCTGCTGGCGGTGGTGGTGAGGTCGTCGTGCACCTGGTTGAAGAGGTTGTAGAGGCTCTTGGTGCTTTCCGACACCACAAGCGGGTTGATCTCCTGCACGTCTTCCCGCTTGATGGTGGCCGGCGTGATGACCGGCGGCGCCGGCGCCGTGATCGGAACCGGCTGGAACTCCGCCAAGTTGATGCTGGGGCTCAAGCTGGTCACGTTCGAGTCCACGTCGCCGTCGCCCACGTTCATGCCCATCACCGACGGCACCATGGCCTCGTCCACGTGGGCGTGTGCGTGCGTGCCACTGTGGCCGCCCGACGTAACCTGGTCCGACTGGGTGCTGAGCGGCCGCGACGGAAGAACCATGGCGTGGCTCTGCGGCGCCGAGCTGGACATGAGCGCCGGCGACTCGCCGTTGTTGGAGATGAGTTTCGAGATCTCGAGCTCGTCGAGAAGCTCGTAGAGGTTGGCCTCCTTGGCGTTGCTGGGCGCGCTGCGTCGCCACTGCATTTCGTCCTGGTTGTACGGCCGCGGCACCGTGTCGAACCACGTCTTGAGCAGCCGGTTGGACTGGATCAAGTTGTCCACGTTGCAGTAGCCCAACGGCGGCACCGAGATGATCTTGTGGCTGAACTCGACCACGCTCTGCTTGTTGGCCTCGAACTCGGACCCGCCGCCGCTGCGCTTTTCGATGTCCACGTAGAACCGCAAGAGCTGCAAGAGATGCGGAAGCACCTGGTGGTTCGATAGACTCAATGCAAGCATCTTGTCCGACACGTCCATGGCCGCGTTTATGCTGTTGACGATCTCGAACAACGGATCGGTGATCTTGAAATACACGTTGCGCGAGTAGAACACCAACACCTTGAAGAGGATCACGTTCTTGATGATGGTTTCGGCGGGGTTGAACCGGGACTTGAACACCGCGTCTAGCTCTTTCTTGATCATCTCAAAATTGACCCGCGGCACGTAGCTGCCGTCTGGCTCCACCGCCGCCTGGCCGCGGAAGCTGGAAGACGGCACGAGGGCGTAGGCGGCGAGGGCGCCGAGGATCTTGTCGTTGAAGAGATCGTGCTTGTTCAACACCTTGAGCATCTGGAACATGGCGTTGTCGTGTTCGGCGCTGGCCTGCTGCGGCGTCGGCGACACCCACTCGCGCAAGAGCAAGTTGGAGTCCTTGAGCACGAGGTTGAACTGGAAGAGGAGGTTGAAGCGCTCCAGCTCGAACACGGTCTCGTAGAGCTCGTAGAGCTGGGCGGTGCTCAAGTCGCTCTTGTTGCCCACGGGGATGCTGACGAGCTGGAAGAAGGTGATGGCCTTGCGGAGGTAGATGAGTTTCTGCTGCTCGTTGAGACTGGCGATCTGGTAGTAGCGGAAGAGATGCAAGGACGTGAGGGCCTGGTTGTAGTAGGTGATCTGCTGCTTGAACTGCAACGAGAACGACGGGAAGATCAAGAGCTTGTCCAACGTGGACAACGTTTCCGAGAGCTTGGTCTGGAGGTGGTGCTTGAGGTTTTTGTAGTAGGTCAAGTTGCGCACGTCGAACGGGAACTGGTGGTTCAACGACAAGAGCTTGATCAAGTTTTCGAGCAAGAGCAAGATGAGCGTGAGGATGACGGAGATTTTCGAGATGAAGATGGGGTCGGTGGGGTCCACGAGGATGCGCCCGTCGTTGACGGAGTTGTCGTTGATGAACTCGATGTGTTTGGCCGACGCCTTGATGAGCGACGGCACCGTGAGCGGCGCGAGAAACGCAAACACCGTCGGCTGCTGGAGCATGTGCAAGAGCTCCACCACCTCGGCGCTGGTGATGTCCGAGAGGAGGTACTTGGACAGCCCGGTGGCCGGGATGGGGTTGTCGGACACTCCCACGCTGCTGATGGAGTTGAGCGTTTTCTTCTGCAACGTCTTGGGCCCGCACTTCTTGCGCTGCCTCACCAGCGTGCAGTTGATCTTGTTGCTGACGCAGTGGCTGCACGGGCGGTTCAGATCGCACTTGACCTTGCGGATGGCACAGGCGTCACAGGCTCTCACGTGGGCCGACTTGCGTTTTTTCGCCTGCTGCAGGGACCCGCTGGCGGCGGCGGTCAGTTTGGCCGTGCCCACGCTGCTGCTGCTTCGGCCGGTGTGGGCCAAGTATGGCGGGCCGGAGGCGGCTCCCGAGGACGAGGCCGAGCCGGGACGGGAGGCGTCTTCGTCGCAGCTTGTTTTCGAGTCTGGGCTCGCGCTGTTGGGCGTCATTTTGCTGGTCAGATCTTGCGACAGCATGCGGGTGGGTGTGCTCATAGCATACTATTTTTTCTGGTAGATGACGGTCCTTTTTGTCTCCGATGCGAAATTCAAAGTTACCCTGCATACCACATTAATCAGCGGGGGTGCGCCGGCTGGGGAAGCGGAGTGTATAGATGCCGTGGGGTAAGGTTGGGGAACGGTGGTGGTTCTTGGCGCTGCCAGGGCGTTCGGGGCGGCTGCCAGGCGTTCGCCCTGAAAGTTCAACTTGACACCTTAGCAAGGGTTGGCGAGCTTGGGAAACGCCTGCATCTGCTGCCGCATTGCGTTCTGCTGCTGCCAAAACTGCCTGCTGAGCCGACTTTTGGTGCGCAAAAATTCCCTCCCTCCGCCGCCGGCCGGGTCGTATATTTTCCTTCCTCGCGCCCCAGCCGCCAGAAACCGGCGCACTTTGCGACTCTCCTGCAGCAGTCGCGGCCGCAGCCGCAACCGGCCAATGTAGCACGAACCCTCCACCACCTGGAACTGGCTGGACAGCGGCGTGGACACCACCGGCACCTGGAGCACGGTGCTAAGCAACTGCATGAGCCGGCCGTTTGCAGCCTGCGACCCGCTCACCACCACCCGGGCGATGAGCTGGTGGCTGCGAATTTCGGCGAAAATGGCCTCGGTCTGGAACGCAAGAAACTCCAAGATGAGGTTGTAGTGCACCACAAGACTGGCGCTGGTGTGGTCCTGTAGCACCGACGTGCGGAGCTCCGAGGCATTGACCCCGTCAATACACGCCTCGTTCATGCTAAAGTCGTTGTACGGGCTTCTGTTGCCGTAGACGTCGCCGCAGTAAAAGTAGCTGCGGATAAGGCTGTTGATGGTTTGTCCGTGCGTGGCCTCGAGCCTGGTGGTTTCCTGCTCCACAAACTCAAACCCATTGCTGCTGCCGATGATATCGTGGTACCGGTCGAACAATTGCTCAAAGAGCTTGCCGGTGGCCGGCTGCCCAAACGAATACACGCTGGTAGACGGTAGAAGCTGATTGAAGGGACCCCACACCCCGTTGATGCTCGGGGCATTGGCACGGCTGGTGGGTAGCACGAAACAGGTGGAGGTGCCTGCGATCATCGACACCTCGCCGTCTTCACCGCCGTCTTCACCGCTGTCTTCGCGCCGCCCAATGCTGGTGGCTACCCACCCCGCGTAGCAGTCGATGCACCCATGGTGCACCGTAGGAGCCGTGGCCAACCCGAGCTCACAAACTAGTGCCTTCCCCATGCTCCCAAGCTCACTGCCAATGGGGAGCATTTTGCGACTGTCCAAGCCATATCCGCCAACAACCACAGTGTTGCGAATACCCACCAGGTCGAGGTACTGCCGCGACCACCCCTTGATCGAGCCGTCCATGGCCACGTCATCGATCCCGCACGCATGTTGGTACGGAACGGCATCGCTATCACCCACCATGAGAAGATGCGAGATCCAGTCGTAGAGCTCAAAACACACCAAGTGCTTGTCGCTGTGCCTGCTCAACCACTTGAGCTTCGGAAGCCCCATCTCGGGGATATACTTGCCCCCTACTAGCTGCAAATGCTCGTGGCAAACCAGCGTGTTCAACTCGCGGCATTCGTCGGCACACCGGGAATCCATCCACATGATGATATCCTGGCCATTATCGCCATAGGGACCAAGCACCATGTGTCCATCGTGCTCGTCCACCACCTCACGCACCACCATGGAACATGTGGCGGCCACACTGATGCCGTCAATCTCCTTGTCGGTGGCAACCAACTCTCGCAAACACTCCACAAGGGCTGAGAATATTTCTCTCGACGACTGGGTCACCACGGTTCTGTCGTCTGGATGGTGGTTTATGCTGATACTCCGTGTCTTTACACTGCTGTGTGTACCCGAATCAAGCATGCAACGTACGGAGCCAGAACCCACATCAACACCAAGATAAGACATAAATTGGATTCGCAACAATTGGAACAATTGGAACAATTTGGACTTTTCGCAACAATTTGGGCAAGTTTTCGCAACAATTTGGACTTTTGCAATTAGCTAGTGGTCTGTGGATTTACGATTCATTCTTCCCGAATTATTCTTATCATGTACATTTAAAAACATCTAAACAATATTATGGATACAGTTAGTACCCAATAGAGGCCTTGGAGCCCAGCTGCGAGTTCCAGCCATCAACGGTGGAGGAAGACAAGACCGAGCCAAAGTTGGTGTCGTCGTCAACCTGCACAATGTTGATGGAGCTGCCGGAGAAAACAACGGCGGCCTTCATGGAGCCGCTGGTTGGTCTGGCAAAGTAGTCCTGAGAACCACCGCCGCCGTAACCGTTGGTGCTACCTTGGCCATCGTGCAAGTGGCAGATCAACTTGTTGGAACCGGCAGACAAGATCTCAAACAAGTCCAACTCACCACATCCAGTCTTCCAGCACGAACAAGAAGAGTCGCCGTACTGCAAGGTTCTGGGGATCTTGGCGTTCAACATCCAGATGGCGGGCATGTCGTAGTTGAACGACGAACCACCGCCAGAAGCAGTAGGCATCTCGAATTCAAAGACAAAGAGCTTGTCGGCACCGCCGAAACCGTGGTAGGCTGGGATACCTTCTCTGTAGAAGCCACAGGAGTTGCCGTCACACTTGGTGGATGACATGATGGTGAACTCGCTGTTGGAAGGAATGGTGGTCTCCTTCAAGGCAACAGGCGACGAAGAAGCGCCGGTGTTGTCCGAGTTGGCGTAGGAAAGCGAGTTTCCAAAGGAGGAGGTCCACACACCGGAGCCCGAACCACCGTGGTAGTTGAGGAAGGTGACGTTGTTGGCGTCGCCTGGGGTGTAGAAGGACACTCTCTCCCAGTCGCCGGCGGCGGCCGAGCCCTCGTCGTCAGAGTCGGAGCTGGAGCTGGAGCTCGAGGATGGCGCAGCATCAGAGCTGACGGGGCTCGAGCCGGCACCAGAACCGGAGTCAGTGTCGGCACCAGAAGCTGGCGCAGTGGCGGCAGCGGTGACCTGGGAGGTCTGGGTGTTGCCGCTACCGTCGACAAACACGGTCTGGGTAACCTCGACCACCTGGGTGGCTCTCTTGTGTCTGTGGTGGACATGTTGGGTGAGGCACTCCTCGTCGTCCTCTCTCTTGCTGTTGGAGCCGGCGGCTGGGTAGTAGACACCAAACTGCAACAACTTCAAGGGACCTCTGAAGTGAACAGACAACTCCTCGTTCAAAGGAGAAAGGTTGCCGGAAAATTCGTGGGTTTCCTGGGTACATTTACCAGTGGACTCGTCCATGCTGGTGACATCTTGGTAGGAGCCGGAGAAGCCAACGCCCTCAAAGTACACTTTGGAGGTTTCGGAACAGTAGTAGTTGCCACCGACCTGTTCACAGTCGGCCTTCACGGCGGTAAGGGATGCCAATATGGCGGTTAAAACGGGCACAGAGAACTTCATGAGCTGGTGCTAGCGGGAGTAGTAAATAAAGGAATGAATAGGGAGGATAGAGCTCACCGGGTGCTTTGGAAAAAAGGAATGGCAGATTTTAAAGTGATTCAGAACACTAAGAATGAATATCTCCTGTTTGCGTTGCTGTGATTGACGGCGGGTTTTTTTTCTGCGCACGAATTATCCCTGTTGTTTATGAATGGCTTGACGAGAAAAAATCGCGGTTTGGTGTTGCTTACGTAATGGGCGATGCTGGCTCCGGTGCCGATAGCCAGCAGCGGCCGCCAACGGGGTGTAGCCGGCGGGCGGAGGTGGCGGGGGGTGGTGATGGCAGTCGGCGCTTCTGTGGGCCCAGTAGCTGCTGTACGGCGGTCCTGGCCGTCTGGGACCCAAGGCATGGTACGTTATGAGCCGGCCAGCATGTCTTGGTGTGCATAATACATTGTGCTTGTGCTGCGGCGAGCCGCCGCAGAGTGTTCCAGTTAGGGCCAGAACTTACCGGTTTCGCGTGGAGTGCAGGGCTCACCAGCTCCGGTTGTCTGCAGGACGGCCTGATGCGGCCAAATGATTTGTCCTGCAGCGTCTGGAGGTTCTTGCTAAATATAGTAGAGGTCTGGTACGGTACTGGGTGTTCTGAGCTGTGATCTGTGCGAGAGAGACTGATAGACCGTTGTGGGCCCGTGGAGATACTGGTACCCCTCTCAAACTGTGCTGAAACGATTGCTGATCCGGTTGTTTCTGACCCGCTGAAACGGTGTTGTGTACTGATCTTACTGATAAGTTGATCGTTGATATCGTTGATATCGTTGATAATTGATTGCTAAACGACCGTCTGCGCTCTGGTGGCTGATCTTCTCCACAAACACATTACTGATACATCATTTTCTGATCCATCATGTCCAACCCCTACGAACGGCGCGGCGGGCCGCTGGAACGAAAAGCGGGCTACGATGGACCTAAGGTTATCGTGCAAGAAGACCCGGCGATTCCAGAGTACCAGATCCTCCCGACGTTCAGCAAGAAGTCGGACTACCACATGAAGCTCGTGGTGGTGGGCGACGGCGGCTGCGGCAAAACCTGCTTGCTTGTGTCGTACACCCAGCAAAAGTTCCCCGAGATATACGTGCCCACGGTGTTTGAAAACTACGTCGCCAACGTGCGGACACCGGACCACAAGCTCATCGAGCTCGCGCTTTGGGATACCGCCGGCCAGGAGGAGTACGACCGACTCCGGCCGTTGTCGTATCCCAACGTGGACCTTCTCCTTATCTGTTTCTCGCTCGACAACTTGACGTCGCTCCAGAACGTCCAGGATACGTGGTACCCGGAGGTGAACCACTTTTGTCCCGGGGTGCCCATCATTCTCGTGGGCACCAAGGCCGACTTGCATTCGTCTATAGATGACCACTTGCCCATTGAGGTGGCCAGCGAGATCAGCGCGGTGGGGTACGTCAAGTGCTCGGCCAAGTCCATGTACAACATCCAGATGGTGTTCAACTTTGCACTCCACCACTTCCAGCGGCAGATCGCCGTGAAGGAGCAGGTGGAAAAGACCCGCCAGCACCGGCTTTCGCGAGCTTTTGGCCACACCCGCAACCAGTCGTCGATCTCGACCAAGAGGGGCCATAATAAGAACACTTCCATTGAGTCGGCCATCCTCTTGGAGCAGCCATTGACCGACACCGCCGACGACTACAATCCGTACGTGGCGTCCGACAGCAAGTACAACCAGGAGGAATTTGCATTTACGCGGGAGACCAAGAAGAAAAGACGGTGTGTGATTCTTTAGCATGGTGGAGCAGGCAGGCAGCGGAGCAGAGGAGCAGGCAGGCAGCATGCAGGCAGCAGGGCAGCTCCCAAGGCAGGTTCCGTTTCTTTGGTCATCGCGCTACATCAAGACCAGTTTACGGTACGTACTGCGGTAACGGTAGTACGGTACTACGTACTACCCTACTACATACTACATACTACCACCTTTCACTAGTGACTCTTATCTGTACTAGAACTCAAACGCGTATATTCGTGCTGCCACGGCGGCTCCCAGTCCCATGTACCATTTTGCCTAACATTTTTTCATGCCTCACAGATTTCTCCACCCTTTTTATTCTGCCTGATTCGCGCCTTCTTCATGTCGCAACTACGGCTGAGGACAACAGGTCCACAACAGCCTGAAACTGTTCTCAAATCAACCCCAATCGACCAATCGGATTCCGATGCTGGCACCCTTCCCAACGACCACTACAAATCCCATCTTCCCCCCTTCCGATTCTGGTTGAGAAGCAAGATTCTCCCGTACATTCGTCAGGAAACAGACATGCTAGCATGGCTCCAGGACTCCATCCGCAACCCGTTTCTCGATTTCTACTTTGCCTGGACCGCCAACTTGGCCTCCCACACGTTCTACGTCCTCATGTTGCCTGTGCCCCTCTGGTTTGGTTCCACCTTGAGCCGCGACTTGGTCTACGTTCTTGGCCTCGGTATCTACGCGTCAGGCAACCTCAAGGACTATATGTGCTTGCCCCGGCCTCGGTCGCCGCCGATCCACCGTATCACCATGAGCTCCTACACTGCCCAGGAGTACGGCTTCCCGTCCAGCCACAGCGCCAACGCGACCGCGGTGTCGTTGATCTTGTGGCTGGAGCTCTACGCCGCCCGCCACCTGTTCAGCCCGCAGACGTTTGTGGCGTTGGCCGTCACGCTCTTTATTTATTACTTTTCGTTGATTTTTGGAAGACTCTACTGCGGCATGCATGGCTTTCTCGACCTTGCCGTGGGCTCGCTCATCGGCGCCGGCTTGTTTGCGTTCCGCTACTTGTGGGGCCACGCGTGGGACATGTTGCTATTTGACGCCGGCAGCAGGTGGGGCACCATGGCCGCCCCGTTTGTCATGGTAACCATGTACATCTTGTTGATCAACACCCACTCGGAGCCCGTCGACGACTGCCCGTGCTTCGACGACACCGTTGCGTTTATCGGCGTGCTCATCGGCATCGACTTGTCCCACTGGCTCTGCTACAACACCGGCTACTTGGTGCCGCGGTCGGGCGATGCGCTCACCATCTACTTTGACTACCAGGCGCTCGGCCTCTTCAAGGCGGCGGCGCGAGTGGTGCTTGGAATTGTCTTGGTGGCGGTCTGGAAGGCTGTCTCGAAGCCGGTGGTGTTCACGATCCTCCCGCCAATCTACAAGCAGGTGGGCGTCTACATCCCGCGCAAGAACTTCCAGGCCACGGCGTTCACCACCCTGACCACCCGCCAGATTCGGTCGCAGTCCATTTCCAATATCGACAACAGCGGAGAAAACATCGGCGACCTCAACAAGTTCATCCGCGGGATCACCGACCACGCCCAGGCCGACACCGTGGGCCCCGACACCGACATCGACTACTACGAGATGTTGGACTACAAAAACTCCACCAACAGCGCCAACGTGCCGCAGCCACCCAAACGTGCAGGCGTGTTCAAACCACGCTTCGACGTCGAAATTGTCGGCAGACTCATCATCTACGGCGGCATCTCCACCGTGTCCATCTTGGGCTTCATCTTCGGCACCCAGCTATTGGGGCTTGACAAGTAGGCTTACCTTGGGCCCACCCTCCATTGGCCGGCTGTGTGCAGGATAGCATGGTCCCGATTCCATCGCATCGCATCGGGTAATTTGCCATAATGACTCCGGCTGTATTGGAAGAACGCAAGCGGTCAGGCAGCGATGTGGGCGTGAGCCAGAAGAAGCAGAAGAAGGTGGTTCGCCGTAAATACAAAGCCAAGGCTGTGGACGAGACCTCGCCCTTGGGTGTCTTGAAGCACGAGATACAGCTCTTGATGAGGGCGGACTC
This sequence comes from Meyerozyma smithsonii, assembly GCA_030570235.1. NCBI lineage: Eukaryota > Fungi > Ascomycota > Pichiomycetes > Serinales > Debaryomycetaceae > Meyerozyma > Meyerozyma smithsonii. The sequence continues at coordinate 860,956 of JAJLVE010000003.1, read as the reverse complement.
GCTCCAGGAGTCAGACATTGCCAACGACATGAGCCGCATCCTCAACGAGCCGGAGGTGGCCGAGAAGTACCACCGTGAGGTTTCGGGTGTCAGCATACGACAATTGAGCTCCAACGGAGACGGACTTGCTGTGATTCCCCACCCCATCAACGAGACTGGCAAGCAGGTTGTTCTAGTGCCCTTTGGTCTTCCGGGAGATGTCGTCACCGTCAGGGTGTTCAAGACGCATCCCTTGTATGCGGAGACAGATCTCTTGTCCATCGAGCAGCCCTCGGACTCGCGCGATGACCTGCTCATCAACTGTCGTTACTTTGGCAAGTGTTCCGGTTGCCAGTTCCAAAACGTGGCCTACGAACAGCAGCTCGTCTACAAGAGGCAAACCATAGAGAATGCCTACACTCATTTTGCTCCCAAGCTCACCGCAGCAAACCACTTGCCCCAAATCGATTCCACCGAACCATCACCATTGCAATACAACTACAGAACCAAACTCACCCCGCACTTTAACCTTCCTTATAAGAAGCCCGAGAACATGCCGCTTCCGCCATTGGGTTTTGGCTCCAAGGGAAGACCCGAATGGAGACCCACAGATGGTGGCAGCGGGTCCATCTTGGATATCGAAGAGTGTAGCATTGGCACCCCTATCGTTAATGTTGGCATGAAGAATGAGCGGGCTCGGTTCACGAAGGATTTCGGCAAGTACAAGAAGGGTGCTACCATTCTTCTCCGAGAAGACACCGGCTCCCAGGAATCTGACCGGGTTGGATCCACCGACGAAAGTGGTGAGGTTTCCGTCCTTAAGGATGGCGGACACTTCAAGACTTGCGTAACCAACAGCAGACAGATTGTCAGCGAGGTTGTGGGTGGGCGCCGCTTTGAGTTCTCTGCTGGTGAATTCTTCCAGAACAACAACTCCATTCTTCCCGCCGTCTTGAATTACGTGCGGTCCAACCTCTCGATTTCAGACACGCAGGACAACTATTTGGTCGACGCATACTGCGGTTCCGGGCTCTTTTCCATCTCATGTTCGGACAATGTCAAGAAGGTGATCGGCGTGGAAGTCAGTGCCGATTCTGTCAAGTTTGCTGAGCGCAACGCGGCAAGCAACAACATCGCCAACGTCAAGTTTATCGTTGGCAAAGCCGAAGAAATATTCAAGGATATAGATACACCAGCGCTGCAGACGTCCGTCATCCTTGACCCACCCCGTAAGGGATGTGACGATGTGTTCTTGAACCAGTTGTCTGCATACAACCCGGTCAAGATTGTCTACATTAGTTGCAATGTGCATTCACAAGCAAGAGACGTGGAGTGGTTCCTCAACAATACGGTGAATGGATCGAAGTACAAGGTCGAGAGCATCAAGGGGTTTGACTTTTTCCCCCAAACCCACCATGTGGAGTCAGTTGCAGTGTTGGTACGGGTATGAGTTGCAGCCAGTACTGCAGATAGACCAACAACCGGGAACATAAATAGGATGAATCAGATGCATGCAGCAGCACCGTGTGAAGCCCGTAGGCGTAGCGGCGGTACGACAGCCGTCTGGGAGTGCCAACGGCGGTGCCTGGCGACTCTACAAGCCAGGTTGTGTCACGTGACCGAAACCCTTGCTCACGTGTAGGGCTCTACCCTGGTTATGTGTGCACACCATTTCGAGGTGTGAAAATTTTCGATTAACTACGAAGTCAACTATAGTCATACAACAAGATGGAAAACGACAAGGGTCAATTAGTAAGTAAAACCCAGAGAGTAGTGGCGTATATACACTGGATAGACATCGTCCGTGGTCGAAAGTGTTATTAGAGTTCCATTTGCTGAGATTTTCAACGAACTCGATCCGCTCCCAGGTGATAAACGTCTCGGTTACACGGTGGTAACCTGCTGAGGCCGCCGCCCAGTTAGCATCTGTCCCAGCTGCGATTCACGCTGCCACACACTGCCGTTTCTTTTGCCGTATACTAACATATAGGTGGAATTGTACGTTCCAAGAAAGTGTTCTGCCACCAACAGAATCATCAAGGCTAAGGACCACGCTTCTGTCCAGATCAACATCGCCAAGGTCGATGAGGAGGGAAGAGCCATTGCTGGTGACAACATCACATACGCTTTGTCCGGTTACATCAGAGGTAGAGGTGAAGCTGACGACTCCTTGAACAGATTGGCTCAACAAGACGGTTTGTTGAAGAACGTCTGGTCTTACTCCCGTTAAGGTATTGGGTGTGTCCGTTGTATATCTAATGTCATAATTGTTGAACAGAAACGTAGCGAGTGTAGGATGTGGAATCCTGTTTGGATAGGTGCCGGGTGTGATGACGATAATGCATGCCGACCATGCATGGGTCGTCCTCGCCTAGCCGGTGCAGCACCCGTGCAGCACGCCTTGTGTCGTTCCCAGGATCCTTCTCTGCCTATTAGACGCATTAGGCAAGTGCTGCACCACTTCTGGCCGGGACTCCTGCAGGAACATGGCGTGGGGAATCTCCGAATCTCCGGCTACACACCCCTTAGTTTCTCCTCCCACTTTGAGCTTTGACAAGAAGCTTGTGTCGTTTGTGGCTCCGGAATTGCTGGTTTGCCTTATTTTGCCTGGTCTGTTGCCCAGCACACCCACCTCCACTTTTTGGTTTCTCGGCCTTCATATCCCGACCGGGGCGAGTACAATTACCACCATTGAGCATCACAAAAGTACGTTTCCAGATAGCCGCTCGAGGATAATACCCAGCAGTCCAACACCACGCTTGCACTAGAGCGAATTTCACAAACGCCTGCCTCAGAAGTCCCAGAACAACAGCCATGACGTCGGCAATCTTCACCTTGCTCTACAGCGACAGCTACCTACCCGGCGCCCTTGTATTGGCAATTGCATTGAAAAAGGTTCTTTCGACAGCGGACGACAATAACCGGCCCAGACTCTGCATTCTTATTGACAAACAAGCGTTTGAACCAAGACACTTGCTGCTTTTAGGTGACTTCTACGACGAGTTGGTGGACATTGAACCTATACGCACCAGGGACATCGCCACACTTACCAATGACTTGGGCAGACCCGAGCTCAACAAGACCTACAGCAAGATCTTTCTCTGGTCGTTGGACAAGTACGACAAGATCCTCTACTTGGACGCTGATACCCTTCCGAATATCAATGGTTCGCTCTCGGTGGTTGACCTTTTGCAGCTAGACTTTCCCCAGAACAAGATCCTTGCGGCCCCGGACAGCGGATTCCCCGACATCTTCAACTCGGGAATGTTTGTCTTGCGGCCCAATGCCCCGGACTTTGACCGGTTGAGGCTGCTTGCAACCTCCGACGGATCGGTTTCGTTTGACGGCGCGGACCAGGGACTTTTGAACCAGTATTTCAACCCCAATCCAGACTGGGTGTCCGACCTTTTCCGGGCCAACCGTACCAATGTTAATGAAGCGGCTGCGTTTTCCACGTCGGCGTGGCACAAGTTGCCGTTTTTGTACAATGTGACTCCCTCGGCCCAGTACGAATACTTGCCGGCGTTCAAGCACTTTACGGGAGACGAGTCTTCGCGGGGACCAGTTCCTGGAGCTCTGGGCCACGACGGAGCTCCTCGTACCTCTGCTTCCCACTACCCAGGAGTGTCGGAAACGCTTTACCGGTACCACTCTGCGGCTGCGTCCTACTTCAACGCCGGGTCGCTGTCGGCTTTCGGGGCCAGAGCACAGACTCGCCTTGTGCACTACATTGGACCTTTCAAGCCATGGAATTCGAGCTGGAACGACCCAGCGTTTGGCGAATGGTGGAGTCTTTGGTTTGGCCAGTTCCACGATTCAATTGAAAATGTCTTGGGTTGGAACAGTCAGCCCCAGGATGCTGCACCGGCTGAGACTGGGGAGCCGCAGCATGAACCACAACATGAACCACAACATGAACCACAACATGAACCACAACATGAATCCCACCAGTATGACGAGCCTCTGCCGCAGCATGCCAGCTTTGATCCGGCTGCTCTTTGCGACCCGGTCAATTATCAGCATATTCCAGATACCGTTCTTCCCAGTGCTGACTCGCTCTGGAACCCCGCCAATGCTCCGCCGCCAGCGGCCGAGCCTAATTACAAGAGCAACTTCGAAATCGGTGAGTTCAAGAGCTCGTGGGACGAAGAGCCGCGTGAAGTGCAGCCTCAGGAACCAGCACCCGTTCCTGAACCTGAACCCCAGTCAGAGACACCTGCAGCTGACGAGGAAGAATCTGTGTACGGATTCCGTCCCTCCCAACGAGCAGAACGTGTGTTTGACACTTCCCATGACTTCAGGCTAGCCCATGCGCTCTACGAGCCCCAAGACTCAGACGCTCCCACCGCTAAGCTGGAGGGGAACCAAGACGACGAAGAAACGGTTGCAAAAGTAGAAGAAGAGTTGCAAGAATTGGGATTGGTAGAGAACGACGTGGAAATGGACCCAGAGATCCAAATCGAGGAAGAATTCCACCATGGTGCTTCACAAGTGTTCCCCTGGGAAAGGTCACAACGTCGTCCAGAAAGGGTGTTTGATTGGTAGCATCGCGAAATCTGCTAATTTTGCAACAATTAATAAATATGTGTATTGCCCCAAAATCGCCAAACAAACAATACAAAACACTACAATTGCCAAAACGGCTCTTTGCAACACCACAGTTCCCACACTACGATGTGCACCCACGGGCGAAATCTGCCCATTTCCCACACCCACCTGGAAGCGGCAGCCGATAAGATGCATCGGTTACCCGGCGCGGTGCACAGGTGCGAAATTTTCATCATTTTTTTCTCTGTGATCCCAAAATCGTTACCAGGGAAATTTCTTATTGAAAAACCAAAATGTCGCAGGAATTCAACGAAATCGACGCCACCACCATCGAGACCAACTATGACAACGTTGTCTACTCGTTTGACGACTTGAACTTGAAGCCAAACATCGTCAGAGGTATCTTTGGTTACGGTTACGAATCGCCATCGGCCATTCAGCAAAGAGCCATCTTGCCCATCACTGAGGGACGTGACGTGTTGGCCCAGGCTCAATCCGGTACCGGTAAGACCGCCACTTTCACCATCTCTGCTTTGCAAAGAATCGACGAGAACTTGAAGGCCACCCAGGCCTTGATCTTGGCCCCCACCAGAGAGTTGGCGTTGCAGATCCAGAACGTTATCACCCACATCGGTTTGTACTTGAACGTGACCGTGCACGCCTCCATTGGTGGTACCTCGATGAAGGACGATATCGAGGCGTTCAAGTCCGGTGTTCAAATCGTTGTTGGTACTCCTGGTAGAGTGTTCGACATGATCGAGCGTCGTTTCTTCAGAACCGACAAGGTCAAGATGTTCATCATGGACGAGGCCGATGAGATGTTGTCGTCCGGCTTCAAGGAGCAAATCTACAATATCTTCCGTTTGTTGCCCGAGACCACCCAGGTTGTGTTGTTGTCCGCCACCATGCCCCAGGACGTGTTGGAGGTGACCACCAAGTTCATGAACAACCCCGTCAGAATCTTGGTCAAGAAGGACGAGTTGACCTTGGAAGGTATCAAGCAATTCTTCATCAACGTTGAGCAGGAGGACTACAAGTTTGACTGTTTGTGTGACTTGTACGACTCCATCTCCGTCACCCAGGCGGTTATCTTCTGCAACACCAGATCCAAGGTGGAGTTCTTGACCACCAAGTTGAAGGCCGAGAACTTTACCGTTTCCGCCATCCACGCCGACCTTCCTCAATCTGACAGAGACACCATCATGAACGAATTCAGATCCGGTTCCTCGCGTATATTGATTGCCACTGACTTGTTGGCCAGAGGTATCGATGTGCAGCAGGTGTCCTTGGTCATCAACTACGACTTGCCCGCCAACAAGGAGAACTACATTCATAGAATCGGTAGAGGTGGTCGTTTCGGTAGAAAGGGTGTTGCCATCAACTTTGTCACCGACGAGGACGTTGGCATGATGAGAGAGATCGAAAAATTCTACTCGACCCAGATCGAGGAGATGCCTGCCAACATTGGTGAGTTGTTCAACTAATTCCACCCTTCGCCCGGTGTATGTATTTTTTTAGCAAATTACATGATTCTTAGGACCCACCTGTAACCCGCCAAGCTGCCGAGCGCGGATCGCACGCACTGGTCTTTTTATTTATCCATGCCAGTAATCCCAGGCTCGTTTCCACAGGAAGAACCGGGGGAGACGCCCCAGTACGTCACCGAGTCCGCGTCCAAGATAACCGAGCAGCAGGAACTCCGTGCATTTGCCATCAGCCAGGACGGCCACACCAAGACCCGACATCAGGTGCACATCATCAAACAGGTGGAGGCGTTGGTGTACATATTGATGGCGTACCAGTTCATCAAGTACTGCCATTCCGCCTGTGTCGTGCCGGTGATTCTCCATGCCACCGCCCAGCTGGTTCTCAGCTGTGCTTCTGTCACCGTGGCTCGGTCGAGGGCCGAGTTGACATGGCTCCCCACCATGGTACGCACCATAAACCAGACAGAGGGCCTCCAGGCGTGGGAAAAGGAGAAGCGACAGGACACGATCTTCAGGCGGGTATGCTGGTTCATCTACGCAAAGACGTTTTTCGTGGGCATATACCACGCCCTCGTGGTGACATGGCTAGTGCTGATCGCTGACGAAGGCAACTTGGCAAGCATCGAGCATGGCACGTGGTGGTTTGTGTGCTTTATAGGCGAGTCGACCCCAGACGTGGCCCCGCAGATCCCGTGGTACAGCAAGATCGTGCCCTTGGGTCTCCCCCAGTTGCTTGTTTCCGACGTGGTGATCATGGTGCTACAGCTTGTTTTGTTCCAGTGCATATACCGCCAGTCGACGTTGACGTACTTGGGCCTCCGCCTCAACACCGACGAGCTGGAACTCATACGTGTGTCTGCATCCGAGCCCTCTGGCCCGATACGAACTATAAAGGATGCTCCGCTAGTGTTGAATGTCAAACTCTATGAGAGCATGAGCAAAAACGCCATCATAAGTGACTGAGGCCATGACGTGACGAGCGCAATCACCAATGACGCTGAATGTATATATCTGGCTTACGAATAGACTTATCATGGGGTAGTGCACAATGCCCGTGGGTTGGTATATAGTTCCCGTGAGATGGAACCGCGATATGTTAAAACGCATTTCTTTCCAAAAATGCAATCCCTGGAATAAAACACCCTACCACATAGGCCACCCCGTATTGCTGCCAGAGCTCCAGCGAGAGAAACTGCGTATCCACAAGTACCTTTTCGGCTCCGAAACCTGCGAGTACATCGATACCAGCAGTTGCAACTACCAGGAGTTTGTTCATGACCAGCCCCGTATATTGAGTGGTTTCGACAGGTTTGCCCACGATGCCCAGTTGATATCGAACCAGAAACACCGCCGCTTATGGAAACACCTAGCAGACAATGCCAAACAAGGCTTTTCTCCCACCAATGACGAAATCTATTCCCACGAGTTGCGACTATGGCGGGGCTACGAGGTGGTTGAGTATCTCAAACGGTACGACAACAACCACCGGTTCAACCCGTATCCACTCCTGGGCCTCTATCCCTGGGAAATAGTCAAGGACAAGCTTCGAGTCAAAAGGTCACGACACGCATTCGACTTGGATTACTACGACCACTTGATCTACGAGGCTTTCAACCGTCGAACGATGAGGCCAGCAACACTCTACGCTAAGCAGGGTCTCACCCTGTACGAGAGGCTACTGTCTCGAGAGAAACGTGAATATGAGCACCTAGCCGACCGCAGAAGTAAATTCATCACTACTGTGAAGAGAGAGCCAAAGTACACCAGCGGCTACCTGCGCTTCTACAAGCAGCACTACAGCAACTACATACCCTCGCCCGAGGCCGTTGCAGTGGTGGCAGATGGCAAACTGACTTTGACCCCAAACCAGCAGCACGTTGCAGCCACATCAATTGCTGCTGCTGAGCACTGGAAACTGCTCTCGGACGAGCAGAAACAGCACTACAACCCACAAGACAAGCGCATCTACTCCTACAAGTACAAGGAGGAGATCCTAGACTGGCAATTGTCAGTCGTGATGAACTACATCTACACCGTGGGAACTGTTGACCATGCGCCTTTATCCTACGACTGGCGTGCAGACTTGCGCCACAGATTTGGCCATTGGCATTACCTCCACAAAACGTACACCGAGCGTTTGGTATACATAGAAAATGGCAACTTGCACATAGACTAATTATAATATTCGTCGCCACGCGTCGCGTCGCGACTCTCATTTCTCCAGACTTTTCAACACACCTAATCCCCAATTCTAATGACTACCGAACACAAACAACAACCTTCCCCAGAACTCAAGGTCTTTTTGAGATCAGACAAGGCCACCTTGCCCACTAAAGGTTCCGCATTGGCCGCCGGCTACGACTTGTACTCCTCTGAAGCAGCAGTGATTCCCGCCCAGGGCCAGGGCATGGTTGCCACCGACATAACGGTGGTGGTGCCTATTGGAACATACGGCAGAGTTGCTCCTAGATCCGGATTGGCCGCCAAGCACGGTATCTCCACCGGAGCCGGTGTTGTCGATGCTGACTACAGAGGTGAAGTGAAGGTGATTCTTTTCAACCACAGCGACAGAGACTTCAGCATAGCCAAGGGAGACAGAATCGCCCAGTTGGTGTTGGAACAGATAGTGAACGCCGAGATCAGAGCCATTTCCATCGAGGAATTGGACGAAACTGTCAGAGGCGAGGGCGCCTTTGGCTCCACCGGAACCAACTAATAAATAGTTTTTTATTGATATTCATCGATGATTCGTAAATATATCTAATATCTATGTGCACCTTGATCCTTTAGTTTTGAGGAGTCTTTGACTCCTCGGTCTTCTTGACCAAGTTTTCCTCTGCTGTCTTGTCCTCTTCCTCGGGCTCTATCTTCATGCCCTCGCTGGCGGTGTCTTCATACTCGTCCAAGTTAATGTCATCCTTAACCTTGTTGACAGTGTCCTTTTCACGGTAGTTCTCCTCGTTAATCATCTCATCTTGCTCCTTCAAGATGTTCAACTTCAACTTGGAATCGTCAGACAACTCCAACTTGGCCACGTTGTACACCTCGTCTGGAATCGACGACAACACCGACAACAACGCATCGTAGTAGGTCTCGGTGCTGCGGGCCGAGTCGCCGTACGAGTACACCGACGACAAGATGAGCAACGTTGATGGAATCTTTTGTCTCAATCTCAAGTCCAACCAGGTGGCCAACTCCTCGCGCAAGTGGCCCGGCGAAACATCAGTGGTCTTGATACCACGCTGCTGACATGCTGTGTACAACTCAGGGATGGTCAACGACTCGACACCTTCGTAGTCAATGGCCTTGTCATCCTTGATGATGGTCAACAAACGGTGTCTGATCTGGTATCTCAAGATGGAGTCGTTGCCGAAGGGCCGCAACGACATGTACTTTGCCATTGCCACCAACTGGTTCCGCGACAAGTTATCCAAAACCTGATCGTTCTTGAACAATCGGGCCACCTGAATCAAATGCTCACGAGAAGGATTCTGGCCGTTCGAGATGATGTGGAAGAATGAAACGAACGCTTCTCTCTCCTTGTCACTGATCTTTTTAGACAACTTTAAGCCGGACTCCTCCATGGTTTTCCGAATGTACTCGGAGGTGGAGATTCTGGTCTGCGACAACTTGACCTTCTTGGCCTTACGGTCCTTCTTGGACTCGTAGGTGGAGGGCAACAAGTTGGGGAAGATTTTCAACGCGATGGGCAAGAGCAATTCGGCAAACGGAATAAGCACAAACATGGAGAAAGGAACCAAGCGAATCACGTCCACCATGGTACGCTGCAACTGATTCGACTCTCTTCTGGATAATCCGTAACCTGCGGCCAACTTGAAAAGCAACTTGGTCGAGACCTTCATCTCGTATCCAAGCAACTTGGTACCGTTCCAGTAATGTTGGACTTCGTGCTTCACCTTTTCCCACAAGCTGGGCTTGGGCACCACACTGCTCTCGGTCTTTGCGACCAGGGTGGAAGGGGTATCTTTAGCTGCCACCAACTCCAGCGAGCTTTGTGGACTCTCCAGGACAACTTCGGCTTGTTTGTCGCTTCCGGCGTTGTCAGACTTGCTTCTAGAAAACCGTAAAAGCGTCACGGGGCGGGGGTTAGAGCGCCAGCCCGCCACCGAGGAAGTGGCCAAAGTCCGGAACGAAGCGTTTGAGAGCTGCAACCCCTGACGGGACACTAGCAGACGGTAGGATACCGAATAGACGGTTCCAATACGACGAACACCAAGCGTGAGCCTTCCTATAGAGCTCATGTTTCGCCACGGTCTTGTTGCAACACAATTTTGAAAGTACAAAATTCGCTGGCACGGTGGCGTGTGCAGGATGACATCGGCAGGAACGGGCCGCATGATATGGATTAGAGTGGTGGTCTATGTAGGTTCGAGATGCCGTGGAAATGTAGGCTCAATTGTAGGTTAGCAGCGGTATCTAGGCTAGTCTTCTTCCAATGCCAGCAACTTGGGCTGGTCCTTTGACTCTCCCGACAAGCCCACGATGACAATGTCTTCGATGAGTGTATGCAAGTCTTCTTCGTCGCCGTCAACAAACACCGTGAGCGACTGGGTCTTTTGGAAACGGACAAACTTCAACCGGCACTCGTACCAGCCGTTTGCATCGGGCTCGCCCACCTGCTCGATGTGGCCGGGGTTGTTGTCGCTTGCCGCGTCATCGAACGAAATCACACTGGTATGGTTTGCCCATACTTTGACCACCGACGGGAATTGCGTCTCCTCTGCGTACTCCAGCTCGTCAAGAACAAAGCTGGACTGGTACTCGGGCTTCCTGAACTTCAACAAGATGGAATACACCTTGGAGATGTTCATCAATGGCACATGGAGCAACAATTGCGAGTCGGCATCCGATATAATGCCCCGGTTTTCCGTGCTGCGCTTGACGGTGTCCCTGACGTCTCCGTTCTCGTACAAACTCACGGCATTGAGTGCCTCCAAGCCTCCTGTGTGGACAGTGGAATTGAGAACCTCATAGTTGCCGCTGATGTACTCCTTCAAATCGTCAGCTATCTTCACCACGGTTCCTCTCACCGCCCGCCGGAGTCCCTGGGGTGCCCGTTCGCGAATAGCATCGAGTTTCTGTTTGATTTCTGGTATGTTGGCCCCCACAGTTCGGCTTGTTTCCTTACCCTTTTCCACAAAAACAAACGTGGGCACACTGCTGACGTTGTACAGGCGGCACACGGCCTGCTGGGCATCCAAGTCCACCTTGACCACCTCCACCATACCGTAGGTTTCTTCTGGATCACTGTACAACTGTTCCAAAAGCGGGGCAACCGCTTTGCAAGGCCCACACCACGATGCAGTGAAGTTGATCACCACATACTCATTCTGCGACAAATACAAGTCCAAATCCTCCTGGGACTTGATGTACGGAATAGCCATTGGGAATCAACGCACTGTCCGAGTACGAGTGCCACCGTTTTTGGGTGCCAGATAATAGGATGCGCCCGCTGCACCCATACTCTTTAGGCGCCCTAAGCCTGGCTGAGGGTTACATTCACATATTCCTTAGCACAGAAGGCACCAGCCCTTTATCGGCCACAGAAATCGGCGCTACACATGTCACCGTCAGAGGCAGTCCATGGTGCGAGCCTGGTGTCGCCAAAGTCTCCCTTGACGCCTCTACGTCTTTCCAGTGGTGACTCCAACCACGCTCCTGGAGAGGTGGAATCACAGGGCCAGTCGAGGGACAGAGCACGGAGCAAAAGGGCACGCAGAAGGTCGGCACCGAGGATATCAGCCTCGAAAAACACCCCCGCCAGTAACGACTGGTTCAATTTCGATGTGCCACAACCCAACAACCACGAGGGGAAACATCACAATGTCGTATACGAGAAACCGTCAGACGAAGTACAGATCAAGGAGGCGTCGCAGCTCGCGTCGCTTCTCCTAGATACCAGAAAGGTTGAGCAGGATCTTGACATGGTGCACCCTCCTAACGAGGACCGTAAGACCACCGCCCTAGCTGCCTCCAGCAGCACTTTGGCCCGCGCTGACAAGGTCAGAACCATGCTTGGTCTCAAGTACTTGTACATCCACCGGATCTACGAATGGTCCGAGTCGCCCCAGTCCATCTCCTACCCCGGCGTGGAAGGCGTCTACAACCCGCTCCAGATCGTCAGAAACCGTAAGATCAGAGCAAAGTACAAGGAATACCCACGACAGTTGGCCATAAAGCTCCTTCCCTTGCCCTGTAATGCATTCAGCACCCATAATAATTCCAGGAAGAGCTGGCGCATGCTTTGGGGCATCGATCTTTATGAGTTACTCAACGACTCTGCCTGGCGCCAGGACCATTGGCACGAACTAAAGAACCCCAAGGGCCAGCCATGGTTTCCAAGACGGCCCTCAAAAGACCTGTCTCTTCAGGTCAGCAAAACTAATAGCAATGGCAAACGCATGCACGAAAAACTATTTGTTGACGAGGTGTCTGACTCCTCCAAGGACCGCAAGAGCCTGTCGCTACACACCTCCCTTACGGACGACGACGACGGCAATATCCTCGTCACTATCACACGAGCCAGGTCGCCACAACGCCGCCGGCGGGACCACGTCAAGAAAAGAGTCAAAAGAGGTGCACGGAAATTATATTTAGGATCTTCCCCGTCTACCTCAGAGCTGGAATCTGAGGAGGACATCTCAGAAGAGAAGTCTGTCGACCAGCGCGACGACTTGAGCAAGCAGCTATTCAAGCGCTTACCCCCTAGTACACGGTATGAAGCTGACCTCGATCCGTTGGAAACCGAACCTAAACCGGCAATCATCCCTCCTGAGATATTCGTCGAGTTGGAAGATGAGGTCAAAAATGTTCCTTTCAAGCCAACCGTAAGGCAAACAATTGATACCGATGATCTGACGTCCTTATCTGAGAACGACAAGGACCAAGAGACGACCAAGCTATCGGTGGAACAGTTGGAAGCCTGTGATAATGACATCTGCATCACTGCGTCTATGTTTTCGTATCTCCGAGCCGTGGTTGATCTCAAGTTATACCAGACGACAAACGTGTACCCAGAACTAGTGCGCAAGCTTACCCACACAATAAAACAGATCGTGGAGGAAGATATTGTGAGTTTGAACGAGTCCACGTTGGAGATACACGAAAACGTTCTTCCCACTTACGAGATGTTGTATAATGGATTCAATGACGAAATCAAGTCAGTTTTGCACCAGATCAACGACAACTACTCCGTGAGAATCGACAATCTCTTGAGCAACAGTGACCGTCTGATCGGAGAAGTAAACACCTCGATTTCTCACGAGCTCCGTAAAGTGAACGAAAAGTTAGATCGGTTGAACCATTCATTCTTCGGAGGCATGATTGCTGGGGCTTTGAGGGATACAGAGATCTTGAACATGGACGATAGCGGGAACAAGCAGATATTGTATCTCATCTTGGAGAACTGCATTGTTATTTCTCTACGCATCATTTGGGTTATTGCCAATATCATCCGCGCCGTCTTGTATATCCTTAATTTGTTGTGGAGGTTCATTAGATTATTTATATAAGGTTGACCACCAAGCAACGTTTACTCAAGAATCAGGTTGACTTGTTGCAACATTTTTTCGGCCAATAAAACCTGCTTATTTCCTTGACCATAACCATCGCCGCTGTCAATCGAGATACCCATCACCTTGTCACCAGCAGCCTGAGAAAGGAGCGACTTTATTAATTGTAATATTTGGTCAAAGTTGGCGTCAGTAAGCTTACCAACGTCCAACATGACTCTCGGAGAGTCAGTCCCGATTTTGGAATAGTCATAGATCGCTTTTATCCGGGAAAGAATGTCCTCTTCTGTGGTGCTAGAGAAAACTGGAAGGACCACAAACGTGTCCGAATTTCCTTCGGTACCCACCACGGCCACCGTACCTAGCTTGGTCACCGAGAGAAATCGGTGAGGCTGGGCAGTAGCATACATAGCGTCCAACGAAGACGTCAAGCGATGAGCATACATGACCTGGTCCAACACTGGGGTTTCTGTTGTCGTACTGAAGCCAACAGGATACGAGACACCCGAGGCTAGCTCACGATGGAGCTGTGACTCCACTACGTCAGACCCCACCATGCCCATAGAATACAAGTCAGAAACGTACTGGGGAGTTATGGTGTTAGTGATATCGCCCACCAACGGACAGTCTTTCGCAATTGATAGCAAGAGAGAACGAAGTTCAGGCAAGCCGAACTCGATTTCATATGGCATGAGCGACTGCTTGTCGCCCGTCACCAGCACGAGTCGAGGCTTGCTCAAGTTGGTCCTACAGCTAACAAGAATACGAGAGTAATCTTGTATAGATGACACCCAGTCTGCCAACTTCTTGGCTTGTTCCAAGTCCTGGAGATGGGAAGGACCCACAACCACCAACAACTGAGTTCTTTTTCCTGGCTTTGACTGCAAAATGTTGGTTATGTCTTGGCGGTTCTTGAGAATTCGAGCCTGGAGGTGCAGCAGAAGTGGTACCAAGTAGTTCTGGATGATCTCGGGCTGGGGAATAGCAAAGTAGCCCCGTTCCTTCAAGTTCAAACCTGATCCTATGGTGGGTTCGCCAGCGGAACCAAAGTTCCAAGTTTCAGAATTAGCAACCTCCGAGTTTCGGTCTTGGGATTTTGTTGGTTTTTCGTCTTCCAAGCTTAGCAGTTTGATAGCATGACGTGAAGCAAGATCTATGATCGATATTTCACTCATTTGAAGTGGTGGGGAATTTGGGCTATGACTCAGGTATACAAAAACCTGGAGTTTATATCAGGTGACCCAAAAGTCGCATTCTCACCAAATTGGCACCCGTTTGGCGTGTCGGCTCTAGGAATGCAACCACGGTCTATAGCATTGCTACGTACGTAAAAACATGTTTTTGTGCTGTAATCGTCTAACACAGAAAAAATCGATTCCAATATCGAACAAATACTACAGAAGTTTCAGGATATATTCGATGTTGCCAATGTCGAAGACAAGTCCAAAGAGCTCTTGTCGGTAGAATCACTCACCATAGAGTCGGATGCATTCATGATCATACGGCTATGTGAAGATTTGCTTACGTTGACCCGAGGGTTGAAAGAAGTGTGGTGCTTGGGAACCATGCGGGTTGAAGAGCGAGCCGAAAAAGAGACCATCGACGTTGCCGTGGTGTACGAAAAGTTCAACCAATTGATCGACAAGATCAACCAGAAAGAGATCGAGGTGTGATCCTGTATTACGGTATGCTATTAACGTCTAAGTGGGCTCAGGCACCGCGACGAGGGTTGGCTGTCCACAGCTGCTTTATCCTCAAACAAGCTGACAAACTTCTGCACCTTGCCAACCTTGATGAATTTGAACTTCTTATTGTCCTTAATGTACATGGGCACAGACTCAGACTTGGCCTTGAATGCAAAGTCCAAGCCCTGGTCCTGGTAGTCAACCATCGAGAAAGAGGCGGTTGAAGTTTTGCGCGAGATGTCATCCGTCTTCTTGGGCGACGCATAGGAGGCTATCGACAGCTTCCGCGTCAAGGGCAGCTCCGGTGCTGGCGACTGGGGTGAAGGAGGGGGTAGTATCTGGGTTTTGTCGTTACTTTCGTTATGTCTCAAATTATTCACATCACTGACAAAACTGTCGCTTTTGTCGCATTCGTCTATGGTGTTCAAGCGGGTGGATAGTCGCGGCTGGAGGCTTTGGGTAATCTGGTCTCGGGTATTGGAGCGGGTGGCACCCTCCATCATAAGGGCCTCGTCAATGTCGTCAAACGAGGACGTTTCGAAATCGTCGTCGACAACGTGCTCGGTGTCGTACTGGAAGGACTTTTCGAGGTCGATGGAGTCGCTGGTCTGTAGAGTGGAGTCGGTGAGCGAGTGTTCGTGGAGAATAGACGATTCGTCGTCCAACTGGTCGGTGACAATCATGTGACGTATGGGCGTGGTCTCGGGCTCCACCGGCGTCTTCAAGGTGAGACACCGGTTAAACACAATGGAGATGTAGTTTTCGAGCTGGCTGATCAACGTGTGGTCGCATAGCACAAGAATACCGTAGTTTTCGTCCTTGAAGAAGTCGAGCGTGATCTCCACTCCGTCCGGGCGCCGGCGGACAATGAAGTCAAGGATCTTGAGGGCGATCGACACCACGAATATATCGTTCTCGTCCAACACCTGTGGCTGCACACACAAGCAGTCGAGCGGCACCTTGCTGTAGCTGCGCTCGTTGTCGTTTGTACGGGCCAAATAGATGAGATTCTCCTTCAAGAGATCCGAGGCACGGAGTCTTTTGTTGCGGACCAAGAGCAGGTTGAGCTCGATGTTGATGTGGATCTCGGTAAGCTCGTCGCCGTAGTCGGCAAGATCAACCATCTCCTGTCCGTAGCCGCCGATCAAGGCGTACCGGGAAGCCAACAGCTGCAAGTTTTCCCCGATATCCGAGGAGTAGATAAAGTTGGGTTTGTCTAGATCCACCGGCAGGCCTCGTGGCCGTGCCCGCGGTAGATAGAACGAATGGCTGGACCGTAGAGACATATGTGGATGCCTTAGAGCCCTCAGGGATGATGTGTGGTGGTCGGCTATCTTGCCTGTGATTCTCCGAAGATAAACAAAACAATCAGCCGTGATCGCGCGTGCAGAAGGCGGCTGGTGTACGGAGGTGTGCACCACCGGTTGCGAGTGTGGGGCTCGTATTCTCCCGGTGTCCATGTCATCGTACTACTTCACCATCATCGGCACGCGAGATAACCCGGTGTACGAGCTTGAGTTTTCGTCCTTCAAGGGTGCGCCCAGCTCGCTGGTGGTTCCTGGGGTCTCCAAGTTCTCTGCAAGCGTCAAGGAGATTCTCCCGTTCATCTCGCACTCGTCGCTTGACCTTATAGAGGACTCGCAGTGGTCGCTGAACCAGTTCTACTTGGGCAAGATCGACCTGTTCTACGGGCTCTTGGTCAACGCATTCATCACCCAGGGAAACATCAAGCTAGTGCTTTGTTTTGACGCCAACAGCTCTGGCGGGCCGTTCCCCAGCAGCAAGAACGACGACAATTCCATCAAGCAGTTCTTCTCGGAGGCTTACGACTTGTACGCCAAGTGCCTCCTCAACCCCTTCTACTCCGTCAACGACGCCATCACCTCCCCCGATTTCGACATGCGCCTCAAGTCGCTCGCGCGCAAGTATTTATAGACTATATACATTTACTCCTTCTCCAACACCTTCTCGGTGGCCACCTTGTAGTCGCCGTTTTCCTCCACCAACAAGCCCTGCGCCACAAGCTGCTCGAACATGTCCTGGGGAACCCACCCCTCGGTGGCAGCAAAAGGCGTCGACACGATGTCGGCCTGGTACTGTTCAAGAGCCAGCTGGTGCTCGTCCAAGTACTCGGCGGTGTACGCAATGGGGAACTGGGCGTCGGTGCTGTTGCACAACTCGTTGGCAACGTAGGCCTCCCACATCGCCTGCAACTGCACGATGCATGCCTCCACATAAAGGTAGTCCTGGTCGTTTCTGTACTCCAACGCCTGGGTGTATGGCGACTTGAGCACCTTGATGTGGGGCGACGCCACGGCAATCAAATCGTGTCTTCTGGTGTTCAAGTCGTTCTCCCAGAGACGCTCGTTTCTGGTCTTGTAGAACATGAACTCGTACTGCTGCTTTTCAAGCTCCTCCATCTCGTTGTAGCCGGGAATATCTTGCTCCAAATCGTACACCTTGGCGCCCTGGTAGGCCACAAACGGTGGGTAGTTTGCGAGAATAAATGGCTTGATGGTGCTGTACTCAAAGTCCAAAAAGTAAGGCTCGTTGTCGCGGTTCACGTTGATGATCACATTCATGGGGTCGAGATCAGGAACATACAACCGGGGCTTGAACAACTCCCCCGCGTTCATGATGGACTTGGAATCGGGGTTCAACAACTTTGGGCCCATAATCTTGAGGTTTTCAAACGTCGCAATCTGCTTCCGAAGGTTCTCCTGGTCGTCCAAGTCGCTTCCAGCGTCTGCCTGGGCAAGCGCAAGTCTGTTCTTCAAGTTCTCGAGCTCAACCCCCGAGATGGCATCAATCAACTTCATAGGCTCGTCTGCCTTCCAGGGTCCATTGTGCTGGGCCACGGCCTTGGCAGCAAGCTTGTTCTTTCTCTTGGAAAACGACTTTTCCACACTGGGGCCAATTCTCCATCTGCCGACCAAGGCCTGGTTTTCTTCTCCTTCGTAGGCGGCGTCAGAGCGGAACTCGGTTGCCACGTCCTTGTCAAAGTAAAGCGAACCAAACTTGGAGAACTCGACAGAAATCAACTTCAGGTGGAACTCGGCGATTGGCGTCACCACGCTCTTCACCTTTTCCTCGTCCTTGGACATGGGCTCCCATTGCTTCATCAACAAGTCTCCCTCGATGTACTCCATCAAAATGAACGGGTGCTCGAGAGCGTTGGAACGGTCAGGACTGTACGCAAGCACCTTGGGGACATTGGCAGCAAGCTTCAAGTCGAGAAAGTCCATCGTAGCGACTTCGCTCTTGATTTTCTGCAGAATTGCCACGTCGGACTCGAGCTTGTATGGCAACCGCAACACGAGATCCTTGCCGGACGACAACAGAATCTTGTATACTCGGTGGTGTTTTCCCTCGTGTATGCTGGAAATGGACTTGATAGTGGCATTGGCCTCGCCAACGGTCTTCAGCAAGATGTTGTGGGTCAAAATCGAGGTTCCGTTCTTGGAGATGGGACTCTTGACGGTTCCATCACTTTTTTCGTTGGACAAGTCGGCTAACAACTTGGTGGCGCCCTCGATGGAGAAGCGTGTGGTACGCCTGGAGCGTTCTCTTTCATTGTCCTTGAGCCACGAGCCCCACGAGTACTGAAAGAACTTGTCTCTTTTGGGGTCTCTGGTATCGGAAATCTTGGTGTACACCTCGTCTGGCTTGGAACCAAGCGACTGGAACCGGCGGGCCACGATGGGTGATCTGCGGGCCACGCTGGCAAGGGCCCGTGTCCGGATGATTGACAAGGCCATGGTGGAGAGTTGCCGGTTGGTTGCGGTGAAAAAACTCGTGGAGGAAGGGACGTCCAATGCACCAAGAGGTAGGAGGATCCTACAGGGTGGGTAATGTCAGCAAATCAATTACTAGAGTCAATAGGTCGTTAGCGGTCGTTATCAAGTAAATTTATCTTCTCTTTGAGGGACACGGGCGGAACGGAGTTGGAGTACTCCTCGATCTGGATCGTTCTTCGTTCGCCGGGCTCGCCGTCAAACTCGGCGTTGGTGGTTTGGAATGAGATCTGGCTCATATTGTTGAGGTCTGCGCCGCCGACCGGGGACGACGGAACCGCTGACGGAACCGCTGACGGAACCGCTGACGGAACCGCCGACGACGACGACGCTGCGGCGGGCGGCGGCCGTGCCGAATACCCGGGCAACAAGTCGTCCTGGATGCCGTGGGTCTGGATCATGTTCTGGATGATGGCGGCCGAGTACGGCGACGGCCCGTGCCGGTGGAAGCGCTTGCCCTCGATGCCGTCCTTGGTGGCCGTGGTCGAAAGGCACGACGTGGTGGAGTTCCTCGACATGGGCCGAGACTCCTCAAACTGCACCGGCTCGGGGAGCACGCGGTCGCTGTCCACGCCCAAGCTGCTGTTGATTTCGCTGGTGGTGTCCAACCCCATGTCGTTCCTGTGGCGCTGGTAGTCGCTGGCAGACGACGCTATGGACACGTTGGTGGAGGAGTCGTGCTTGTACATCAACTTGTTGCTGGCGGGCTGGATAAACGAGTCGTTCAAGGTCCGGAGATTCCGCGAGCTGACGCTGAAGTTGGACACGTGGCTGCTGGGCGACTCGATCTTGTCGTTGATGTCGTCCATATCCTCGTTGTCGCTGGCGTAGACGTACGGATCCATGCCGTCGCGGTCGAGGTTGACCTTGCCGCTGTAAATCGACTTCACGCTTGCTGCAGGATGTGACATATGAGCAGGGCGGCCAAGCGGGTTCAGAATACCGAGCTGCGAATTAAAACGTTATCGTGGTGGCGAGATGGTGGTGCGGTCAGCGTAACTCGTGACGCACAGGAGACACCTCATGCCTCCTCGCCAGCGAAACACCCGTGCACCAAACACCCCACACAGCACCCCATCTCCATGACCATTGGCAGCCAGCAGTGTGTGGGCTGGTGGGCCGGCGTTTGGGGGCACTTCTGCGCTGCTGGCGGGTGCGGGAGTGTGCTGGGCCGCTGCTACGGTGTTGTTGCACGTGGAAGTGCCACCAAACGCCGTGCTCGGAGCGTGGCCACCAACTCCGATATCCGGGTGGTGCAAATGACGCATCAGCAGTTGTCCAGGGGCCAGCAGGGGGGCAGCAGCTTCCAGCAGCTTCCAGAGGCCAAACTGGACTCCCACGCTGACTGATCACCGCAAAACAGCTCCTGGCGTACCTGATGTGTGCGCATGATACGATAACGAAGACGGCGAACGAGGGCCGCTCGTTATCTTTTACGATCAGTAAGACACATATGCAAAAGCTACCTCGGCACTGCGAGCCACGCGCAGAACACAGTGCTGATCCATGGGCTGATCAAAGAAGCGGGACGTCCTACTCTTTATGGCAAAGCACCCCCAGCCTCCTCCGACCTCGGTGGACCCATTCGTGCGTCTGCTTGGCAGAATACCTTGGGGCAGGATGGTGTTGACCTTTTCCAACTTACCCGCCGTGCATTATTACCCCAAACCAGCTGCATCTGGAAACTCAAATAACGGCTGCATGCCGTTCGCCTGCAAATACCTGCTCAACATTTCCGCTGTCACAGGCTCGACTCACCCGTTGCTGCTGGCGCGAAAACAACCGTAATGACACCCAGCAAACCGTATCGGGAAAATGAGCTCACCTCGCAAACGGTGCAGGCTCTCCACCGGCTACACTTCTCTGGCGGATTTATCCTCGCGGGTGCAAACATGGAAAAGAGGTTGCGTGGTGGCCCGTAACTGAAATGCGCTTCGAGATTTTTGGGCTTTCTTAGCCTTTCTGCGCTCAGTGCCCGACGTAATTGCACGCGAAAATCGGTGCCCGGTGGCCACTGTCGCCTGCCATTGATCCCAGAATGAACAAATCCCGACCACAGAATCCGCGAAATACGCTTTCACCATACGCTCTTGCAGCCCTCCTAGCTCCCACCTCTCACCCAACAGCCCGTTCTGCACTGCACCACAGCAGCCATCACCCGCCGGCCCTCGTCCAAATACCACCAGACAGCCCCCACGACAGCCATATCTTTGCCTGTCCAACCCTCGTCTATTCGCGCGATATTTGCTGCATTTAGTGCCACTAACGGTTTTAAGGTTTTGCGCGAACGGCACCGTACAAATGGTGCATAATGCCCTGCACACAACAACAGGTTATAATGTGACAGCAGATGCGCACCGATGAGAAACAATCGACCACGGTTTCAGATCAGCCTGCGGTCGAAAACTCACTTTGAACCTCGAAAAACCACACCTCCGGTACCACACGTCGGTTTCCATGTCATAAAGATTGCGTGTTTGTGGCCCTGCTCGTTTTTTGCTCCAGATTTCGTTCGTTGCCCAAAAGTAAAAAATCATGCCTAATAGGCAAAGACAGGTTGGCGCCAGGAAGCGCCACACCAACTCCAAACTAGGGTGCATGAACTGCAAGAGGAAAAAAATACGCTGCGACGAAAACCTTCCCCAGTGCTTCAACTGCGTCAAGAGCCGCCGGGAAAAGTGCTCCTATGTTACCCTATCCAAGGGCGAGATCAATAAGATCAGACTTACCCACTCGCTCCGCACAAGCCACAACAGGCTCCTCAACCAGGACTATAGACTCCCCACTTCCACCACAGACCCCATGGCTGCGTCCAAACCATTACCGTCTCCAACAAGTCCCGAGGATTCCGCACTCGAGTTCAAGTTTGAGCTATTGGATCTTCCCTTGCGAATCCCACCAATAATGTACCCTCCAATCCACTTTAGTAATACCTCCATAGATGATTTCTCCCACGAATTCAAGGTGGTTTACGATAGCGACCTCGTCAAAGAGGAATCACCACGACCAGAAACCACGTCAGCATTGCCCAATGGGATCGCCTTTAAAAAGTCATTCAAGCTCCGATCTTCGGGTTCACCGGAACGAACACCTGAAAACTTCAAGCCCGACTCAAACTTGGAGTCGCTGCTTGTTGGCTACGATTCGGGCTTGTTGGACCACCTTTTCCCCTTCTTCCAACGTCTCAAATCAAAATGCCCGTTGATCGACATCATCGTCGAGTCGCAAATCTGCATGGGTCAGTCTATAATTCTAAACGCTTTCGAGCAAGGAAGAGACAACAAGACCGTGACCAACTTCAAAGCTACCCCAAAGACGACATTCGAGCGAAGTTGTCATAAAAGGTTTCTTCATGTACTTTCTAACCTCGAGGAGGCAACGAGAGAGTGCGGATGGGATCAGCTCCAAGATGCCAGCAAGGCTAGAATGGAGTACTTCTGCAGTGCAATCTACTCTTCGTCAGTCGGCCATATGCTTTCAGGCGTCATGCTCAACTACTCTTTGACATCATACCTCGAATCACAGGCATCCATCGTGAGTATTCTTGAGGTGGCTGCCAAGTATTTGGAAAGGCATTCGATAAAGAAAATCTCCTTCATCCACAAACAAGAAGACTCAATCAAAAACGCCATGCTGTCAATAAAAATCCCTTCTTACTGGCCCACTTTCTTCTACGAGACCTACTCCAATCTCGTCAGTCTACATCTGCTTTACAATAACCATTCCCTCAAATTTGCAAGTGAGTCGAACAAGGCGAGGTTTCAACGATACAAGGCCCAATACAACAGGTTGACAAAATTCTTGGAGCACCGCTTGCTACCAAATATAATTTCGTCACGTAATGATTCCACGGTGCTGACATACCCGCCGGATCTTATATTTGAACTTGCCAGCGAATGGAGCAGGATCTTGCCCGCAGAGACCATGACCCACTACCCGCCATATGAACCAGATGCCGAAGACGAATCGGCATACGTGAAGGACATCTCCACCACGCTCTACATGTACTACATTGCGATATCGGTGGCGCTTGACTCTGTTTTCCCCGCCTGCAAGTACCTCTTCAACATTTCCTTCGCGGGTCCTCGTCGGCAATTCTACGCCAACAAGCATACCATGACTCCACGGATGGTAAACACGTGCTACCCCTCTGAGATATCCGGTTATATTATTCAGAAGCACAACTATTATTCCATGCGTCTCTTTGCATTTTTCAGGCGCCGGTTCGGATTCTACGAGGCCCTCCTGGTAGAGGACAATGTTCTGATAACGGAAGAGAACAAGAAGAACCGCTTGGCCTCCAGGCGTTTTGAGAACACCATGGAAGTCCCCATCACCAACTTCAACACCACGTTGATTCGTCCAGGGCATTACCCACCCAAGCCAAAGAATGGCCCGCGGCAGAACGTGGCATCCTTTTGTCACCACGATGAGCAGGTCACCACGCCTGAAATATACTCTCGTAACATCGAGACGCTAGACTTCTTCAACAAGAAATCTGTCATACAGTACGACTACGAAACAATGCTACTCCTCCCCGACTACCGTCCTCCCCCATACCGTCCATCGGCGGAGCGTTCGTTCTTAGACATCACCGACGTGAAGGAATATTGCAATGACAAGAGATTGATTTTTTCGGGGCAGGCTTCGAGTTCTAAAAGCTGAACGCTGACCATTACGCTTAATCCCCGTGTACTATATCGCGTAAGACTGAATATATACTGTCCATAGAAGCTAGTGCCAGCTTGATGTCTGGGCGTTGGTATTTTGGTGCGCGATGAGACAAACCTTCTCAACATGACTGTGATAATACCCGGAGATACCGTTCCACACAGCGAGGTAAAAACCACCATTGGGCCGGGGTTCTACAGACAGCCCATCAGCGATAATATCGTGCCTGTTTCTGCTGGCATCTTGCATGATAAAACCAACAAGCAAGGAAGCAACAGACTTCTCTATGTTGATTCCAACTCCAAGCGCTATATACCACAGGTTAATGATTTTGTGATCGGCATAGTTACTGGTGTGATTGGAGAAGCATACAAGGTGCTGTTGCAGGACTTTTCTTCCAGCGTGCTGTTATCGATGATGGCTTTCCCAAACGCCAACAAAAAGAACCGTCCCAACCTCAAAAACGGCCAGGCAATATACGCCCGTGTGACCAAGGCCACCAGGGAGATCGAATGTGAAATAGAATGCATGGACTCTACCGGCAAAGAGGGAGGCTTTGGAGTCCTCAGTGACAGCGGACTCATCTTCGAGGTGAGCTTGCACTATGCTCGCGACCTTCTCTTCAACCCCAACTCGCCCATTTTGGAGAAGCTTTCGTCCAAAGTCAAGTTTGAGATTGCCATCGGCATCAACGGCAAGATATGGCTCAAATGTGGCGACGGCATTGTCGACGAGGTTGGCGAGGACCAGGACGAATCGAGCACCGTCTACGACTTGAAATCCACATTGGCTGCATCGAGATATATCAAGGTTTGTGCACGGGCCAGCCCCGAGGACTTTGATCGCCAGCTCAAAGAGGCATTCAAAGGCTTGTAGAATCCCCACATAGGCATTAAATGTACATTAGTTCTCCACTGTTGCAGCGCCGCACCAGCGGCATCGCATCGCATCGCATCGCATTCGAAGTTGCGACTCAAGCACCAGGATAGCCCCAGTCATGGATCCGATACTAGCAAACCAGCAGGCTAGACAAAGAAAGAAGATAGAGAAGGACAGGCGAAGAAAACAGTATGACGACATACAGGTGCAAGGTACCAACAACTCGTCTATTGTGTCGAAGCGGTCGGTCGAGATGCTCTACACGTCGAAATTGGCACCTGAAACCGGCGAGTGGTTCAAGTACTTTGTCAAGAAAGCAAAGCGGAGATCGCCCGCCATCAACAGAGGCTACTGGATACGCATGGAGTCGATAAAGGGCATGATTCTGAGAATCATAGCGCAGAACCCGACGAAGAATGTATGCGTGGTTAACCTCGGATGTGGCTTTGACCCGTTGCCGTTCCAATTGTTGCTGGAGGGAAAATACAGCAACTTGGGCTTTCTCGATTTTGACTACCCGGATCTCCTCCACAACAAAGTGTCCATGGTGAAAGAGTCGCCGGAGATTCTTGCGCTATTGGGCGAAGAGACTGCGGGAGACAAAGAGCTCGGCATTCTCTTCAACAGCGACAAGTACAAGATTGTTGCTTGCGACTTGAAAAACAGGGAATTGTATTCGAAGCAGCTTTCAGCGTTGTTGGACCACGAGAGCACGGTCGCCATCTTTGTGGCCGAAGTCTCGTTGGCGTACATGAAGCCGGAACATGCCAACCCCATCATCGAGCTCTCCAGCAAGGTGACCAACTCGCATTTCTTGATCTTGGAGCAGATATTGCCTTGCGGCGAGTACCATCCGTTTGCGAAAAAGATGTTGTACCATTTCAGCCACTTGCGGTCACCACTACAGTGCGTGGAGACGTACCCGACAAAGCAGCACCAGATAGACCGGTTCCGGCAGTACTTCCCGCACGCCGAGATCCAGGATCTCTTTGAGAACTGGCTGTTTTTGGTAGACAACGACACGAAGCGCAAGGTTGCCGATATCGAGGACTTTGACGAGTGGGAAGAATTCATCGTCTTCTGCCAGCACTACGTGCTCGTGCATGCGTCCAACATGGACCAGATGATATACCCGTCCAAGGGTAGTCCCACAAGTGTACCCCGAGATGAAAAAGAGGCGCAGATGACCGTTCGAGAGGGTGCTGACGAGATCCAATTAAAGTTCCCTGCTGCGTGTGCCGTCGACGACAACATCCTCGTGTTTGGCGGCTTGAACCAGACCAGGACCAATGGCCTACTAGCGGTGTCTGAGCGCGACGTTGCCAAGCTCGACCCTGCGTCCAGTCCACCAGCGAGAATGTGCCATACTTTGACGGCGGTTGACAACCGGGCGATCTTGGTTGGCGGTCGCGGCCGGCCAGGCGAGGTGTACTCCGACATCTACGAGCTTACGAACAACACCTGGCACAAGATCGGAGACTTGCAGCGGGCCAGAGCACGCCATTCTGCGGTCCAGGTGGGCCCCAGCCAGATTCTCGTATTTGGCGGCGTAGAAGACCCTGAACACGCGTTCGAGGTCATCGACACGGTCACGGCCCAACTGCGAACCTTAAAAGTGACCGGCGAAAACATCAATTTTGCCAGCAGCGGAATCGCGTACGACGTGTCCACAAGTACGGGGTACATCGTGGGCGGGATGGCGGACCGTGCTCTGCCTGCCGTGAGTGACCGTGTCTACCAATTCCACCTTGAGGACGACGGAGTCCATGTGGCAGGGTTGGCCCAGAACGAGGCGTTCCAGAGAATCGGATGTCAGCTCCACCATGGTCTGGGCTCGCTCTACGTGTTCGGTGGCGCCAGTTTAAACAAGTGCCTCGGGGATAGCGACTGCATTCTCAAGCTACACCTCGGCTCGTTGCGCACTACCGCAGTGGCCATCGACAAACACAGCTGGGACCAGCACGCGCCCATGCTCATCGGCTTCAACATAGTGCCCCGGAAGGAGCGACTCACGATCGTGGGCGGAGGTGCGGTCTGCTACTCGTTTGGAAGCTGCTACAACCAGACATACGACGTGCAATTGTAGCCGGCGGCGTCGCAAATTTTGCAGCCACACACAATAGAGAACCTTGCGGTTATATGCACACTTGCGTCCTGCAAGATTGCTTGAGCCGCAGGATGCAAGACAATACCACGCAAGGCTACACATTTCGTAGACACCGACACAGCAAAGAATACCATCGAACACACAACCACATGTATTCCGTAGCCACATGGGCCCACCGGGGTGCTAGAACCTTCTGCGCTGTGCCTCCAGGCTAAAGTCCGTGGTGTAGGGTTGTCGGATGGTGCGGGTACATCGCATAAATCGCCTCATTTATGCGGAGGATCATGTATGCATCGACCTGCAGCAGCCGCCACCAGGCAACTCAAAAGGAACCGGTTCCGTTCGCACAGCGAAAATCGGCAGAAAATCACGCACAACCTTGCTTCCCCACCTTTTTCTCCAGCCGATCACCAGGCGACCTCGTTCATTCTTGGCTTCTGGGCTTGATATTTATCCCGATTGGGCCGCCCCGTCTAGACACCACTACACCTGCATAAGGGTCTACTCCACGAAGTATCCGAACCAACAAATTAACCACTTCCGGCACTGCGAAGGGGTGCCTTCTTCGGACCGTGCAGTTCTAAAGCAAACAGAAACATTTTACCGTTTGCAGCCACTCACGTCCTACTGCTACCTGTCCACACAACTCCGAGTCGATGGCCGAACCCACCGTGTTGCTGCATCGCGATAAGGAGGCGATTTCTCCCTCGCCTGCCCCCGACATAAACACAGGCTCCACCGACAGCAAATCCGATGAAAACAATCATAACCACCCTTCGGATGCTAAGGACACCAGCGAGAGTCCTCGCAAAACCCCCTTCCATGCATTCCAACACGCCCACACGTATCACACCACCAGTGGCTCCTCCGACCAGCTCATGTCCATGCGCTTCATGCACAAGCCAAAACGCTCCGGCAGCTTGCTTGAGAAGTCGGTCGACCCCACCCGGGCAAACAGCATCTGGAATGCAAAAAACCACCACTCCGGCGACGCGATTAAGGGGAGTAACACCCCTTCGCGTTCTCCTGAATCGTCAAATGAACCCGGCTCTCCCAACGAGCCGGCGGACTTTGACCCGAACAACACCCCGGACGTGGGTTACAAACTCGTCCGTAAGAAGTCCGGTGAGCTAGTAAAGCCTTCCTTGAAAGAATCTGGCTACTTTGATTCACATGTCAAAAGATCCAAATCCTTACCAACAACTCCCACCTACAAGCAGGTCCACTTTGGAGGCGACAACCACGTGCGTTACTTCAAAAAGCGGGATGTCCCCTTGGCCATCTCTGCCTCCAATTCTCCTACTTTTGAGGGTATCGACGCCCTGCTCCAGGAGGTCCAGTTGGATGACGACGACGATTATGAAGACGCAGATGACGAAAACGATATTCACTTCAGAAACCCTCCACTGTTTAATCTCAATTCTGCTGCCATCACAAAATACCCCAACCCCCATCACGAGCCTCTCATAGAATGGGAACTCAGACTCCTTAATTTTGGAAATATATCTTACGATACTATGATTCACCGCAAAGAAGCCTACGTGTTTTTGGAGCGCATTTACATCAGTGTGGATAAGAAATTCTTATTGGGCCATATTGCAGTTAAAAATGTGTCCTTTGCAAAGCAGGTTACCATTAGATACACGCTTGATGACTGGTGTACAATCATTGAAATTCCTGCTACATACTCCCCCGATGGGCCAAATGTCTTGAATCAAAACAAATACGATAGGTTTACGTTCAAGGTATCACTCGAGAATTTGTTCAACAGTTTTAGAATGCGAGACTCCAACGATTCTTCCCTGAAAGAACAAGAGAACAAGTACTCCTTGTGTGTCAGATATACAACAGATGACAAGGAGTTCTGGGATAATAACAACTCTATGAATTATGACCTCAAGTTAATTAAAAAGGTGAAAGTCCATTCCAACTCAAAAATTCAAGAACATTCTGATCGACCAAGATACTCATCGTCGTATCTCAAGAGAAGACTGTCAGATTCTAAATTGGAAATTGCTTCACCTCAATTGGAAAGCAGTAATAATGCCTATTTCCAGAACGACCATTCGTCGCCAGATACGAATGATTTCGTGAAGAATGATTTTTACATGTCGTCGCCAATGTTCACTTCTCTTTCAAACCAATCAGATGTCAGATTTAAGCATTCTCCTGACAGCCTATTCTCCCCACAGTCAAATTCCTCACCCAGCCCCCTGCCACAACCGACTCCAATGTTTTTTAAAGCTGATCCTGAGTCGCAAGAACCATTGTTTGGCAAACCTGATTCATCCCTGATGGACGCCAAGTCTTACAGGGATTTCTTAGATAACTACTGCTTCTTTAGCACACCAGACAAAAGGCCAGCTGGTAACAGGAATGATGAGCAAGAACACGAGAAAGGCAGCCCAACATTTACTGTGTCATCGCTCTTGGGCACTTGATGATTCCTCTTTCATAGGAACTTTATAGAAAAGTTGGATCATTGTCTAGCACCCTCTTTAGTCCAAAGCATATGTTTCCCGGTGATTAATAATATACAATATAATAAAGATACAAACTAGCTAGTCAAAGGACCACATCTTTACGGTACCATTTTCCAATCCAGCAGCAAATCTGGAATCACTCAATCCGACACAACTCACGCTGGAGTTGTTACTGAAAGTGTGTAAACATTTTCCATTCTGCAAATCCCAAACCTTGACCAAACGGTCATGCGCCCCACTGATTATTCTGAACGTATCGGAGCTGAGAGACCACACTACGTCGATGTGGCCAAATTGTGTACGAATGCACTTACCTGTCTTCACTTCCCAGAGCTTGATTGTGTTATCAAGAGAACAGGTTAATAAATGTGTTGGATAATTCAGCTTCTCAGGAAGTGGAGTGTTATTTATCTCACTGTCACCAGTAGCCAGATCCGATTGCTCAGGGTCAACAGAAAGATTATTGCCTTCACCGCCTCTGCTAGGATGATGGATCCCGCCATCACTCTCATAGACGTCCTCCACCAATTCGTTATTGTAAATGAAGGGGATGACACACTGCACTTGGCCAATGTGTCCATTGTTATTGACTCCGCCAAAAACTCTGAGACAGTTGTTGTTCTCAAGGTCCCACATTCGCACTGTGGTATCATCGGAAGCGCTGAATACGGTGTTCGATAAGGCATGTATCTTCACAGAGTTGACCCAGTCGGTGTGGCCTCTCAATGTGTAGCAGGTTCTAGAATCAACATGCCAAACTTTGACAGTATGGTCTGCAGATCCTGAAACGATGGTTTTGTTCAGGAAGTCGACACTAACGACGGCATCGGTATGGCCACGGTAGGTGGAAATGCAATTACCTGTGTGGTAGTTCCAGACTTTGATGGTGGAATCGAGACCACTAGTAATCAACTTCTGGCCATCGAATGCCAACGACCGAATCCCCTTTTTGTGACCCGTCAAGGTTCTTATGCATTCTCCGGTGTCAACTCTCCATATCTTGACCGTGGCGTCGTAAGACCCTGTCATCAAGTATTTCTGGTTGAATTGTAAGCATGTCACACCATCGGTGTGGCCCTGGAAGGTTTTAATCGTGTAGATGCCCTTACGCCAATTCTTTTCAAGTTTGTATCTCTCACTGTAGACCGACTTCCAAGGGCGCTTCTTCAAAACCTTCTTCTGTAGAGCAGACTCATTGTGGGACACCTTTATTCTCTTCAAATCGGACTCCACCTCGGCACCATCATGCTCACGCTTGTCACCTGCTGTAGAGCTGCCAGAAGATGGAGGGGTATCTGGGGCAGTATTTGGCTTTGATTCGTCATCAGTCATTTCACGGGCACGCTTCATGTGCATCAAAGGAAGACCCCATCCACAGTTGGGACACTTCCTATCGATATGTTGTTCACACATGTGATGCCACACCCGGTCATCATCCGCTAACGATTTCCATTTTCTCGAGACTTGCGCTGCGTTGCAGAGAGATGCGCAGTCCAAGTAGCACAAGATCTTCAGCGAGATCTCAGAAGGTAAGGCCGAAAGGAAGTCTATACGGATGAGGGAGCTGACTTCTTGGGACACGAACGAAAGCTGGGGGAAGCAGCACTGGGTGAGTAAGCCGCGTAATATGAGTCGCCGGTAGTTGTCGGGTGCTGCGTTGAAGATGGACCACACATGGTTGATTGCCTCCTGGTCTCTGGAGGGGAGTTTTTCGAGACTTTTTTGGATATAGGTCATTTTGGTATCATCAGACTCTTTGTTGCAGGTGACCTCGGGGTTGTGGCGGTAGCAGTAACGGTAGTAGTTATCTCGTGGTATTTGTGTCTGGTCGTTGAGATGTTTGGCAAGAAATGGTGTCACCACAGACACATTTCTATTCTTTTGGATACCCTCTGCTCCTTCAGAGACTTCCAAACCTCCAGCGCCAGTCTCGGTGGCCGGAACAGACTCGGAGATGGTCGAGTTGCGTTCGATGAGGGTCGACCGAGTGCTGTTGGAAAGCAAGGAGTTCTCGACAAAGTTTTCCGACGCCAAACCGCTGTGCAACACTTGCTGAAAATTACTTGCTGGGTTCTTAGAGTCGACGCAGGGCTCCGAGAAATCCATAGTTTCGATCCCTAACGCCTGGTAGGATGTGTAATGACTGGTAGCCAGTTAGTAATCGGGCTCAGGATGCACCGTAGCGACAGGAAACTGTCGAACAGGTGTATTTATAGACAGACCGATAGACGGTAACACGCGTTTATCGAACAAAATAATAATATAACGAAGCTGGCTTGCCGTCTATTATTACACTCTTTATCTAACAATAATCCACAGTCCGCCGCACTTGAAATCCACAGTTTTTCACCTGCTTATATAATAGGGCTGCAACTTGGACGGGGAGGCACCAGCGGGGTAGAAGTTCAGCAGTTCCTTAAACGTGCACCGGCGTACCACAGTCGTCTCAACAGCAACTGGCAGAGTTCTCTGCTAGATTTTCAGCCACTGCAAGGTGTGGGTGCCCGCTCTGCCGTGCCTGCCGTGCCTGCCGGGTCACACTAGTGCCGTGCTTGTACTGTGTGCAGGTGGAAATGGTCATAAAAGAAACCATGCAAGCGATGATGGATGGAAGCTTCTATTGAAGTACGTAAGCAGGGCCCATGGCTTACGTCACGAGATACTTAGTGAGCATCTCATCGCTGCGATTTTATGAAGAGACCAGAAGACGATCCTCGTGAAAAGGACAAGAGAGCAAAGATCATGGGTGACAATTTCCACAGCGTCGGCGAGCAAGTCGAGGACTTCCAGCAGAATGATGGTGTGATGCAAACGGGTGCCGAGGATGCCCAGGGCCACCCCGTCCAAGAGATTGAAAGTATGTGTATGAACTGCCATGACAACGGTACCACCAGAATGCTTTTGACCAAGATTCCTTACTTCAGAGAGATTATTGTCATGTCGTTCGAGTGTCCCCACTGTGGATTGAAGAATTCCGAGATCCAGCCGGCCGCCCAGATCGCGGAAAAGGGTTCCAGATACCTCTTGAAGATCGAGAAAAAGGAAGACTTCAGTCGTCAAATCGTCAAGTCTGAAACAGCCACCTGTAAGTTTGCCGAACTTGATATTGAGATTCCTCCCAAGCGTGGCCAGTTGACCAACGTGGAAGGTTTATTATCGGAGATGATTGATGACTTGGAGTCCGACCAACCAGCCAGAAAAGAAGTGCAGCCAGAGGTATACGACAAGATTGCCGAGTTTATTGCCAAGGTCAGATCCTACATTGACGGCGAGCCTGGCACCTTACCCTTGACATTAACTGTCGATGATCCTTCCGGTAATTCCTGGATCGAATATGTGCCTGATGAGCCTGCTCACAAGTGGTCCATGTACGAGTACAACAGAACCGCCGAGCAGAATGTTTTCCTTGGTTTGATATCTGCCGACGAGGTTGCCCAGCACCGTCTCAAAGAGGCTGCGGCAAAGAAGGAAGCCACCAGCACCAATGTTTCCTCTCAGCTTAATGACGATGAATCCCGCCCAGGAGATTCCAGTGACATAGAAAACCTCGCCAACGAGGTACAGACTTTCCACGCTACATGTTCATCGTGCTTCAAGCCCTGTGAAACCCATATGAAAACCGTTAACATTCCTCACTTCAAAGACGTCATCATCATGTCGACCGTTTGTGAGAACTGTGGTTTCAAGTCCAACGAAGTCAAGACCGGTGGTGAGATTCCTAGCCACGGACGCAAGGTTACCTTGAAGGTCACTGACCCTGAAGACTTGACCAGAGACATCCTTAAGAGTGAAACTTGTGGATTGGTAATCCCCGAGTTGAACTTGGATTTGACCCCAGGAACCCTTGGAGGACGTTTCACCACAATCGAGGGATTGTTAACCCAGGTGTACGAAGAATTGCATGGCCGTGTGTTCACTCAAACCTCAGACTCCATGGACGATGCCACAAAGGCTAGATGGACCTCTTTCTTCGCCCGCGTGCAAGATGCTGTCGACGGCAAAGTAGGCTTCACGATTGTTATGGTTGACCCATTGGCCGCTTCCTACATCCAGAACGTCTATGCTCCTGATAATGATCCAAATATGACTGTGGAGGAGTTTGAAAGAACTCATGAGCAGAATGAAGATTTGGGGTTGAATGATATCAAGACTGACTAGGGGCCTTTAGATAGCTCATATAGATGCATGTATTCTAGGGTTTAGTTTCCCTTCTATTATCTACGATTTGAGGAGCGATTCTCCAAATCTTCCTCAATGGTCATATCTATCAATGAGATGTTGCTATCTCCTTCGCCAGACCGCCGCATAACGGTTGGGGAGTCCGCAAATGGCAGGCCTGTATTGCTGTCCAGACTTATTCCATGTATCTCAAACGTGGGAATTTCAGAATTCGAACGGTCGCTCAAGTTCCAGCGATTAAATGTATGCAAAGGGGAGTTAGGAACATACATCTTATCTTCCGCAAGAAGTGGTGAAGCCGTGCCGTCGTCATCAAACAAACCAGATTTTCGCGGTATTGTGGTCAAATCATCAAGTGCATCCTGGCTGCTGTTAATTATGTCTTCGAAAGGGGAGTTCAGATCGTCGCTATTCAAATAGCTCGACCTGCGCAAGTTTTCTGAAAAGTCGATGTTAGTATCACGAATGCCTAATCGCTTGTCTTTGGCATACTTCCAACGACAGGCATAAGCAGCGATCGTTTCGTAGACACGTGTGGTGTGAAGTCTCTTCTTCACCTTCTGCAAAAGAAGTCGCCTCTCTAAAAAGTCAATTAAATTGAGACATCTTCCTGCTTCAAAGTAGGTATAGAGAGGTAACTGAAGTAAGATTCTGGTAAAGGATACTCCTGGATCTTGGTTAAGCTCCATAGTCAAAATGGCTTCTTCAATGAACATTTCGTATAACTTGCGGCGTTCTCGTATCTTTTCAATATCCATAGCTTGCATTGTTTCTTCCACGGCAGCATAATTGACCGTAATGTCATACGGATTATTGATATCATTCCTGGTTACCCACCTCTTACACAATTCTGGAATCGTAAGAGACCCAGAATAAAAGTGGAAAGATATAGACCCGTCCAAGGAATGTAAGAGTTTCGGCAAATGATAAGGACGAATGTATCCCGTTCCCTCGGGGTCAAATTTCTGCCAAGTGCGTTTGAACCGTCTTACTTCCTCTCTGTCAATCAAGTGACTATAGGCTGTTGCACTGTTAATGTAACTGAAACTGTCCAAAATCAAAGAAACGAACATATTCAAGAAAATGTACATGGATATCAAGTTCCACGCAATGAACAAGATGTATGCATATTGCTTGTTGCCACAGTCACTATCATCCAAGCTATCAGCTGAGTAACAGAAAGGAGCTTCGACGGTATAATCATCCATGATGTAGTTCCAGCCCTCTCCAAAACTGCACCGAAATAATACAATTAATGCTTTGGGCACAGAACGGACGTTGAGGTTGCCAGTTCCGTTGGCACCGATCCTAGTCAAACCGAATATCTGATTCAATGCGATCGCGAATACCAAAAAGACAACAATCCAAGTGAAAGATAAAGACAAAAGCAGCGGCAAGCTTGCAGAAGCAAATCTCAATAGCTGACTTAGTCTGTCACTTCTTGGAATAATGAAGGTTAATGTTGCCACCAAGAATAATTTGTTAATATTGACAAACGCATTCTCCGCACTTATGAAGAAAGCGATCAACGAAGTCACAAAAGCTCCAAAAGAAACGAAGAAATTGAATGGGTTCCATTTGTATCTAACAAATGTTTTCCAACCTTGTCCAATTAACTTCATTATAGATTGAATAAGAAGGAATGTGGAAGCTAAAATGTAGATCAGGGTTCTTGTTCCGTCCAATGCCTCACTTGATGGAAAGCATTCCATTAACAAAGCCGCCACATGCGCTATCAAAACGCAAGTAAGAATACGATTCCAGTGGGCGTTCTTCTCAACGGTCATTCTGTAACAAAATCTTCTAAAAGCACCCATCTCCGAAAGGTTTCTCCGTTTAGATGGTTTTACTTGCACCAAGAACCTTTTGATTTGATACCACGAAATTTGGTTTTTTGTCATGTAAGCCCTTCCAGTAGTTCTGGAGTAATTGCTGATGATAACAGACACAAATAATGTCAAAATGAACACCATACTCACAAAGTTGAAGAGAATAATCATGAAACCGTTAAATGGAGAGGCAAAACTTTCTTGCGGGGTACCCACTCCAGTACTTTTCATGACATTCAATAAAAGGTCCACCCATCCTTCCAACGAAACAATCTCAAAGAAGGTTGCAAACGCCGTGGGCCATCTATTAAACTCCAACTGTGGATTGGTGTAAATATTAGGACTGTAGACTTCCCAATTGAAAACTTGGTTATTGTATTCGTTGTAACAGCTGTCCATGTCTGAGGATCCATCAAGACAGTAACCCAACCGTCCATTGAAAACATTTAGCCCCCAAATAGAAAATGGAAAGAGCAAGCAGAGCGATATAAGTGCTGCATTAATGATTTTCCAAAAACCAGTGATCATAGTATGCTGGAAGTTATTTTTTGCTACTTCGCTCACAGTCAACAATCTGAGTGCTCTTAAGGCTTTAAAACCACGAATGAATCGCGAGAGATTACCATCATTTTGCATGAAGGCAATGAACTCTATCCATAACGCTAAAAGAACCCAAAAGTCAATAATGTTCCATGATGACATGATGTAGGCATTGGGGGTGAAAAGTAGCCCGTCCGCCAATATTTTGATCAAGAACTCAATCGTAAATATAGCCAAAAACCCATTATCCAAGTAGAATGTCCAGTTATATTTACCATGTTCCTGATCGACTCCTTTTCTGTAAAGTGGGGTTAAATAACAGGCCGAAATAACCAAAGCAAGAGTCACAATAAACATTAAGAAAACTATCGCTTCCGAAACCTTTCTGTTGGGCTCAACTCCATCAATACGCTCTCCATGGCTCGATTTCACCAAACGTTGGCAAAATCTCCTCACACGATGCCTTGGCTCCAAAATATAGAAAACCTTGTTGAAATTGGGATTAGCTTGCAAGAACCTGTTCTGCTTGTTGATTAAAGCATTTCTGTCGGAGATGATATTTTTCGCAAATGCTGCAGGGTCAAAGTCAGTGATATCGTGCGAATGGCTTTGTTTGGAGAAGAAAGGATTTTTCAAGTAGTTGACTAATCTTGCAAACCGAACTTGAATCCAACGTTTCCATTTAACTGATGAAAGAGTAGATACCAGCCCATTATCACGTTCGGAAGTGTCGTCAGAATCACTTTCATTGTTGATGTCTAAGAAATCGTTCACCGCAGTACCACTTAGAAGAAGATTAACGACAGCTTTCTCGAGTTCATCTCTGACAGCTTTTCTTTTGAAAAAACGGTGCTTAAATCTAGACAAAAAGTCCACTTCAGTATCAAGAGTTTGAAGACGTGTTGTCATATTATCCATGAACTGGTGTAACTGTTCTTTTCGCTTATCTGCCTCAGAAACTTCCAAAGTTTTTGCAATAATGGCAATAAAAATATTCAACACAATCATATTGGATACAATAAACCACCCGATAAGTAGAATAGACCCGAAAGCACGATATGATGTCGTCGTAGAATACTCTTGAACGCTGTAAAGAATGTCTGTCCAATTCTCTGTGGACGTGATGGTGTATAAACCGACAAAAGTGTTAGGTAAAGTGTGCAACGGAAAATCAACTTCTGAGAGAGCATCCAATGGTATAGCTCCTTCGAAGTATCTGGCAACAATAATGCTGACCACAAAAGTTAAAATGAAGAAAAACAACGTCAAATCAAAGAGAGCACGGAAATTAACCATAATCTTCATCCACAAATTCCTCGTGAGACTTGTAGCTAAGACGACTCTGTAAAACCTCATCAACTGGAAAACAGTAAGCCAGTAGTAAGCTTGGCCCAAGCCTTCTTTAACAGGCTCGATTACAATAATGAATGTGAAAACCGCTAGGAATAAATCAAAACAGTTTCTTTGTGACACGAAAAAGAGTCTCCAATGAGGCAAATGCAACGCAAAGCGAATCACCATTTCACCAAGAAGAATAATTGTGTAGACGCATTCAAAACGATAAAGCATATGCCGTCTATACTCGCTCATCCCATATCTGCGGAAACATTGAGTGAACATGGCCAAGAATATAATGATGACAAAAACAAATTCGAACCTGTAGTAGATCCGCAAGCCTCGCTTCAGGTGTTTCATCTCTTCCAATCGTGCAATATTCTTAGTATCAGCTCGTTCGAAGATACGTAAGAACAATGTTGTACTAGTTCTTGATTCGTTCTCTTGATCTTGCTCCATGCGCGTAATGTTGAAG
The DNA here is from genome assembly GCA_030570235.1 of Meyerozyma smithsonii. NCBI lineage: Eukaryota > Fungi > Ascomycota > Pichiomycetes > Serinales > Debaryomycetaceae > Meyerozyma > Meyerozyma smithsonii. The sequence continues at coordinate 823,433 of JAJLVE010000003.1, read as the reverse complement.
GATGTGACTATCACTGCAATGAAAATGTTGATTAGCCAAACTGTCATAATGAAAATGCAAAAGATAAAGAATAAGCATGCACCCAAGTTATCTGAATCCATTGTGTAATACATTATATCAGTGAATGTGTTTGCACTCATTACCACGAAAACAAGTTCCATGCTCTGCAATATATTGTCAAAGTTGACACTGCCGTTATGTGGGTTTTCTCCACTGATACATTGTGAGTTCATTGGACAGCGGAATCCCTTCACGTAGCTTGATTCGGTTCCGTCTCGGAATAAGTAAGGTTTTGCTGTACCATCAAGGTCAATGTATGACCCACAGTATTGATCGCTATTGATGTATGTGTCACTTGCATTCTGTGGGTTCGTCCACACACAATGACGTGTGAGAGATGATTTGAAAGATTGGACTCCGATGATTCCGAAGAGTAGCCAAAAACAAGAGATGAAAATGGAAACATCAATCAATTGTGGCAATGCAGCTCTGCAGGCGGTCAATATGGTCGTTGTACCAGTGGTCATATTACACAATCTGACAATTCTTAAACAACTGAGCGCACGAAAGAGCATGATGTGGTGCTTGGAATCGTAACCGTTTATCGAAAGAGCAAGAGATATCCAGAATGTGACCATAGATATGAAATCCACTTGCTGCCAACTATTCTTCAAGTATGCCCTCTTCAAGTGCAACGCGTCAATGTCAATCTCTTGCTTGGGAAGTAACAAGGTATTTGATTGTTGTACGCGCTTTATAGGTTGTGGAGCACCCTGCAGCAATTCTGCCCTTTCTTCTACCGACAGCGGAGAATATTTATCTTGAATGGTGTATGGCACGCGAGATGTTTGCTCATTCGATTCCTTATTATTTCTGCCAAAGTAGTCACTCTGTTCAGCTTCATCACTAGAAATGTTGTTAGAGTCATAAGGGGTCTCAGGGTACTTTCGGGGCTGCTTCGAACGTGGCAGACTCTTCAATCTGAGGAATTCGAGGAACTTGATAATGTAGTAGGGCCGGAGAAGCAGTCTTTTATCGACTCGCTGCGGTAATCCTAGCTCCTCATACATTTGGCTATCATCAATCAAACCAAATGCAATGCATTTTAAGACAACTTCTACTGTGTAAATCAAGTTTACCCCGATTAAAGTGTAATCAGCCCAATTACATCCTGAATAGTAATAGCCATCAAGAGCTGGTGGGTTCCACTGTCTGAAGGTAAGAAGAATCACCTGGAACAGAAGGAGGGCTAAAAGAAACAAGTTTGTAGACTGGTTACACGAAACCTTAAAAGCGAAACGTCTTATGGGCGATGAAGCAGGAAAGATCTTCAAAGTTTTGCCAAAAAGGTAAAGCGAGTCACGAATTGGAAATGTTCTTTCTTGGTGAGGGTTAGCAACAGGTACGTCATTTGAACCCGCATCAGAGAGATGGTCCCTATTGGCATTTTTTTGTGAATATCTCTTTTGATTATTGGGGAACGTCTCATTGCTCAAATAAAGACCGAGGCCTCCCAAGTCACCGTCGTCGTCTGCACGGTTCGTCTTGTTATTCTCATCAGTTATTGTAACGTCGGGAACACTACTGTTCTGTCCAAGCAACTGATTTGTGGAAGTGGAGAGTCTTTTGGAGGAAGCGAGATGCAAGGACGTATTTTCATCTTCCTTGGTGACGTTACTACTTTCTCTTGAAAGTGGAGGATGGGCTTCCTGCAAGGGTGATTTTGCCACGTTTCCAGAGCCTGCAATACGATCAGATACACGAACCAAGACATCAGCAAACTTAGATGTTGGTGTACCAACTCCTAAATGCAGAGGCGAGTGAGGCGATAGGCGGCCAGTTTCCAAATCATTTGCCTGAGGTGGTATAACTATCAAGTTTGGAGGAGCTCGGCGACTGGGACCGGAGCTGGGGCCAGGACTGGAGCGGGAGCTAGGACTAGAAATAGTACCCTTGTGGAAAGGAAATGGTGTTGGAGATAAGTCTGGTCTTGCCAACGAAGGGTGTTTGTGGAGTGGACTGTTGGAGGGCAAGTTCTCCAACGGAATAGTTTCGGTGTAGACATCGTCGTCGTTCAGGTATGCCCGGGCTAGGTCTGATTCTGCGCTGGAGCGGCTAGTATGCCTTCGTATGTCTTCGGCACTCTTATTGTCATGTACGGGAAACCAGTTGGCGCCCTTATCGTGGGATCCAAGAGCAAAGTTCAACCCTTCCTGCAAAGCTTCGAAGTCACTGGCTTTCGTGGCTTCATCTATGAACGATTTGGGTTCAACGTAGGGAGTTGCGTCATATTCCAGGTCCCGGAAAGGGTTGAGCGACGACAAGTTGTGCGCTGTGGAGTGGCCTGTCTGGTCAGGGTTATGGAATGGCTGGTGAGTATCTTGCGAGTCATGCGAGACGTCTGAAGTGAGATGTAGGTTTTCGTCGGGATCGATGTAGTTATCATCAAAGGGATTTCGGCTCACTCTACGCAGCAGCAAGCGGCTGGTGTTGCTGCTTCGTTCTGTGACTGGACTGGGATCCCGGCTGCTGGAGCCTCGGAACTGAGAGCCGTGCCACAAGTGGGTTGAGTCTGGTGGAGTACTCATATGCAAAAGTTATAGTATGATGGCCAAATGGAAAATCAAGGGCCGGTGCTTGGTGCGGATCCGCCGAGCCTATGGTGGCTTATTTTTTTCCACACAAAGAGACCAGTCCAGTACAACCGTTCGCGTGGATGGAGCTCTGAAGGGTAGCTCAGACAAAAGCCTATCGTAAAACAGGACACGAAGATCCAGCTACAGCAGCAACAGTCGTTAAATGATGCAGCCACAGCAGCTTTCGTGTTGCAAGCACCCTGAGAAACAACAGCAAAAGTGGTGCTAATAATAACCCCAGTGGCTCTTCAGTAGGGCTATGCCACTGCAGGTGTGCCCTATGCAGACACCTGGCTGACTGCAGGAAGTTGCGTGGGGATCCAAGTGCGGATTTGGAAAATTTCGCTGCGGACCAACCATGTCGATCTTGAAGTCGTTGCCGTCCAAAGCACGGTTGTTGGAAGTCAAAAAGGTGGCAGCAGACATATTCCAGAACCAATGGAATCCCAATAACGTAAGAAACGGAGCCAAGGTATTGCGTGCACCTTTGAAAGGTCCCCAAGTAGCATCCTACTACGGCAACAACGACGACACTCCAACCTTCAAAGACTTCAAAGAGTGGTTTCCCGAGCTTCGGTTGACAGATCCAAAGGAGGAGTACAGACTCAAGATGGTGAGAGACAGGAAAAAGAGAAACAAAGGTGCTCCCAAGAAGAAGTCGAGCTAATGTACATAGTAACTGTAAAATACACGTAATATACAGAGGAACCACAGTAGCCGTAGGCTATTTGAACAGCAACTGAACAGCAACATACTGCGGTTTTATGTGGCGCGTGGCTTGGTTCCAAAGGTGTCGGTGATATCGTCGTTGGTCACATTTGGCAAGTGTGATCGCTGCCACGGTTGGCCATGTAGATCCAGGTACCGAAGACTATCCTTGACAGAATGGCGCTGAGTGCTGGCAACTTTGGGCACATCGTCCGCGAGGTCAGCATAAGAAACATCCATCGTGTGCCAATCGCTACTGAAACCATCATTGGCTACTTTGACCATCAACTTGCACCCGTCGTCTTCTTCAAACACAAGAACATCAAGGATTTCAGCGGCCTCATACAATACATGCACCTTGTCCTTGTCGGCCACATAAACCACGATGCACTGACCAGCAACAACTATCGTAGAGTCAACGGCAGAAGTCTTGAGGTGGACCACCGTATCTATGGGTTCGGCAAATTTCAAGACGGCCCTGAGATCAAACAGCACGGTTTCTGTTTCAGTCGCTGCAAATATTAGCATGGTGTCGGAGCAGGTGACAGAAAAACGACCGTCTTGGCTGTTGATGGCATTCAAATCCGCTAGCTGGATGCCCTTGGTAATGACTTTGCGAAAAGAGGACTCATACTGCTGCCATACGTAGTGGACCCTGCGTGCCAGAAACTTGAGGTTCGTCAACTTTAGCTGGAGGACCGAGTAGCACACCAAGGTGACTTCGTTGTCCAACAAACCGGCAATTACCACGATCTCAGAATCGGCAAGGGTCATCCACTCCGCAAGGTAAGATAACGCCCCATAGGTAACCAAGCTCTTCGTAGATGCGTTTGCATTTTCATGGATGCCGTCGGTAAGCCAATTCAACGTGGCTACGGGAGAACCTCGTTGCACTTGTAGTTTTTCGGGCTTTGTTGAAGTATCGCCAAGGCCAAGAGAGTTGTACAAGTCCACGCAGAAGCCAAAGAGACTCTCGTTGGTGGAAAAGTCAAGAAGCCACTTACCGGAAGGGGACCAGCTGAGTTCTGGTGCACATAGTCGGACGGTAGACGAGTCATCTGTTAATTCAAACGAGTGAAACAAGGAACTTTCCGAGCCGGAATTGAAGTACAAGTACACGATAGGCGGCGATGGAGCATACAGCATCTGTTCACACACCACAGCCCATATTCTGTTTTCCAGACCTGGCTTCACCAAGATGCCAGAAGACGCCAATGGGGTGTCTATTGTCCACAGGATCATGGTACAGTCCAACGAGTACAATTTTGCATATATGTGGTTATCAGTGAACAACAACAATTGCTTGCAATTGACATAGGCTCCTTCTGTCGTTGAATCGGCGACCGGGGGCACCCATTGGAACTTGCAAAGGCCGTCTTCACGGCTCTGACGTATCACAATTGGCAACGACGACTCACGAATGTCATACACCAAGAGTAGGGCGTAGCGGTCCATCAAGACTGCGATCTTGGTTGCCCTGGCAGATTCCCAGGTCTGTTCCCATTCGATCTGGGAGATTTTTGGGGTGTTGTTTGTCAAGGATTTTCTCTCGCTTGGGTTTAGATATCGGCGGATATCACTGAGAATGTCTAGACTGTGTTGTTTGGTATTTGGACGGTTTCCCGTGGCTCTAATGTGCACGGTGAGAGTGGCCAAGTTGCAAAAGGCCACCATAGATCCACAAGGGGAGGGTATGGATATTAATTTATTCTTGTTGATGGACATGGTGTGATACTGGGTTGACTGGTGATTCAAAAACACGAGCGATTCAACAGAGCTGTATCGTAGCCGGCCATCAAGAAGTGCTGCTAATCAGTGGCAGTTCCATGCACAACAACGAGCATCGCGACTCCTCGCACCAAATCACATACAGGAAGAACAACAAACAAACAAGATGGGGCCCAAGAGACGGCAGCCACAGGAACAGAACAAAGCTGGTAGAAAGCCTGGGGCAAAGAAAAAGCAGCCTGTGCGGTCGCCTATCCAGCTAGGAAGCCAGCTGGAATTGATTGAAGCCGCACATGCCGTGTTGGACCACACCCACTCCAGCCAACTGGCGTCGCAAATGAGTCTGATTCTTCACAAACCGAACAGGTTGACGGCCATGATCAAGCACAACAGTTCCCAGACCTCCAACAGACGTCGGCTGAGTTTCGAGAAGGATGACGGCTTCAAATACAAACGTGGTCTGCAACAGAGCCGGCACAACGGAGCCATGGAACGATTAGAACACGAAGTCCAGCAGCTTGAAGAAGAGTACGATGAATTGGATGGCGTGAACTCGGTGGCGGTTCCCAAGAAACTCCAGCAGCGTCCACGAGGCACCGCTGCTCCCCGAGATCGGAAACCAGCTTCCAGGCTCCTGCGCACACAAGAGATCAAGAACCAGCCACAGCTCTCGTCACCCATCAGGCTGCCCAAGTTTGTGGCTGGTGCCTCCGACGACTTTTCGTCAGACGAGTACGTGGAGCAGGTATCGCACGAACGGATCCGGCTTGCCCAGCCGGCGAAGCGGTCCAAGCCGGGCAGCAAGAGACGCACATCCTACTACAACCGGGGAAAACGGTTGTCGTCCATCGGCAATGGGTTCGAAGGCTTGCCGCACGACGACGTGAACCCCAGCGACTACTATAAGCTCGTGAACTCGGATCTTCCCGAGCCCCAGCGAATGCGCCAGCTCTTGGTGTGGACGATGCGCAAGCGCCTCCAGGACGAAGACCAGCCTGCAAGCGGCGACGACCAGACGGTGGTGAATATCGCCAAGGTGATCAAGGACGAAGTACTCCAGCAGTTGGTCTCGGGGGAAATAAACATAAACTGGTATAACCGTGGACAAGACAACGAGGACGCACCCGAGATCACCCTCCCCAACCCTCTCAACACGCAAAACGAGGCCAACCTCCGCACATTCAGAAACAAACTACAAGACCTCATTGCCGAACAGCAGCAGTGGCGGACCAGCCACCAGCGAGCCATTGCACCCATCAAGCAGTCCACTATCAAAGACGCCAACGTCGAGTTGGACCCCTCCACCGCATCCACCTACGATTCAAAGGTGCTTGACGGAACACTACTCCACGAACTCGAGGCATCTGCCGAAGACATCACATCCCACCATACCGCAGACGAGGTGAAAGCAGCCATCGAGAAACTCTACCATTTATCGTATCGACTAGACAGGGCCCTGGACCTTGTGGGGAAACTCCAGCACCAGCAGTTTGGTCCCCAGCTTTCACAGCTTCTCAAGAAGTATATGAACAAGACGACAAATCCTACGCCCACCACCCGGCAACTACTCCGAGGACTCACGAGAATTCCTCAGGATTAATATGTATACTACCTGTACCATTACAATGTGTAACGAATACAATTATCACCCCGCATTCAGCATGCTGTGCCGCACGCACGGTTACAATACTGACGGGTTAGCGCCGCATACACCCTAACTTAGGATTCTACCCGTCGGTTTTCGGACTTTTTCCCGACCTGCATGATTGTTGCTACGCCAGTAACTGCACAATCCCCTCACAGTTGCCGCAACCGTGAGGGTTGTGTTCGGATGTCTCAAAACGGCTCCTTATTCTCTCATATTGTGAGTTACGCGTGCATGATATGCTATGAAGTATAAATAGATAGCAACTGCAAAAATGGTTGTATATACTCCCTTGGGTCCGAAAGACCACCATAGACACCCTACTCCTCCTGCGGATACCTACAGCGAGGATATAGCGTTACAAGACCGTCATCTAAACTCCAGTCCACTCTGGGACCTGAATCTCGATCTGCAACATATCACCTACAGCTTCCGCCGACCCCTATCGACGTTTTCCAAGACTCGCCATTTCATAACCCAGCTTGTTCATCGACGCCGTAGAGCTATCCAGATCATGATCGTTGCTAACATCGTGGTGTTTTTTGCCTTGCACCTTTGGTTCACCGGCGAGTCATTCTCGTTTCCTTTGAAGGAGGACAACTTGACACGGACTCCGAACTCGGAAATATCTCGGGCTAGCTTGGCCAAGGGCCGCGAAGCTCTTTATGCCATTATTCACGACAAGTTGAACCAGGATCTCTTTGTGCAGCTCGAGGGCTTGAATCACGATTACTTCTTTGACATCGAGTCGAACACTGTGGGCACGGCATCGTTCCCCGTGTTCAACCAGTACCAACGCCAGCCATATGTCTCCAATGGCTATATTGGAAGCCGGATCCCAAATTTGGGACAAGGGTACACCGAGGACCAGAAGGGTAATTCTTCTGAGGCTACGGAAGACGACCTTTCCAACGGTTGGCCATTGTTCAACAAACGCTACTCGGGCGCATTTATTGCTGGCTTTTACGACATACAGAAAAACACAACTGGAACCAACTTTCCCGAACTTTTAGAAAATGGTTATGAAAGCGTGATTGCAGCTGTCCCTCAATGGACCACGCTCTCTATCACCACCCAGAAGGACGGCAAACAATACGTACTTGACCCTGCAGACCAGGATCAATATGCTGACACCGTCCAGAACTACCTGCAAACATTGTCCTTCGCTAATGGTGTTGTAACTACCGCATTTATTTGGCTTGATGATATCTATGTAAGGTACGACATCGCAGCCCACCGTGAGGACTTAACCTTGGGCTTGGTGAACCTTCAGGTCGCTAATTTAGGCGACAAGGAACTCAACATTGACATACAAGACGAACTCGACTTTGACTCTTCATCTAGATGCCAGCTTATTAACGTTGGTGATGACAAGGATGGCATTTTCATCCAGTTTCTGCCTCAGTTACTTGATAAAGTGTATGCTACAATATACTCGAAGTTAAAGGCATCCAAGAAGGCAACCAAACAACTGGTCCAGTCTTCAGCTACAGCAGTGAAGAACACCCAGTCTTTCAAAATCGACTCTAATTCGACGGTCCTGGTGACCAAATTTGCTGGAATTGTTTCTTCGGACTTGGATGAATCGAAGTACAAGTCAGTTAACTCGACTTTCGATGATGCAAAACATATCACCTCCAAGTACTCGTCAGTTGATAAAGCTCTTTCATCCCATCAATTAGCTTGGGACAAGTTGTATGGCTCGGCTCTCGCTGTTACCGTTCCAGACGATAGAATGGTCACCTTAGCTGTTAGAGCTTCTGTTTACCACATGGCTGCAAACACTCGGCTGGATGCTAATGGGGTCACAGCAGCTCTCGGAGTCGGAGGCTTATCGTCAGATTCATACGGAGGAATGGTATTCTGGGACACTGACCTTTGGATGTTGAATGCAATTCTTCCATTCTTCCCTGATCATGCAAAAAGTATCGTCAATTACCGGTTGCACCTTCATGACCAAGCGCTTCAAAACATCAAAGATTACAGGCCGGATTTCACTGGAGCAGCCTATCCTTGGACGAGTGGCAGATATGGAAATTGTACTGCAACTGGCCCTTGCTTTGACTACGAATACCATATCAATATAGCCGTTGCAAGAGCTGCATGGGAGTACTACTTAAGTGGCGCAGGAGATGACAAGTTTCTTGAGGAAAGTGCATATCCATTGATCATCGATTCGGCTCAGTTCTTATCTGACTACGTGGAATACAATGATACTCTTAAGCAGTTTACGACGAAAAACTTGACAGACCCAGACGAATATGCCAACCACGTGGACAACGGAGCCTATACAAACGCTGGAATATCTTTGAACATGAAATGGGCTATTGCAGTTGCGAAACACTTAAAAAAGACTTATACGTCCAGGTTTGATCACATTGTCGAGAATATGCACTTGCCTGAAGCCGATAATAAACAGCGAGCAACGTTGGAGTACACTGGTATGAACTCCTCGGCAGCTATAAAACAAGCAGATGTCATAATGTTAACATACCCATTCGAAAATGAATTGATTTCTGATGAACAGGCATACACAAATATGGAACTATACTCCTTGAAGCAGGTCAGTTATGGCCCTGCCATGACTTTCCCTATATTCTCCATCGTTGCCTCCGACTTGTCAGAAAGGGGATGTGCTTCACAAGCATATTTGCGTAAATCCGTGCAACCATTTTTACGTGGCCCTTTTGCACAGTTTCTGGAACAGAATAATGACAACTTTTTAACGAACGGTGGAACGCATCCAGCATTCCCTTTTCTTACCGCCCATGGTGGATTCATTCAGACTATGCTCCAGGGATTTATGGGCTTTAGATACGATTTTGAAATCGATGATGATGACAAAATTAACAGGATTCTTAGGGTTGACCCGGTTTCAATACCATGTTTACCTAACGGAATTCAGGTATCAGGTATAAAATACATGGGTCATACCCTTTCCTTAACTATCAACGAGACTTCTTTCATTGTTACCGATGTTTTGAGTGAATCAAGTGCACCAAAAACTATAAATTTAAGAGTTGGCAAGCGGAATGATAAGCATGGTAAATATGAGCTTGAAGCAGGTGAAACATTAACTTTCCCATTGTTTGAAACTCAGCTCTCGATTCCTGGTAGTATTTCAGAATGTGGATCGGCCACATTTTACAATATCACTGAAGGCTCATATGGTGACGTTCCTTTATTAATCAATGATGGAGATAACACAACTCATTGGCAACTGAAATATAACGATTCATCAGCCAAAATTTTGGTCGACTTCAAGAAAAGTCGGAATTTAACAGGTGGCTATATCAACTGGGGTGACAAGCCACCCACTTCTTTCAGCTTATCTTCATTCAATTATCATGCACCTTTGAACAACGTTTCCTCGATATTTGGACTGGTAGATTTCGATACAGATGTTCACGAAAGATACAGATACTCACAGGTCGACAATGTGGTGAAACAGTCGGACGTATTCGATCAAGTGTTACTGCAGAATGTGGATATTTCGGCACCATTTGATGCTGAAGAGTATGCGACCGTCGAAGTACCTGATCGTTACAATCTCACGTCGTTCAAGTTTGAAGAACCAGTCCCGGTGCAATTCTTGTTAATTGAAGTGACGGGAATACATGATACAGAAACAATTGACGATTCAACCGGAGGAGCAAAGTTATATGAAGTCGTTTTTTACGACTAAAATTAAAAAGTACATAGGGCAAATAGTGAAGTATGTGACAATTTATCTACTTTAGGCTTCGCAATTAGCATTAGCAACATAGCAGGCTAGTTCGCTTCGGCCATACTAATAAGCCTCTTCAAACCTGGGTACCACTTGTCTGTCTGATCGCTATGGTTCGTTGCAAAGTCAACGATCAAATTAGTAGCAGTTACAAAGTCTCTAGCCTCCAAAGAGGAACATACCCTCTTTAATTCTTCAACCGCTTCTGGAGTCAACAAATCATCGTTGTTCAAGTGATCAAAGAGGATGTTCAACCTCTTTTCCATATCCTCAACATGTTTTGCGTACTTTTCGGGGATTGTTGGTTTCACTACTTGCCTCAAATTGTCTAAGGAAGTGAAAATCTGAATAGATTTCTCAGGTATGTGAGACCGGTCCCCAGCAGGATACTTTGGTTTTGTAGGCGGAGGAGTAATTGCAACAGGAGTAGGAGCACTTGAGTGCTTAGTCTTTGGTTGCGTCAATACAGGACCAGGAGGTGGCAACACGCTGCCTATCTTTGAAGGAGGTGCAACCCCGCTCGCAGGTGCAAATGATCCAGTTGGAGGAGGAAGGATTCCAGAAGATTGGACTGTGTGTTGCACGGGAGGCGCGTATGGGTTTTTAGGTGGTGCACTAGGCGATGAAAAGCTTGGTGTTCCTGATCCAATTGTAGGCGTCTGTGGTTGAGGAGCAACTGTCGACGTTGGAGGAGCATATTGATTTCTCAAGTTTGTTGAACTTTTAGCCGAAGGCGCGTACGGATTTTTGGGTGGAAGAGGAGCCGGGCCAGTTTGCGGAACGGTACCATTGGTTGCCTCGACAGGAGTGTTGGCATTTGGAGGGGGCGCATACTTGGAGTTCAACTGCGAAGTTGGTGGAGGAGAAGCAACAGTTGAAACCGTGGGCACTGTAGTTCTGGAACTACTTCTACTTCCCTTTGGTGGAGGACCCGTAAATGAAGAATTACGCTTTGGAGCAGTGAAGTTACCTGATGGAAGAGCAGGGCTCACCGAAGGAGATACAACGGCCGCTGGAGCTGCTCTACGAGAAGTAGTCTTTGGCTTAAATGCATCAGGCAAATCGTTCCATCCTTCCGTTTCTTGCCTATAAGCTGGCTTTGGTGGACCAGTCACGGCAGGTGGTGGTGGTGGGGCAGACACTGGTTCGGGAGCGGGAGCAACAGCTGCTGGCTTATAGGGATTAAATGATGCAGCCCCTTGTGGTGCGTAAGGATTGGCAGCTGGTGCCGGTTTAGAATAGATCGATGACGTCGAGTTCACGGGAGGACGAGAGGATACCAGTCCTTGACGTGGCTGTGTCATCGAAGCAAACGCGGGTGATGGTGACAAAGGATTGCTTGGAGTAGCATTAACACTTGCTCCTAAGTAGGCAGGTTGACCGGCAGGTGAGAAGGTTTGGTTTGTTGGCAAAGGTGAAGGAACCTTTCCAACGCCTGACGGCTTCCCATAAGAGCGAGATGGAGCAACCTTTGGTGCTGCGCCTTTGGCCTTAGTTGCTTGTGGCTCAACACCTGAGGCACGAAGGATTCTATCCTTCTCTGTCTTCAATCCACCAAAGTCAGCAGGCAAAATCAGGAGGAACTTTTCAGCTAATTCAAATTGACCGTAGCCTGCAACCAAATTTACATACTCAAGAATAGCATTGCAAATAGGTTCAATCGAAGGACCACCCAAAGTCTCAGTTGATTTAGAAATGGATCTGTATGCAGAAAGCTTCTCCATGAAATTATTGAGAGACTTGAAATGGGCATCAGAAGGCGAAGAGATATCTTCGTTTGGGGATTCCAAAAGCAGCTTCTCATATGCTGGTAATTCCTTCAACCATATTGACGCAATCTTGTCAAGGGCATTACCCGCAAGGTAGCAAGCCATTGCATTGTTCCGATCCTCGGCATTTGGTGGGTCGTTGGCATGTAAGATTCGGTCACCCAAATGCGTGATCTTTTCACTCAAGTCACTCTCATCCTTGCTGAAGGCAGCAATGGCAGACGCAATCTCCTTCCAAGACTTGACATCCCCATTGGCCACAATGTCAGTAATATCCTTTGAAGAAGCATTGTAAATCAATCTTGCAATTTCATCACCCTTAGTGTTCGTAAAGTATGCATTTCTCACCTTAGCCTTAGCCTCAGGAGACGCATCAAGAGCAAGTACAAGCGCTGCCGACAATTTTTTCTGGTCCAAGCAAGCGCTAACTGCCTCCTCGATCTTGTTAGTCAAAAGCAACTTGATGATCTCTTTATCAGCTTCACTATGTTCGCTGTTGCGGATCGTGAATTTACCCTCGGGTACGAAATCGGGAATTGACTTCACTGGGCTCTCTCCAAGATGATCAAAGAAGTCGTCGTCACCAGCATCCTTGGCAGGCTCCTCCAGAGAAGCATCGTCAGTCTTCTTTCCATTAACCTGCGCCTTTTCTGCTGGTACTAATTCCTTAAGGAAACCATCTTTACCGATGCCAGATAACTTCAGCAAAATCTCCCAATCTTTCTTTTCAACTGAATCAGCATTTAAATCCTGAATCTTTTTGTCAATGATGTCCTTAAAGTCATTGCTCTTGAGGGCTTCTTGGAATTTGGAGGATGATTCCACAATTGCAGCATTTTTCACAAACGGTTGAATCTTTACAACCGATTTGCCTGATTCGGAGCTAACCAGTACAAGTTTGGAACCGAATCCAAAGGAAACGTTCAGGGTACGTTTGAGCCAAGCTGGAGCCTGATGAACTGTAAAAACAGGTTGCTGGGTTTCAGTAGTAGATATTTCGTTCCAGAAATCACTGTCATTTTTGGTTGTCACCTTCGAAGACACTGGAGGGGAAGTATCTTGCAAAGATTGTACAACAATCTTTCCGTCGAATGATGCAGTTGCAAAAATTTCAGGGGCAGAAGGAGCAAATCTGGTTTGAAAGGCCCAGTTAGCCGTAGTGGGATACTCGCCAAGTTTCTCACCCTTGATTGGATTCCACAAAATGGTGGCATTATCTTTTCCACTAGAAATCAAGATTTCTGGATCTTGCTTACACCAATCCAACGACAAAATTCCTTTCTTATGGCCACGCATAATTTTTTCTGGTGCATTAGCATTTTTAAGATCCCATGTTAAGATCACAGCATCGCTGTCGTTGCCAGTGGCAGTGACGAGCTTCGTTGACTGAGTTGGATGCCATGCCACACAAGAAAAGTTGGCGCTGTACGACAAGTGGAGAACCTCTCTCTTTGCCTTTAAATCCCAGATCGACGTGTAGGCCGAGTTACCAGTGCTGGCAAATATATGGCTGACTGAGTTGTTCCATGCCACACATGTAATTTCGTCCATGGGCGTCATGGCTTTGCCAGGAGCAAATGGATCGGAAAGATTCTTGGTATCCCAAACAAATATCTGTCCATTAGATCCACCCGAGAGAAGTACATGATCTTGAGAGGGGTTGAATTGAAGCGTCTTGACAGGGCCAGAATGAACTGAGGACTTGGATACGGAAGCTTTCTGCAAGTCCTTGGATTTGATCAACTCATTCGCGTCCCACAACTCAATTGTACCATTTTCAAAGGCTCCCGCAAGCAAACCTTTGGGTCTTCCCTCGAACGGCTTAGACCATGCAAGTGCGTAGAAGCGGTTATCAACCAGAGCAGAGAAAATGGGTTCTTGACTGTTGGTGGCCGAGAAAATGTCCCATATATCAAGGGAGGATGACGAGCTGAAGTCAGCATCTACCGCGCCGGCAACTGTTCCGCTTGCGAGTAAAGGCAAGGGTTCATTGTTCCAAGCAAAAGTAGATGTCTTGGATATTTCCTCGATCTTCATGACAGGTGAAATCGACTGTAGCGTGTAGTGAAATTTGACAGATTCAAACTAAGGACCGAAGCAGCAATTGAGACGGATTTAAGTTCTATGGACTGTGCAAACGATACTAGGACCCGCTGCTGTCTTCAATATTGCAAAATACTCAGCGTAGCTTCACTTAATACCAGAGGTAAAGGAAACGCTAGTGTCAACATTTGCTACGCCGCGATTTCGTCAACGTATCCTTAATATTATGTAATTATGTATTTGTGCTTATGTCATTGACAGGTGACACGAGACCCTAAGGTTACCTACGTTAAAGTGCAAGAGAATGCATGGCTGGGTAAGTCTGGCAGATTATGGCTACTCCAAGGATCTGCGAGTCATAAAAGTTACGCCTTTAGCTTATTTTTGTGACCATACTGTAGGGGATGCTATAATACTCATTTGGTTAATAACCTTTGGATAATGGACAGCATGCATTGTGTGACCGTATGGCACCTGTGGCATGCACTTAGATGGTTAGTGTATTCCACGTTCTTTTCCGAAGTCTTCGAAATCGAAGAAACCAAAATGTGTAATGCCACCAATGGCTATGCTCGACCAATTGGCTAGCATGAGTATTGCCAACAGGTTTTAAACGAAGCTTCATCCGCCTGCCCTACTTCTTCTATCGGAATCAGTGATTTAAGACGGTTCAGTATGTCCCAAACTCATCTACTGCATTTTGACATGTATATAGTCTGGACCGTTTTTGCTCTTCGCGCATAGAAGTTGAAGGCACAGATGTTACGAAAATGACGACGACGGACGATGAATCAGATATAGACAACATTGATATTGTGGCAGACTATGAAAGTAGCATAGACACACTGAGTCCGGATATCAGTCCGTCACTACATCTTTTCACCCAGGAAAGCGAACTACAGGATTCCATTTACCGACTAACGCATGCTCTTTGTGATCCATTGAAACAGCCACCAGACAATGACAAGCAAATACTCAGTCTCGACTTTCTAGCCGACATCCTTATCCCTCTATCATACCACAAAGTTTTGCAAGCGTCAAATTTCGACCCAGACCAAGAAAATAATGTGCATTTCATCAAGTTCACCATGTCAACGTTGTACTTCCGCTTGTACTGTGCGCTCCAGCAAACGTTGAATACCCACGATGAGCTTAAACTACGTAACATAGACAACTCCACTGACCATTGGTTCGAGAACATGCACCATTGGATCCCATCGAAGGAGGTCCAGCTGCGGCCCCACCAATTCAAGGTGCTTTATTCCATGTCCTGTTTACTTCTCGTGGCAATCTACAAACTATTTGCTCCGGAGTCGCCCAAAGAGCCGTACAACTTGACGAAAAATCCATATCTTTTTCATCTTATTAGATCATGGAAGTGCCATACCAATGTGATATTGCTCGCATTGGAGATTGACCGAAGAAACGAAATGCTTAACGAAATAGAAGACTCAGACGAGTTACAGACCCCAGAGATATTGTACAACGTGCTAGAAGGGTCTAGTGCCATCAGAAGCGTACTTGCATGGATTCTTAACCTGAATCCCTCCGTCGATATATCCGATACCGACCTGGATTACGACCTTTTTGAGGAACCGGTGGTGGACCTGCTAGTAGACATAAAAGAAGTTGCCTTGTTGGACTTTGTACTTCCATTGAGCCGGAACAAAGTCAATGGTGGCGCCCTTCAAGTTGACATGAGACTAGTTGTTCTTGCATTAATAATCATCAGAAACGGCACCCATGTGTTTGCCGAGTCTGATTCGTCCAAAGAGCCTTCTGAAACATATACTTCCCGCAAGCAAGCACAGCAAGATGCAATAACCTCGGTTGGAGACTTGTTGGTGGACTTGGAGTATGATGACCGATTTGACGAGGACATCCGCTATGTATTCACATACGAACTAGACGGGTCAGAGGACGGCGACGACGACGACAAATCGTCACTCAAGGACCAAGCAGGCTTAGGGCAAGTTGCAATAGGTGAAAACTTGGAATACACCGACGAATTCAAAGAAGTGATCAAATGCTTCAAAGCAGCACCAGACGAAGCGAAGCGAATGTTCATATTCGATGATGTCACAGATCTTGGCTACCTCTTGAAGTATGTCACATTGGGCATGCTGACACCTTCGAGCATAGGACAAGACAAGGTGTTAGGGCAAGTCCTCTTGAACTCCATCGCGTATGCCAAAAGCGTATCATCAGAAACCCAGTTCTACCTTTATCCCGGGATAGTGTTAGGCTTCTTGAGAATGCCTGCCTCGATCGAGGATATCGAAGAATGCCGCAAAAAGAATTTGTTTCTACTCCCCATCTTCCCAATAACAAGCTTTGAGTTGTTCCTCAAAAACAATACCCAGCTTGCTCGAAGCACGTTGGACGAGTTGATGATGTTTCCTTATACGAGACGCAAAACACTTCAGTTTTTGGCTGAAGACCAAAACCTAAATCCTCTCATCATCGACTATGTATACGAGCTTGTGTCGGGACTCCGGGGCCGGAAGGAACATAGTGGATACTCTTTCAGTCGCCGCGGTGGAAAAGTCATCTTGGACCCCCGGGAGGTGCAACAATTTTTGCATAGCTTCCTAGGACGGTGCAGTGAATACTTTGCTGCTGTTGATGGGATAGAAGATTCTCATGGAAACCGGGTGGTGCTTCCTGAATCTGTGGCCAAGAAGAACATGCTGTTATTGTGTCTCATGATTGACCGATTAGTGGCACAGGGGGTCATATCTCTCGGCGGTAGTGAGCGGCCTGGAACCTATAATACAGAACTCAGGGAGTTGCTTATTGACTGGATAGGGAAAGTGAAAGAGGCACGCAGGATCTACTTCCAGATTGGCTCGGCGTTGTATCAAGTTGCACAGGAGGAAAGACCCAAGCAAGTAGAGTACTCTCCAGAAAAACACGAGGAACGGCCACAAAAGGATAACGGTGTCAGGGGTTACGGCATTTCCAAAAGCACAATGTCCAAGATTGAGCGCTGTGATTCCAGCGCCGAGTTTAGTGCCTACATTCAAAGCTCCAGCACCGTGCAAGCCGAATTCGACAGCTACGTGGAGAGGTTGAAAAAGTACATAACGGCCATGCTGACCACGTCAGAGCTCAGCCCAGACTTCCCTGCGTCGGCTGTGATTGGTGACCTCCGCTTTTTCCTCGACAACTTCAATCTTCTATGCAAGGTGGACTACTTTGCCGGCGCTATGTTTGAAGTGTTTGAGGCATGTGTCAGCACCGAGCCCAAGTTATCCGAAAGCGAATTCAGCGAGGCATTCATCAACGGCGACACTGAGTACAAGGAGAACAAAAGGAAGAAGAAGAAGAAGAAGAACAAAAAAAAGAAATGAGCTGGGTCGTTTTGCAGCCAATGCAACCGTGCTGCCTCCGAGTCAGCTCGAGTCACTACCATACAGGACAGGACTCAAACGGGCGGTTCTAGCGCGGTTAATTGCATCATGTTTAGAACCCAATTGAAGTCCCTTTTTCTCAAACCCAAGATTATGTCTAGATCCAATTCTTCTCTTACACCTGTACGTGTGCCATCTGTGCCCATTTCCAATCTTCCTTGCTAACATTCAGGTCAAGACTGCTAACGCGCCCCCACCAGCTGCCTCTTACTCTCAGGCAATCAAGGTGAACGGTAAGTATATCGGGACAATGAAGCTACAAACTACGGCTACGTAGCAGCTCCATCCCCTAGGACTCGATCCGGAACGAAAACTAACCCCAGGCTTCATCTACGTTTCGGGCCAGATTCCATACACCCCTCAAAACCAGCCATTGTCCGACAGCCCAAGCATCGAGGAACAAGCTGAGCAAATCCTCCAAAACGTGTCCAACATCTTGGACGCCTCCAACTCCTCCTTGAACCACATCGTCAAGAATACCGTGTTCTTGACCGACATGAAGGCCCAGTTCGGAGCCTTCAACAGCGTCTACGCCAAGTACTTCAACGAGCACAAACCTGCGCGCTCCTGTGTCGCTGTCAAGGAGTTGCCATTGGGCGTCGACATTGAAATGGAGTGCATTGCCGTGGAGAAAGACGACTCCAGATTGTAGGGTGTGGTCCCCACCCTCTATATAGTCCTGCAGATAGTGAAATATGAGCCCTATGTGTATACACGTGACGCTGTCGCACCGACACTCTCTGAAAATTTTACCTAGCACCATCTCTTGCAAACAGTAACCGACTTCGATATGGCTCAACGTGTAACCTATAGAAGAAGAAATCCATGTATGTACAGCTAAGAAACGCTGGCTTTATGAATTGAGTCAGCTGTGAGCATTTCCAGCATTGTGAGCATTTTGGGCATTTGGGGAACACTTTTACCGAGAATCCGTAGACGAACACTGATGAATCCCGGCTCGATCTATACTGAGGACCTATGTTTCTGTCGAAATTGCTTTTCCCGTGTTTATGATGCTATATGTGTTTTTTTTCCAGTATACTAACAACCAGACAACACCAGATCCAACAAGATCAGGGTTGTGAAGACCCCAGGTGGAAAGCTCGTGGCTCAACACGTTAAGAAGCAGGCCACCAGACCAAAGTGTGGTGACTGTGGTGACGCTTTGCAGGGTATCTCCACCTTGAGACCAAGACAATACGCCCAGGTTTCCAAGACCCACAAGACTGTGCAAAGAGCATACGGTGGATCCAGATGTGCTAACTGTGTTAAGGAGAGAGTTGTCAGAGCATTCTTGATCGAAGAACAAAAGATCGTCAAGAGAGTGTTGAAGGACCAACAAGAGAAGGAGAAGAAGGCCAAGAAGTAAGTACATAACTGCATAAACATACGGAGTCCTTAGTGTAGATTACACCATTGATATGCCTGAGTGTAACGAGTTAGAAGAGTAAGAAAGTTAGAAGAGTAACACTCTTCGATACACTCTTCGTGATTCGTCTTCAATACCATGATACCTTGATATCGGTTTAAATTCCTCTTGTCTGCTGGGAATCACGAAGAAAGACTATCAGCAGCATGTCGCTGGGTTCTACATGATCGAGTTGCAACCTCATGGTATAGTGAAAACACTGTTACAGTCCAGCTCAACAAGGTTATGGGAGAAGATAGGTATACCTCGATGCGACGATGTAACGCCATTTCTGACCATGCAGCAGTGTTTCCCGACCCAGTTGCTTTGACAGTCAACTCGAACCGAGTATAGGCTTGCGCTAACATCCTCTTTTAGCGCGGAAATCATAAGCGAGATGGCTTCCTAGTGGGGTGATGCCTGCTACACGACATGCATTTTCGCCACAAATCGTGGTTGGCAGATACCAGCGCAGCAGGTCCCGGCATACCTCTGAGTCTCTCCCAGCAGGACATTTTCCCTGGGAGCATGTCTTGTATCAGTTTGCAATGTAACGGATCATCCCTGAAAACAGGCTCAACCACTCACAACACCTTCGTAGAACTTACTAGATGATTGTACAAGACTATAACCACCAGGCCAGCTTCTCAAACACGCGCAAAGCCCCCGTGTGTTGGCTCCGTTTCTGACTCACTTCCTGTTCTTGCTTTTGCCGCGACTGGTCATACATGTTCCATGCGGCGTGCGGCCTTATCTACTGATAAGGACAGGTATAAATGGGCTGCAAGATAATCGCGCCCGGTATTATGGAACAGCTGCAATTAAAACACAACCTTTCCAACATATACATACCTGAGGCACGAGATATAGCTCGCGCCACCGTGCCCAAGTACCATCCCTGTTTGATAGTCCAGGACTCGCAGACAGATGTCACCAAGGTGAAGCCGTGTGGCTGCGCCGACACCTACTGTGTGACCAAGGCGCCGGAGTGGATTCCACGGGCCAAATGATCCCGGGTGGTCTACAAGTGTTTTGTTGTAGTCGTGTGCAATAGAGGCTATTCAGTTCAGAAATAGAAGGATTCGTTATCATACGCCGTAGACTCGCCGCTGATTCCGTCACAGTCTTTAGGGAGGGTCTTCGCATCGACTTTGTCTAGGGTGGTTTTGGTATCACAATTGTAGAGGCACTTTTCGTCGGGCTTGTGGGGCGGCGGCGGCGGCAGGTGGTGGTGGCCGTTCTTCTTCATGAGTTTCCAGCTGATGGCGTTGCCAAACACTCGGGAGGGATAGAACGGGACGAACGTGACGCAGGCCAAGAACACCATGAGTGCGTCCAAGGTCATGATGAACTTTTCGTGGGTTATCAAGAAGCCTGTCCAGCCCTGGCTGAGTTCTGCCACCCGGTAGGCGCACCGGACGTAGACAAAGAGCACCGCTATCGACACCACTGCCGGCATGAGGCCAAAGAGGTGGCCGCGGCGCACGTCGGAAAACTGCGGGTCGTAGAAGGGTTCGAGCTGGTGGCGGTAGTGTTGCCCCTTGGCGGTGTTGAGCAACAAGTGCCAGCAGCGGGCCCACGAGAAGCGGAAGCTGGGGTCGGCACGGAAGTTGGCCTTGAAGAGCATGTCGCACCAAAAGAGCACGAACAAGGACATGGAGAAAAGCTGGAACGCGATGCCGGCGATCATGATGTTGGTGCCCAACGGATCAAAGATGTAGCGGCGCACCTGGATGGCGGCGATAGCGCCGCCCACCGCCTGGGTGAGCAAGCTGAGCACGTCGCAGAAGATGAACAGGTAGGTGTACCACTTGGGCGGGAGGATGCCGAAGGTGCCGTAGATGGTCTTGAGCTGGCCGAGGATGTAGTAGATGCCGGCCATGACAAACGCCGGCGCCATGGTCAAGCAGATGATCTGGCACAAGTACTTGTCGGGGTTGGCAAAGTCGGACGCTGCCAACGCGCGGGCCAAGTAGCCGCAGAACTCGAGCACGGTGCCGCAGGCGAGGCACACGCCAAAGTACACCTGCTTGCCGGTGCATATCCAGGCCACGAAGAGCACAAAGAGCAAGCCAAACAACGCGGCAAAGATGGAGTTGGCCGGCACGCTCAACGCGTTGGTGTAGAGGTTCAGGTCCCACTCCAACGCCTGGAGGTTCAAGGTGGCATTGAACATCAACTCGTGGGCGATGGAGATGTTGGCGGTGGCGGTTGGGTTGGCGGTGGCCAAGTACTTTTCTGCCTCGATGATGGTGAGGGATGCAGCGGCGCCGCGGAGCGCCTTGGACACCTGGTACAAGACCGGGGTCTCGGTGGCGGTGACGGCCACTGCAGACGCCGAAAGCACCGTTTGCCAGAGGCCGTCAGCGTGGGTGGTGGCGATGGACGAGAGGGTTGTTTTGGTGGGGATGGAGGTGGGGGTCCAGGTGGGAAGCGAGCGGGCCGCGCTCTGGGTGGTGATCTGCTCGAACCAGCCCATAAGTGGATACAAAACCCCCGATTCTGCGGCCTATTTAATAACGTTACCCACCATCGCCGGTGAGGAATAAGCCCCACTGATCTTACCGGATTGGGTATTGTTTGGGGTGCGGCGGGCGACAGCCAGAAACCAGGAGCAGGGGTAGCCGGACAGACCGATATCTATTTGGGGAGTGTAGAACTATATACATCTGGCCGGCGGCAGCTTTGGAGCAGCTTGGTGGCAGCTTTGGAGCAGCTTGGTGGCAGCTGCGAAGCAGCTGTGAACAGGAGCTTTGGAGCAGCTTTTGCAGCAGCTTTGGTGGCAGCTGCGAAGCAGCTGTGAACAGGAGCTTTGGTGCAGCTTTTGCAGCAGCTTTCAGCAGCATTTGTAGCAGCTGCGACAGCCGCTAGCTAGCAGGCAGAAACTCGCGGGCCACCTGTTCCCTCTTCCAGAACTTGAGTAGCAAGTCGCCGTAGTTCTGCATGTCCTCGACCGAGATCATGAGCTTAAAGTCGAGAAGAAGCAAGAATTGAAGCTCGAGGTAGTTCAACTCGTCGAGCGGCAAGCCTCCCACCTTGGCGTACCGCAAGTTCTTGTAGAAGATGTCGGAGAAGAACTTGGACGACACGGTGATGCCGGAGATGATGAGCCGGTGGATGTTGTAAGAGTCCATGACAAAAAGCTGTTCTGCTTCCTGCTTGTGCTGGAGGTTGTTGGCCTTTTTTGCAATTCTATCAAAGTAGACGAGGAGCGAGAGGAACACCTCGTTGGTCACGGGGCAGTACTTGAGCACCCGCGCGAGGTATGCATGGAGGGAGATGCCCGGCACGTTGGCGCCGTGGAACGCCAACACGTTGGCGAGGTACTTGTTCTTCATCTCGTCGTCGTCCTCGGCAATGCTGTCGGCGTCGCCGTTGTTTTTGCGTTCTTCCTTGAGCCGCTGGCGCGCGGCAATGGTGTTGTCGAAGTGGTTGGGGTGGAGTTTGTCGTTGGCCTCGATGATCTTGGTGAGGAGCGACGAGAGCATCAAGATCAAGTCGTTGACGGGGTACTCCACGATGTTGAGGTGCTCCTCGTCGCCCAGAAGCGTCAGGAGGTATTCGTGGTACGTCATGTAGTGGTCGGGCGCCGCCGGGGCCACCTGGGGAAGCGGCAATGCCTGGGGCACGGTGGGTGGTGGGAGCGAGTGGGGCACCTGCGGCACCTGCGGCACCTGGGGCACCGAGTGTGGGTTCGGCACCGAGTTGACGCCCGGGCGCAACTGCGGCGCAAACCCCATCATCGACGGCTGCAGCGCCGTGGTGGTTTCCATGGAGATGTTGGTGGTGGGCGACGCCACCGGCGGCCGGTAGCTGGGGTACAGCAGAAACTGCGGCGGGAGCGATGACGAGTGCGAGTGGTTGGAGACGTACGACAGGCTCACCACCGTGGGGGTGTTGTGGCCCGAGGGCATGTAGTCGTGGTACGGCTGGTACGGCTCGCCGGCGTCGTACTCGTACGACTGCGACGGTATGAACTTGTTGGAGGTGCGGGCCGGCGACTCGAGGTACGACGGCGGGTTCTGGTACTTGTCCACCGGGGACTGTTCGGACTGGGATAGTAGGTTGCGGGTCAAGTTGGAGATCCTGTGGGCATCGGACATGGCGTGGGGGCTAGAACATCAATTGGACGCAGGGCAGCCTGGGTGGCGGGCGGCAGGTGTCGGCGGAAGGTGTCGGCGAAAGGCGTCGGCAGGAGGCAACGGATCCAGGGAGACTGGAGGCTGGGCCGGTGATTCGTGGGGGCAGCGGCGGCTGGGGGGCAGGGTTGGGGACAGTCGTCGGAAATACAGCACAAACAGAAAGCGGGTTCCGCTGGTGACGCTCCTCAAATTAATCGACAATCCGCTTGGATGTTCCGCTGCGGGAGTGACACAAAACCGGGCGTGGGTACTAAATGGGCCACGGCGGTGGGGGAGACTACAGACGGCCGGCGCGGGATCTGGGGGCAGCAGGGGGTGTTATGGCCACCAGGCTGTGTTGCGGTGGGTGCTAGGGAGGAAGAGCGGAGGCCACGGCTCACTGCGATCCAGCGGCAGAGCAGGAGATAACAAGAAGGAAGGAAAATAGAGGGGAACAAAAAAGAAGAGAATGCGGTGGGAGCGGTGGTGGGACGATGCCTACGTCACTGTGCAAAGTGCACCGTGCAACGTGCAACGTGCAACGTGCAACGTGCAACGTGCAAAGTGCAAAGTGAAGAAAGGCTTCGAGTTAGCAGCCCATCCAGCCAATCGCTTCCGTTCCGTTGGGTCTTTGGGTCCGCGAGTCCTGCCGGTAATGTGCCGGGACGCTCGTGGTAACGTGCCGGGACGCTCGCGGTAACGTGCCGAGACGTTCGTGGTAATGTGCCGGGATGCTCGCGGTAACGTGCCGAGACGTTCGTGGTAATGTGCCGGGATGCTCGCGGTAACGTGCCAAGACGTTCGTGGTAATGTGCCGGGACGCTCGCGGTAACTGCCAGGACGCTCGCGGTAATGTGCCAGGACGCTCGCGGGCCTCGCTGCGCGAACCTGCCGGTAGCCAACTGCACGGCCAAATCGCACCTAATCGCACCAAATCGCAACCGCACCAGCCAAACCAATCCAATCCAGTCAAATCCACATCCACCAACTCCTATGTCCACCGCTTCCAAGATCACCCTAGGCGCCACCATAGTGTTCGCCGTGGGCTCCCTCGTCGGCGTCAACTACATGCAGCAAGTCGAGCGTGACGCTCTTCGCCAGGGCCCCATCAAGGACGCCGAGCGCATGGCCAAGAAACTGAAGAAACAATTGATGAATGAACAAGAGCACCTAGACCAGATCCAGTTGCGCGAAAAATACGAAAAGGTCCAGCCGTTGACAGGCGAGATCGTCAGAGGAGAGGAACTGTAAATAGCAATACTGATGATTTGTCCGTGTCCATGGAGACTCCCAGAGGTGAGATGTAGTTCCCTGGATGTACTATGATGCACGTTTTTTTGCTCTGTAGACCCCTCCGGCGGCTCCTGCTCTAGAGAACTTGCCAAAACGGTTCGTTCTGGAAGAGATGTCTGGCCCTGGAGGACCACGCCAGAACGGTGCCGGAGGAGCCCAGTGGTGAAAAATTTTTGGCCCGCTAAAAAACTAGAGTCCGGTGCAATGGGCCTGCAGACGAGACTACAGTGGTTAGTTGTTAGATGGGTGTATTATCTATAAGTTTCCTTCCCCGTCCAGCGCTGCCTCTGGCAGACTGGTGCGCTCCAGCCCCGACTTGATGGCGTGTTCGTCCGCCTCGTCTGGCTGGTAGTGTTCCACTGTGGGCGACTTGAGCCCTCGGACGTCCTCCGGCGGCACCACCACCGACTGCGATCGCGCCCGCGGCTTCTTGAACTGGGGAGCATCCAAAAACCCGCCTTGTAATGCTGCCTGGTCCAGTGCCGCTTCCTTGTGCGCACCGCTGGGGGGATGCTGCGACACCGAGCCGTGCCGCAAGCTGGGGTACGCCGAGGACGGCTCCTCGCGGGCATACGTGGAGTGCCGCCGCGGTGGGTTCTGGCCGTCGTTCATGCCCACCAAGATGCTGGCAGCCTCCAAGAGCTGCACCAGCTGGTGCTTGGAGATGAGCAACTTCTTGGTCACGTTCCATTCGGGCGTGTGCTCCCACAAGTGCTTCGCCAACGACGAGATATGCTTGTAGCCCTTGCCGCACGCCTCGCACTTGAGCTCTTCCTTGAGCCGCCCGGTCTCTCCCTCGCTGATGCGGCGAACCACAAACTCGCGACTGAGCGTGGGGGTGTCTATTTCGTGATTATGCTGATGGTGGGACGGGGGGAAGTGGGCCCGCGTGGGTGGACTGAGCGGGCCATGGCTGTCACGCCGCTGCTTGTGCGCCTGGTGCTTTGCTGGTAGCGGGTACGGTGTGACAGACGAGTGTCGCCGGTTGTAATTATAGTGCGTGGTAGTCATGGTGGGCCACGCCACAAGCCTGTACCGACAGCTGCTGTCTATGCGTCTCTATTATGCGTCCGCAGCGATCCGTGCCTGGCTTGTTGCTGCTGGTGAATGCCAAAGAAAAAACTGAAACTTTTCACTCCAGGTAAACTTTTCGCATTTTTTATGGCGCGCCGCAGCTTGAAATAACCCGCGCTCGCATTGCTGTGGAGTCTGGACCGGGCCCGGCATGACAGCAGCAATGACGTGCGGGGGATAGGCTGCATTCTGGCTGTTCTGGTGTATTCCAGCTGTGCCAAAAAAACCCACTTGAAGTCTCTCTCACACTGCTCTGCCTCAGAACTCGTCCACTTCCTCTGCCTGGAACCCTTCCTCGGTCTTGTACAAGATGCTCTGTATCTGGGCCACAAGGTCGCCGGTGCTTATTTTGGGGTCGCCGCCGGTGGTGCTCTCACACAAAACCTCAATCTCCCGTAGCTTGTTAAAGTAGAAGTTCCGCTCGGCCTGGAGACTGGTCACCAGGATCTTGTAGTCCTGCAACTCCTCCATGGTCACGTCCAACTCGTGCGACTTGTCTGCGAGCTCCTGCGACACATGTGCCGCGACAACGGGCGTCGTACGTCCCGAAACAGACCCCGCAACGGACCCCGAAACAGACCCAGCAGAGCCGGCTGACACCACCCGTCGTGGTGCACTAGGCGCCCGCAGCGGAGCACGGCTTCTGATGGCACTAGACGGTCCGCTGGTCACCCGTCGGCGAGCCGGCGCGTCGTAGGGCACATTGGTGTCCTTGTTTTCCGACCAGAACCGTTTCATCCACTGCAAGAGCTCGAGGTTGTCCTGGAGGCGACACTTGATAAGCCGTTCCACCTCCACTGTCTTGGCAATCTTGTGTTTCGTGAACACAGCCTGGAGCACCTTCAAGTTGTGCCGATAGTCGTACTCGTTGCTGGCATTGAACTTGACTTTGGCCATGGGAACCCCGCCGAATATCGCGTCCATGATCTGGCAGTACGCCGCGCCAGAACCACACTGTTCCACACGGCTATAGTTCAACCCCAAGGTGGCGTTGAGCCACTGGAGTAGTTCTGTGCGTGATTCCCCCACCATCTTGATAAAATATCACCTACCGGTCCGCCCGTGTTTTGGTGTTGTCATGGTGCCGCGACTCCGTCTCTGGTGGTGCCTCAAACCTGCGGCTTACCGGGCGTGCGCGCACCGGCGGCCTGGCGAGAAAACGGTAAAAATTTTCAGCAGCTTCAATATACAGCATGGACACCAAGACGCCAGTTACTTTGGCCAAAGTTATTAAAGTGTTGGGCAGAACCGGCTCCAGAGGTGGTGTTACCCAAGTGAGAGTCGAGTTCTTGGAGGACACCTCCAGAACCATCGTCAGAAACGTCAAGGGCCCCGTCAGAGAGAACGACATTTTGTGCTTGATGGAGTCGGAGAGAGAGGCTAGAAGATTGCGTTAAGATTCATGGTGTAATATACAACATATACGGATATTTTGGTGTAGATGTCATCTCTCATTATTGATTGTTTTTGGAGGCGTGTTTTTTGGATTTTCTCAAACTCAAGTTGTGCTTGAGCTTGGAAAACGACAGCTTCTTGGACGTGGTCAGCCCTTCTGTTCCACGCAGCTCGATGGTGCTACGCAGCTCGTGCGTGCCGTGCAGCTCGAGATCGGACTCGCCCAGGGTTATCGCTGGGGCCAACAATTCGGGGTCACGGTGCTCTTGCCTGGCTTTCATCTGGTCGTCCACTTGCTTCAAGAACTCTCGCTTGAGTCTCAGCACATCCTCGCTTTCCTTTTCCTGTTTCAATGTAATTTCCTCGAGCTCTGGCGATGTAGAACGCAGGCACAACTCGTTCACCTGCTTGGAAACGTTATTGGTCACCTGGCGCTTCACCCGGTTGATGTCTTCCAACTCGTGTGCCGAGATCTCCTCTGACGAGTTGGGCGAGTGGTGCGAGTTGATCTCGTCCATCTTGGCAAGGAATTGCTGTGTCACCTGCTTGCCCACCTCTTGTATCACGTCCAAGTTGGGCGAGGCTGGGTTAACGGTGGTATGTGGTGTCTCCAGCTGCTGTTTCTCCTGCTGGTGGGCGCCTACCAGTGAGTCGCTGTTCCTGATGGCATCGTTCTGTACCTCGATGATAAAACTCCGGGGGTCGTCGCTCTCCTGGTTGGTCGCCTGGTTGGTCGCCTGGTTGGTCTCCTCGGTGGTCTCGCTGGTGATCTCCTCAGCCAATTCCTCCGCCTCTGTCTCGAGTGCTCGTGCGGCCGTGCTCGCCTTCTCCGATATCCTGGTGGTCTCCACATCATCAACACTGACACCCTCTATCACCTTCACTCCGCTTGGTTCGCGGAGCGGCTGCGACTGGTCCTGCTCGTAGAACGTGTTCCACTTCCAGATCGTATACTGCACCATGGACCTGAATGCTTCCGTGTCGTAGCGAAACAAGTTGGCCAGGTCCACGTTCAACGGCGAGTCTGGCTCGGGGCCGTCCAAGAGCATAAGAATAGCCACAACCACGTACTCCAACGTCCAAGCAGGAGACCAGCTGTCTGCCTTCAAGATGTCGAGACATATTTCGCCCGTGTCAAAGTTGACATTCGGATGCAACACCGGCGTTTCTTTGCTGAACCGGACGTTTGGCGGCACCTGCGGGTACTGGGCAGGGATGCTGATATCCAATTTCCACTGCCCGTTGTAGTAGTATAGCGAGTCTTCGACCGTCTGCTTCGCGATGACAGCCTGCCATGTGTGTGTGTCTTCTCCTACCGGCCCGAGCCGAATGATCTGGTGATTTGAGGCGCTGGGTGGAGCTCGCCGAAGCTGGGTGATCTCTTTTAGAACCCTTTTGTTGGACATTTCCTCCTACTCTGCACCGTCCTGTATCCTGGTGCGTTGGCCGTTTCTCAAATTAAATGAACCCAAACAACACGTTCTGCTGTGTGTTGCCAATAGTCTTGAAGTGGTAATCGTGGTCGCAGTCATGAGATTTAAGGTTGGCATGTGCAGTCGGGTGGTGGGGTAACCTGCAGGACAGATATTTTTAGCCGAGGATGTGGTTGAGAAATATGCAAGTGCCCAAACCGCCGCAAGCACGGCTGGCGACGCCGGAGCAGGCGCGGGACCGCCACCAGGGTCGGTTTCGGGGCCGCTGACATTTCGCCGCCTGCCATTGGTCGGTTGTGTGCAGGCAACTCCGTGTGCAGGTGATGATTTTTTCACCGGGTGAGCGGCCCTGTGAATCATCATTACCATGTTATCAGCCAGAATCCGTTCAAGGCTATTTTCGACGTCGGCGCGGAGCCATGAGAAGGTGCTCAACAAGTACTCCTCGATTGTGACCCAGGACAAGTCCCAGGGTGCCTCCCAGGCCATGTTGTACGCCACCGGCTTCAAAGACGAGGATTTCAACAAGGCACAAATCGGTGTTGGAAGTGTTTGGTGGTCCGGAAACCCTTGCAACATGCACTTGATGGACATGAACGACAGATGTACTGCTTCCGTGAACAAGGCAGGGTTGAAAGGTATGCAATTTAACTCCATCGGTGTCTCCGACGGTATCACCAACGGTACCGACGGAATGAGATACTCGTTGCAGTCGAGAGAAATCATCGCCGATTCGTTTGAGACGTTGGTGATGGCGCAGATGTACGACGGTAACATCGCCATTCCCTCCTGTGACAAGAACATGCCTGGTACGCTCATGGCCATGGGCAGACACAACCGTCCCTCGATCATGGTCTACGGTGGTACGATTATGCCTGGCTCGCCCACCTGTGGTGCCCCCAGCATCCCCGAGAAGATCGACATCATCACTGCCTTCCAGTCATACGGCCAGTTTTTGAGCGGACTGATCGATGAGGACCAGAGAATGGATATCGTCAGACACGCCTGCCCGGGTGCCGGTGCCTGTGGTGGTATGTACACCGCCAACACCATGGCGTCTGCTGCTGAAGTGATGGGTATGTCGCTTCCCTTCTCGTCGTCTGCTCCTGCCGTGTCCAAGGAGAAGGCTGCCGAGTGTGACAACATTGGTTTCGCCATGAAGCACTTGATGGAAATTGACATGAAGCCAAGAGACATCATGACCAAGAAGGCGTTTGAGAACGCCATCACCTACATCATTGCTACCGGTGGATCCACCAATGCTGTGTTGCACATGATTGCCATTGCTCACTCGGTTGGCATCGAGTTGACCGTCGATGACTTCCAGCGTATTTCCGACAACACCCCATTGTTGGCTGACTTCAGACCATCCGGCAAGTACGTCATGGCTGACCTCCAGCAACACGGTGGCACTCCAGCTGTGATGAAGTTGTTGTTGGAGGAGGGCTTCCTTGATGGAGACCAATACACCGTCACCGGAAACACCGTGAAGGAAAACTTGGCCAAGGTCAAGGGCTTGCCAGCCCACCAGGACATTGTCCGTCCGATCTCCAACCCCTTGAAGCCCAACGGCCACTTGCAGATTCTTAAGGGTACCTTGGCTCCCGGTAGTGCGGTGGGCAAGATCACCGGTAAGGAAGGTACCTACTTCAAGGGCTCTGCCAGAGTGTTCGACAACGAGGAGTTGTTCATCAAGGCGCTTGAAAACGGCGAGATCAAGAAGGGCGAGAAAACCGTGTGTGTCATTCGTTACGAGGGTCCCAAGGGTGGTCCCGGTATGCCAGAGATGTTGAAGCCTTCTTCTGCATTGATGGGCTACGGCTTGGGTAACGATGTAGCCTTGTTGACCGACGGTAGATTCTCCGGTGGTTCCCACGGTTTCTTGATTGGTCACATTGTCCCTGAGGCTGCCGAGGGTGGCCCCATTGCCTTGGTCTACGACGGCGATGAGATTGTCATTGACGCTGAAAACAACAAGATCGACTTGCTCGTTTCCGAGGACATCTTGGCCGAGAGGAAAAAGTTGTGGACTGCTCCTGCTCCAAGATACACCAGAGGTACGTTGGCCAAATACTCCCAATTGGTGAGTGATGCTTCTACCGGTTGCGTGACTGACTTGATTTAAAGCTACGGACCTACCCACCTACATCCCTGACCGATCG
Organism: Meyerozyma smithsonii; assembly: GCA_030570235.1. Classification (NCBI taxonomy): domain Eukaryota; kingdom Fungi; phylum Ascomycota; class Pichiomycetes; order Serinales; family Debaryomycetaceae; genus Meyerozyma; species Meyerozyma smithsonii. The sequence continues at coordinate 792,878 of JAJLVE010000003.1, read as the reverse complement.
CTACAGAATAGCGGGTCATGAATCCTTAATCTAACATGCATATAGTATCCATGAATGGATCATTTCAATTCTATTGTGTCTCGTAGTAAGTCTAGCATGTACTCCTGGTCTTGCTTCAAGTCGGGGTAAACGTAAGCTTCGTGAAGACAGAAGAACGGCACTCGAAGACCATTGAGGAGCTCGCAGTTCTCGTAGCTGAGCTGCTTCATCTTGTACGCCATTTGCTCATCCAAGTTTCTTAGGTGTGTTTCTGTCTCCTCTCGCAATCGTGAGACCCTGCTATCGTTCACGCCATTGAGAACCTGTGGGCCTTTATTGTGATGGATTTGCTGTTTCTTTTCGTTAAACTGGTTGATGAGCGCTTCCCGCTGTCTCCGGAACTCGTCTTGGAACGTTTTGTGTTTGATGATGAGTTCCCGAATCGCTCGCACCTTCATGTCGTCATTCATAAGAACGTTTTGTACGTATTGAGTCGCGTGGTACCGATTGGCTATGTGGAACGGCTCGGGTAAGCTTGTGGCTCGCCGGGTTCCTTCAAAAGCCCGGGCGATGTGTTCCACCAAGCTGTAGAGCTGGGTATCGTAGTAACTCTTTTTGGCGACAATCTGAGCAAAGTGATCTCGGTAATTTTTGAGTATCACATCGAGGATATTCTGTTCATTCTCGGATATTATAGTGGGGTATTCATGATGTAGCACCTGTTCATTGTAGGCAATGCATTTGTGAAGCGCATCTCTAATTGTGTCATTATCCATAACAATTTTGTGATTTCGCGATATTTTGAAATTTAGTTCTTCTACAACAAACCGGATCTGATGATGGGATTCGCTAAATACTAACTTGTTCTAACCGTGTAGTCGTCGCCAGACTGGGTGATATAGCGCACCCATGGGTATGATTGGTACTGTAACTTTGGCTCGTTAATTCTCAAGTACCGCACCTGGATGCCACTGGTGGTGAAGTAGGGTATGGAGAACGTAGCCTTGATGGGCCGCTTCATGGATATCAATTCCTCTGGATCAACCACAGCAGGCAAGCCCAACTCTGCTTTCATATGGAACTGTTTGCCTCCAGGGAAAGTTCGCAACTTCCAAACTATACAAGACTTTTCTGGGTACCACTTGACAGTACCGTATTCAGGGACAAACTTGGGGGTGTCGGCGTCTTCCGGGATGGGGATGACAATCTCCACGTTGTTGGCGGTGGACTTCTTCTTGATTTGTGCTCTGGCGGAGCACAGTATTTCTATTCTCGAATGTTTATGCACTTTGGTCTTGCAAGTTATCAAGATGAGCGGCTTCATAAGAAACTGGGACAGTGACAACCTGTAGGACATGAGAGTGAACTCCCCATCGGGAGGGATGAAGGTGATGATCCGCTCGTTCTCGAACTTGGATAAACGGACACACTGGTGGAACTTGATGTCTTCCATCTCGATGCCCTTGCTGTTTGCCTTGTCGGCCGAGTCGGCGGAGAAGATGCCCTTATCGTTCAAGCCCAAGCGCAAGTCGGGCATGCCGCTTAGATGGGACTTGATCTTGACGTCACCCAAGATCTCACTGTTCAAGACCTGTCCCTGGGCGTTGATTAGCATGTTAATGGACTCCACCACATCCAAGAACGCCTCGTTCTTCTTGTAGAATATGCCATCTTTTCTCCACGACACCGCGTTGGTGACGGCGTTGGGCGGCTGGACGACACGCAGCGGGGTGTTGCGGATCAACTTGTAGTAGTCCTGGGTGATGTACTCCTTGAGGATCTTCGTGTCGGTCGTCTGGGGGATGCCGTAGTCCATGACTTCGTCGAGCAACTCGTAGATGATGACAAAGTTATCCCTGATGGACTCCTCTTCCAAGCTCTTAAAGTACAGGGTCAAGACCTCGATGAGTTTCAGGAGGAACACCACCAACGCCATCACGTTCTCGTTCTTCCGCGTGAGGGCACACACGTACAAGTTATTATGGAGGATGTAGACATAGTTGATGCCGTTGCTGTTGACAAAGGGCCGGTAGTTGGACTCGTCCTCGTTGTCCAAATCAAGAAGTAAAAGGGGGAATTGTTCTATGGTGTTTGCGGGGATGTCTCCCTTGTAGTCGCGGGATAGAAGAGACTTCCCCTTGATGTCAAGGAAATGCACTTGGGAAGCCATAACCTTCCTAAGGCTGACGACACCATTACCGCGACACCGGGTTACCCGGCCGGTGTCTGGGTGCCAGAATCACGGCGGGCGATCTGGGACCAACGCCAAAGATGGCGGCACAGCCAAAAACCGAAAGCCCAAACCCAAAACGAGAAACGAGCCTGGTGTCCTGACGTTGTTTCAGGTTGGGGCTGGTTAGTACAGTGTTTTCATCTCGATTTCGCGCGGAAAATATCGCCTTTTCGCACAGGTGAAGAACAGAATTTGCTGCAACAGATATCCAATCTCGCGCGTGAAACGTTCATGAATTTGTTGTTATTTTTGAACGAATTCGTAGAATGTCATAATCATTTCGTATCTTTGCTATGCAGAGGTAGTTTGGAAAGATATAAATCTACTTTTACGGTACCTCTCATTTCTTGCATGGAATCCCTGTTTTCCCGAATGATCATGTAGAGATCACATTTTTACGCCGACTTGGAAGTATGGGGCTGACTCTACGTGTAACATTAAATCTATAACCTATCAGGTGACGAATAGTTGCGACTAAAAGTTTCAGCTGTATGTTCAGTTTATCATTCCTTTACCTGACAATTACTTTTTGCATTGTTGGTTTTCTTTACACCACAAAATTTTAGCTCCTTGAGTTCTTTCACTGCAAATTTTGCATTTCGAGAATTTTAAGTACTCTTTACCTTTGTGGTTATCGTAATAGGTTTCATCAGACTTACAGGCGCTTGAAGAAGCAGCTCCGATATTGATCTCTGGCGTGAACTTCGGCCCATTGAGGTGCAAGTGGAAAATCATTTATGTCGGTAAGAGGTTTCACTGAATTTCAGAAGATTCCGCTTTTACTCACATAGAAATTGCCGATCATATATACACCATAGGGTCTCTACACGACAATATTCGGATAATAATAAATAAACCCGACAGCTTATAATCAACGGCAAGTGCTCCTTGTTCGTGGTCTTTTTTTGAAAGTTATGAGATATCCGAACGAGCAAGTGTGTCCTTGCTGTTTAAGTTCCAAGAATGTTTTTATTCAAGTGTTTGATGAAGCAGATTTTCAATGAAGTGTTATCCAGGGAGACAGGGTCTTTCTACGGCATTTATAACCGATCCGCGTTTTATAAATAGATTACGTCAAGTTCAAAGATTGGTTAAAGAAGATCAGCATGAAAGATGTTGACGCCCACAGTCGTTACCTGACATGGCATACGGCATGTAATGAAACACATGGATTCTATTAAAGACAAATTGCAGTAATACTTTCTTCAAGAGATTTACTTGTCGTGAATACCGGCTACTATTGTCGGCTTACACATGTCGGCTTACGCATCGGCTCTTAGGGTTTGAGCTTCATGCATGATAATGTATGCGCCCGCCCCGAAGGTCATTAGTACAGACTGGGATAATCATTTTGGCAATACAGGTGCATCATAAACATGATCGCAGTGGTTGCACCCAACTATAAAAGAGGAGGCGAGCCCAAGTTTTTTCTAACTGAGTTTATACTATAAGCTTATCCAATGAGAATTAGAACAATTGTCTACTGCAGTCTACTCGGGTTCACCGAGGCTCATTATGCCAACATGGGTTTAGACGGTGTCACCTGCTACATATACAACTGAATCAAGGGCACAGATGACGGTCACATGATTGTGAGGTTACCCAACTCAACATGGTATGATCATGATGAGCCAACTAACTCTGGCAATATTACAGTCATCAAGCTGCAAGCTGACTATAATGCACTTCCTGTCAAGACCAAAATTGGAATTGTCTGTGCGCCCGATGATGTAGATTCGACAGAAATTGGTGTACCTTATGTTGAGATGGAGCCCTCTGATGCTGACTTTTACCGGGAGGATAATACTATTTATGAGAGAAGTGCTCGCGAACTTTCAAGACTCGACAAGCGGTTTCAGATCACTTGCATTATTCGTTTCTGTAAAAATACGGCCTAACGTATCTGGAATCGGAAGAATCTGAAGGTTTCTATTGATGCAAAGAAAGATAAAACTTGTGTAAAAAAAATAAGAAGTTTAAAAAAAAAAAGCCGCAAGGCACCATACTAATTTAGCAGGAATATGAATGATTGGCTGAAAATGATATCGCTCAATAGTTTACCCAAGTATCTGTTTTATACGTAAAATTACTTCCGTATAATGTGGCCGTCATGGCAGAATCCATATACGAAGCACCAATGTTGTATCCATGATCAGCGAAATTATTGTGGATTATATGAACTGCCTCACCAGTTTAGGATGCAGCTTTTCTTGCCCCAACCAAAATTGCAATGCAAAGCAGGTTTTGTCACGAAAGGTATAGATCTTTCTAGAATTAGTGCATGTAGAAGCACTATCGGTAAGTGATTTCTTTATGCAGCACACCTCTTCAATTCATGTCAAGCAAAATACATCTCAAATGCGTGCGACATGACACCTCTGAAGCTTCTGCGCCGCATGATGAGTGTGTCGACTGATTTTTTTCGGAAAGAAAACCCCCTTTTCAATAAGAAAAGCTAGACTCGTCATCTAGATATACCAAGTTGCTTAGGAATATAGCTACTAGGATTTGGTTCTCTGAAGCTGAATATACGAAGCACCATTTTCAGATTTCGTGCTGGATATTCGACGGGATATCCTAATGCTTCGAATCCATGCCCACTAAGGTTACAAGAATAGCACGCTTAAGTCGGATCGAACGGAAAAAGATAAGATTCCTCTGTTATGCGTAATGCATGCATTCTTCATGCATCAAGTGCGGCGTGACGGCACATTGACAGGAGAGAATTCATGCATATGTCAATAGAAACGTATTTACTTATCAAAGTGAACTCTCTGGCGTAATGATATATTATAGTACTTGTTACTAAACCAGCGGTACGTGGTGGCATTCACATAAAGTTGACCAAAAAATTTCGATTATTTTGATACTTCGTATCAAAGTCTTATAACGTAAAGATGCGTTTTCGAAGCATGCATGAAACTTAGGGGACGGGCAATTCTTGACATTTAATCATTTATATTTTGATGCTTGTGTTGCGGAACAGCGGGATACCAACGTAAAGTGGAGCAAGAAGTCTTCGGAATGCAAGACTTTTTGAGCCAGATAACCTTGTCATAGTAATTCTTTTTTGTATTTATTGTTTAGTGAAAATTCTCGAGGAACGAGGCTAAAATTTCAGATACCTTGATATAGACATGGATTAGCAGATGATACGTAAATGAGAGATTGATATAATAGCGAAAGGAAAGCCACTTACCTACATTTATGTGAACTATTTTCTCAATTTGGAACTCATTCACTCTTAACATTCGATGTACTAAAGTACATACTTGAGCTCTAGTATCATCGAAATGGCGAGATTAAATTTAGAGTGCAGAGGCAAGATGCAACTACATATGTCCGGTTCTAGGTCTCTGCGTTTGCTCGCATCGGGCAACTTGTCGCCTGATCTGAATACTATAAAATTCGAGTAGAAGATCACATTCAAACACACATCTAGTAGATCGTGTAGCAAGTTTTTATTTATCGTGCCTTTGATGGTGTTGACTCCCGCTTACATTGTCAGTTCATTCTTATACGGATACACAATAAGATTGGCCGTAGACAAAAAAACCTCCCAAAAATTCTAGGAGAAACGAAATGAATCCTTTGAACTTCTTGTGGAGCGCCTTCGTGGTGCCGGTGGTGATGGTGACGGCAAATGCAGCCGGTGAGTGTTATGAATTAACCAACAAGAAAGCCGTAGAAAGTTGTGAAGAATTTAGTTGCGAGTCTGTGTTCTGTGGTTCCAAAGAAGAATGGTTGTGGCTGTGCTCTGGATCTTACAAGAAGTGGTGGTGCAACCGTACAAGAAACGGCAAGTCAATGAAGATTATCAATTCTCCCTGGTTGGGATGAATCACAACCTCGTTCACAGGACTATGGTGTTTATAGTTTCTCTGTACCGAGGGAGATCGTACGTCCCACACCTTGACCATGCCGTCTTCCAGAGACGATACCATCCATTTATTTTCGATCTGAAACGCCAAAGACGTCACATTCCCGGTGTGGCCTTCAAATGTCAAAACTGGATTTGAGTTATTTGCCTGGTTACTGGTGCTGGAATTACCTACTGCAGTCCCCCCAGCAGAGCCACTCTGGCATTGTTAGTGATAATCTGACAGACTTTGTTGACTTGATCGTAAATTCTGACAACTCTGACGGCTTAATCCATGGTGAGTCCCTCTTGGATGAAAGAGCAGATTAACCAAAAAAGAATTGCGTCAAAGCGTGTACTTCGCTTGATAATCTAAGAAAACACATAAATAACGGTGTCAACTTGGTGTATGATTTAGCAAAAATTGCTTGTCTCATGGCATGTGATAAAAAATACGGCAACGGTCATACCAGCTGCAAAAAGTGAAAATTTGATAGCTGTACCAGCGTATTCTCTTCTTCACCTGTGCGAAAAGGCGATGTTTTCCGCGCGAAAACGAGATGAAAAACATATCTGGTGGCTTCGCCCACATGCGGCTGTGATTTCGCGCCTCCGATTGCCAAGCGCTGCCAAGCCGCCATCACCGCAATACGAGAGTGTACCAATGCCCCGGTCCGGCACATAGCCTCGGCCGCGTTGTGGTGTGTTGACAAAATAATAATAGCCTGGTTGGGTGGTGGTGGTGCACCGCGGCTTAGCCAACGCCGCACGCTCCCGTGGGGAAATGCGTCGCGGAGCAGGTGGTCCCGGCGGCTGCGGTGGGTTGGTCTGGCGGAACTTGCGCCAGCAAGCTGGGCGGTGGTGCTGTGAGCGTGTCTACAGAACGGCGGCCTTTTCCCGCCCAGCTCCAGCTCCAGACGTGTGTCTAGACGTATGCCAAGTCTTGTTGGTCACAGCCGGCCCCCGTGTCTGCAGGCCCTCTATAGAAACTGTTGCATAGACGGGTCGGTGCGGCGCGCGCTAGAGTGGTGCCAAGTGTTGTGGTGGTTGGCAGAAAATTCTTGGAAGTGGCAGTGTTGAGGCGACGCGGCCTCGTAAGCCGGCATACACCCACTTTCGCTCACTTTTATCAGCACCGTTGATCTCAGCCATCGTACCCCTGTCGGTGTTCGCGGTTGTAAGCCCTGCACAGGTTATCTGCATAAATATAAATACTGCGCTAGCCTGAGTTCGCAATCGTTTTGTTTTTCTGCTGCAGTTCCGTCGCTAAGTTTGCTGTTTATAGAGCACCCCGGCTCTAAACCTCGCCCAACGCTCGTTACACACCCTGCTACAAAATGCAACTTTCCAAGTTAGCCTGCTTGCTCTTCTCCGCCGTGGCATGTTTGGCCATCGACCCCATAGAGGTCAGGGGAAACGCCTTCTTCGTCACCGGCGGCGACCGTTTCTACATCCGTGGTGTCGACTACCAGCCCGGTGGCTCCTCCACCTTGATCGACCCGTTGGCCAACACCGACACCTGTGAACGTGATATCGAGTACTTCCAGGACTTGGGTATCAACACCATCAGAATCTACTCCATCGACAACACCGCCAACCACGACGAATGCATGGAGCGGTTGGCCGACGCCGGTATCTACGTCATTTTCGACGTCAACATCCCCCACGCTTCCATCGCCAGAGACGACGGCGAGTGCTCATACAACACCATGTACTTGAACGAGGTGCTCGCAACCGTGCTCAGAATGGCCCAGTACAACAACACCTTGGGCTTCTTCGCCGCCAACGAGGTGATCAACGACGAGGAAAGCTCGGCCGCCGCCAGCTACGTCAAGGCGGTGGTCAGAGACATGAAGACATTCATCAGAAACAGAAACCTCAGAACTATTCCTGTCGGCTACTCCGCCGCCGACGTGGCCGAGAACAGATTGGAGTCGGCCATGTACTTCAACTGTGGTGACGACGAGATGGCCCGTGTCGACATGTTCGGCTTCAACGATTACTCGTGGTGTGGTGACTCCTCGTTCACCGCCTCTGGCTACGACCAGAAGGTTGAGGACTACTCCAACTTTTCCAAACCCCTTTTCTTCTCCGAGTACGGCTGCAACAGAGTGAGCCCAAGACCTTTCACCGAGGTCGAGGCCATCTACTCTGAAGACATGACCGGCGTGTTTTCTGGTGGTTTGGTTTACGAATACTCCGAGGAGGCTAACGACTACGGCTTGGTCAGGATATCCAGTGATAACAGCTCTGTCACTCCTAATGATGACTATGACAACTTGAAGTCTGAGTTTGAGAGAACCAGCAACCCCACCGGCGACGGAGACTACCAAGCAGACTTGCCTCACAACAACTGTCCACCAAGAGGCAGATACTGGGAAGCCTCGAACGATATCCCTGACACTCCAGCGGGCGCTTTGAAATACGTCAGGGGCTTGGTAGACCCCAAGGGTAACGGCTTTGATGCAAGCACCCAGTGGGCCTGTGTTGCTGCTGGTAATGATGATGACGACACTGGAGACTACACCACCACCCTCAGTGGTCTCTCCACCGCTACTGACAGCTCTGGTTCCGGCTCCGGCTCCGGCTCCGGCTCAAGCTCCAGCTCGAGAGGCGAGGGTGTTGCTGCTTCGGCTTCTGGCTTCTTGATTTCCCTTGCTATTGGTATTGGTGCCTTTATTATCTAGTTAGCGAAAATGTATATTCTAAACCTTCTGCTTTATTCCGTGGATCAATTCCTCCTTGTTGATCAAGTGACCAATGCTATCCACTTCTTCCAACAACTTGTCGACGTCATAACACCAGTCGTTCAACAAGCTGTTGATATTGTCCGGGCTGTCCGACTTGCCCAACTTGTCGAATGTTACGATGCCCTCCGGACGATTTATCTTGGCGGAAATCATGCCCTTGCTAACCAATTCCGAAATATAAGACTCCAGTTCTGCATTTGACAATTGAAGCAAGTAGGCTAATCGGTCAAGCTTGATCACCAGGTAGTACTTGTTCACCACCCGTAAGTTGTGCTCCACGATTCTGTTCTGAAGGTTTTTGTAGTTGGCCTCTTTTTCAAAGATGTAGCTCTTGCTAAAGTGGTCTGACTTGTATGATGCTTCAATTTGCGGCCAGTGGATCAACTCATTGGTGGTGAAGATCTCCAACAAGTCGTAGATTTTGGCGTCGACGTTTTTGCTGAACACGGAGTTTGTCTTGATCTTGTTGATCAAGTCCAGCTGGTAGTTATCGTAAGGCGACAAGATAATGCAGTAGATAATTGTCACCAAGAGGTTGTCCAACTGGGGCTTTTCCTCCTTCACCAACGGGATTTCAATCAACAAGAGCGAGTTTTTGACGATGTCGATGTAGTCGTTTTCGTGGAAGCCGATCTCGTTCAAGTACTTCAAGTAGGTTGCCTTGTATGCGTCTGCTTTGTCAAAGTTCTTCAACGACTTGAGGAGGATTTTGCGACTCAAGATTCGGGCCTGGGTGTAGTCGTGCTTCTGCAACGTCAATCTGATCTGCTCCAAGATGTAGTCGATCTTGGTGGAAAACGGCATCAACGAGTAGGTCTCCACCTGCAAGTCACACAATATCTCGGTGGCCTTGTCCAAGTCGTCGTACCTTTGCAAGTATATCTCCGACAACTTGCGGGACACAATGGCACGTTCCAACTCCACAAAGATCTTCTTGTCCGACACGGTCCGGATGGTTTCAATGAGCTTGACCTTTGTTTCCAATTCTTGCTTGTTATCGTCAGAAAGCAACTCCAACTTGTCGATTGTGGTCTGGAGAAAGTGCTGGATGGAGGACTTGAGCTGGCCATGCTTCTTGGACAACAACGTGATCAATTCGTTCAAGTAGTCCCAGTCGCCGTTTTGTGCCAAGGTGTCCACAATCTTTGCCAAAACCCGCTTCGACGAAGCCACATCTGACGACTGTCTGGTTTGCTTTTCCAACACCAAGTACTTTTCTACCGCGGCTTTATAATCAGCCAACTTCTCAATGAGCGGGAACTGCTCGTCGAGCGTGGCCGAGTAGTCTTTCTCAGCCTTCAACGGATCTTCTCTTGACATGGCAAACTGATGGATAAACTGTTGTTCAGGTTCGGTGGCGCGGGACGATTAAGCCTGGAAAATGTCGCAGGGCGCGGGACGGCGATTGTAGCCAGTACAGGCACAAGTGCGGAGAGTCTACGGGGTGGCGGTACTGGTGCATATATGCTGGGATTGAGTCACCAGTCTCCTATCTAGCGAGATGGTTTGAAAACAGGCATGTGGTACCGAATTTCACCTTCCGCCTTGTTTTCGTGTATACTCTGACTCGTCCAATGATGAGTCAGACACTGGCAAGTATATATACCGCCTTGAGCCCTATTTCGGGCGCGAAGGAAATGGCCCAGTTTGAAAAGTTTGGGAAAGAGTTTGGGCAAAAGCACTTTAGTACTAGAGCCCCCGAAGTCATCGACGTGAACAATGGTTCTTTTGGTAACGTTCCTGATGTGATTTTGCAGCTGTATTGCGACCACACAATCAGACAGAACCGGTTTATCGAAAAGTACTTGCGGTACGACCAGCGCCAGGAGTACATTGCTGCTTTGAAGGCCATTGCCGAGTTGGTGGACTGCGACTACAAATCGTTGGCTCTTGTCGGCAACGCCACCACCGCTGCGAACACCGTGTTGAGATCGTACCCGTTCAAGAAGGGCGACAAGATTGCCTATGCTTCCACCACCTATGGCGGCTGCACGAAGACCATCAAATTCTTGCAAGACAAGGGCGTGGTCGAGGCGGTGGCTGTCGACATCAAGTTGCCGGCTACAAACGACGATATCGTCGAGCTTTTTGCAGCTGCGATAAAAGAGCACAAGCCAACCATGTGTTTCTTCGACACGGTGTCGTCCAAACCGGCGCTTCGCTTCCCGTTTGAGCGGTTGGTTCAATTGTGCCGCGACGAAAACGTGCTTTCGTTCGTGGACGGTGCCCACGGCATTGGACTTGTTGACTTGTCGCTCAACAAGTTGAAGCCTGATTTCTTGATCAGCAACATCCACAAGTGGCTCTTTGTCCCCCGTGGATGTGCATTCATATACGTTGATCCCAAGCACTACAACAAGGTGCACACCATTCCCATCTCCCATTCGTACCTCCGGGACGACGAGAAGTTGCCGGCCCACTTGGAGCCATACAGACTTGTTGACCGGTTCCAGTTTGTCGGCACTGAGAACAAGGCGTCCATATACTTGATTCCAGAAGCTATAAAATTCAGAGAGCAAGTGTGTGGCGGCGAGAAGAGAATCATGGAGTATTGTAGCAAGCTTTCTGACGACGCCGTGAAAGAAGTCACCACCAAGGTGTGGCCGGGAGCAAAGACGTTGAAGATCAGCGACAGTCCCAGCAGCGCTATTTTCAACCTCCAGATCCCCGTGGAAAAGTACTTGCCTGCGGACTTTGACGGTGCCCAGCTCCAAGACTGTTTGTTGTACCTTGAGGAGCAGATCTGCTTCAACCAGTCGACGTTTGTGCCGTTGCAATTGCACGAGGGCGAAGTGTACGGCCGGTTTTCGTGCCAGATTTTCAACTCGGTGGCCGACTACGTGGAGGTGTGCTCGAGAATAGAGAAGGAGTTGAGCAAGCTTTTCAAGACCGGCAAGTACAAGGAGTTGGCCACCCAGCAGCGGAGTGGAGCGTTGTTCCAGCTCGTGGAGGAGTTTGACAAACTTTAGTAGCAACACACCAGCATGCATTCTTATCGGATGTTGTTGTAACTCGATGAGGTTTACCTTCGTACTGACCAAGTTCCCCCTTCATTGTAACAGGGTTTTTTTTTTGGTGGCAATTGGCCGCTTGGTCTATAATCTATTCAATATACTTTAAACTCTACAGTTCGAAAGCTCAAACACAAGGATATCGGAGGCACCCAACTTTTTGAGCTCGTCCATCACGTCGCCAATGCGTTTCTTCGGAACCATGGCCGACACAGCGACCCATTCTTCCTCCTCGTCGCTCTTCTTTTCCAAAGCCGAGATGGTGGCCGATCTCCTGCCGGGAGTGATGGGCAACACGTCCTTCAAGATGCTTCTTGGGGCGTTGTAGGTGCATATGACGTAGGCGTTGGCGGCCATGATACCCTCGAAACGCTGGTGGATCTTCTTGACGAGCTCCGGGTGCTTTGGTGTCTTGGAGGAGATCAAGTGGGCAGACGTGTCCAACACGGTGTCGATGGCCTTCAAGCCAGCCGCCTTCATGGTCTCGCCGCTCTCCACCAAGTCGATGATGGCGTCCGCCACACCCAACGCACACGAGGCCTCCACCGAGCCGCCCACGTACTTGATTTTCGTGGCCACGTCGGCGACCGACTCCACCTTTTCTATGCCCTTGAAGTAGTCGGCAGAGAGCTTTGTGAACGAGCTGACAATCTTCTTGCCCACTAGCTGGTCCACGGAGGTGTACTCGCCGGCGGCAGGCACCTGCACCTGCAACTTGCAGCTGCCAAACTCCAAGTCCAACAAGTCCTCGACGGAATCAAGCATGTCGGCTTCCTGGATCTGGTCTAAACCGGTGATACCCAAGTCACAATTACCCTCGCCAACAAAAATGGGGATGTCTGAGGCCGGAAGAAAGATCACGGCCACCGGAAGGTTGGTGGAAAGAGCAATATCAAGTCTGTTGCTGCGTCTAAACTTGATATCGGCACCCTTCATGAGCTCACAGCATTTTTCATAGAGTCTTCCCTCTGCGGTTAGTCGGGAACAGGCGGGAGCCGGCACGGGAGCCCGCACGGGAGCCGGGAACAGGCACTACTTACTTTTGGGAACAGCGAACAACAATCTGTCCGGGAGGTGGTTGACCAAATCCATGTTGGTTGCAATCTGGCGAACGTCGAATGAGTCAGGCCGCGTCACGTGCGCTGTGCACCGGCCGCAGCGTCTGCACTCCGGCCGCTGGTAATCTGCACGCTCTGGTTGGGTGCAAATTACTGGACTGGTCTCCACCGCTACGCACACGCCAAGTAATAAATATGCCTATTTCTCTATGGTCTCCTCGTCCGAGGTGATGGTGTCCTCCTCGTCGTCCCCCGCCGCCTCGCTGCTGGAGTCCGTGTAGTCGTCGTGGGCCGGCACCACCGCCGGCCGGCTGGCGGCCCGAGCACTGTCGCCCGGCGCCAGCACCACAAAGCCGTTGCCGTGGCCGTACCAGTAGGTGTTGAAGCTCCAGTTGAGCAAGATCTTGGCCATGTGGAACGGACTGAACTCGGGCCAGAGCCGGTCGCTGAACACCACCGAGCACTTGGGCAGCACCGACTGCCACAACAAAAAGTCCGAGAGCCGGTAGGTGCCCAGGGTGCGGATCAAGAGGTCCAACGGCGGCGTGTACAAAAAGTGGTTGAACGCGGACTCGGAGATCTCAAAGTCCGGGTTGATGAGCGACTCGGCCACCACGTTGCGGATCAGCTGGGTGATGTCGTCGCGCGCGGTGTACGGGAAGCACATGTAGAGCACCGCCCGCGAGTTGTTCTTGGTCATCTCCTCGGTTTCCTGCACGATCTGCTGCACGTCCACCGGGAGAAGCTTGCGGTTGCCCACCACCCGGAGCCGCACCCCGTACTTTTCACAGAGCTCGCCGTGCTGCCGTATCTGGCGGAGCCTCAGCCGGGCCATGTCCATGAGCGCCTCCACCTCGTACGCCAGTCGCTTGAAGTTTTCGATGGAAAATGCATACACGGTGGCGCACTCGACGCCGGCCTCAAACAAGAGCTCGAGCACGCTGGCCATGGTCTCGAACCCGAGGTTGTGGCCCTCGCGGATTTCCATCTTGTGGGTCCTGGCGTACCTTCGGTTGCCGTCCATGATAATGGCCACGTGTTTGGGCACCGGGCCCGTCTTTATTATGCGGCCAAAGAGCTTTTTCGCCCCGGTGAGCACCTGGTCGTAGCCCGGAAACGTGGAAAGCTGCTCAAACATGATCACGGTTTGCGGAAACTTGTCCTTGCGGGCGGTGGACTGACCTGCAGGCGCGGCAGCCACCACGCGCCGCCAGAGCCAGAGCCAGGCTGCTGACTGCTGCTTCCTGCAGGAACCTCATCGCTTATAAATTATCCCACTCGCCTCGCTGCCGCATGTCTGACCCCCAGGAGTACCCGGAAGAACAGGAATATCTCGATGCCACGGAGGTGGACGAGGAAGTGGCCGACGACGGCCGCCCAGAAGACATAGACGACGACATGGACGACGATGCTGCCATGGACGACGAGGACGCCATCGAAATCGACATGTCCAACAACTCGTGGACCTATTTTGACCAGCACAAAGACTCCATATTCTGTGTTTTCAACCACCCGTCGTTGCCCATGGTGGTGACCGGCGGCGGCGACAACACTGCCTACCTCTGGACCACCCACTCACAGCCACCACGCTTCGTGGGCGAGCTCGCGGGCCACAAGGAGTCGGTGGTGGCGGGCGCCTTCACGGCCGACGGCAGGTTTGTGGTCACGGGAGACATGACCGGCTTCATCCAGGTGCACAGGTCGCAGAAGGGCGGCCAGAAGTGGACCAAGGCCTCCGAGTTGGAGGAGGTGGAGGAGGTGTTGTGGATCCAGGCCCACCCCGTGCTTCCCATATTTGCATTTGGCGCCAACGACGGCTCGGTGTGGTGCTACCAGATCGCCGACAACGGCCTGTTGGAGCAGCTCTTCTCCGGCTTTCTGCACACGCTCGAGTGCAACAACGGCCAGTTCATCACCACCGCCGATGCCCACAACGACGTGCAGCTTGTCACCGTGGCCGAAGACGGCACCGTGGTCAACTGGAACGGGTTCACCGGCGCCGTCAACTACAAGCTCCTGCCCGACCCCGACTTCAAGAGCGTCGAGAGCCCGTTCGTCTCCATCAAAGCACACAAGAACATCATCGCCGTGGGCGGCCGCGACGGCCAGCTCGTCATCATAAATAACGACTCGGGAAAGGTGGTGCACACCGTCAAGGTGCTCGAGGACGTGGAGGACCAGTTCGAGCTCTCGTTGGAGGCATTGTCGTGGTGCGAGGCCCCGCTGGTCAACCTCTTGGCCGTGGGCTTGGTGTCGGGAGACGTCATCTTGTTCGACGCCTTGCAGTGGCGGGTCAGAAGGTCGTTAAAGGTGGACGACGCTATCACCAAGCTCCAGTTTGTCGACAAGACGCCCTTCCTCGTGGGTTCCAGCATGAACGGCAGAATCTACAAGTGGGACGCTCGTACAGGCGCCGAGATGTTTGTGGGCATGGGTCATAATATGGGAGTGTTGGATTTCGCCGTGTTGGAAAACGGCACCAAGTTTGTCACTGCCGGCGACGAGGGTGTCTCGTTGGTGTTTAAAATAGATGTAGCAGCATAGACCAATACACTAGATGTGCAGAACGATGGGTGCAAAAATAGCGGTGCAACATGCAAAAGTTTTTCCAGAGTGAAGACAAGAACGGAGACGTATAAGCGCACACAAGCCACCAGCCACCAACCAGAACCACCAGAGCCATACAACCACATTGCAAATAATGCATCTGGTCCCTCCTCTACTGGCGGCTAGTGTACAGTCCTGATACAGTTTTTCGCAGCTTTCAGATCGCGACAAACGCGTCTTCTCCATCATGACTATAGACGCTGTTGCCGAGCCAGTGGCTGCTGAACCAGCTCCTGCTGCCGACTCGAGAGTCTCTTCATCCGACATGCTCTTTTTTTATCAAAGAATCCTTCCTTTTCGCCAGGTTTTTCAGTGGTTGAACCATTCTCCAAAGCCATCCAAAGACTTCACCATGCGTGAGTTCGCGTACGAGTATCGAACCGGAGCCTACCAGCGTTACAATTCGTTTGCAAACCTCGAGGAGTTCAAGAAGTCTGTGGTCCAGGCGAATCCGACCAGATTCGAAGTGGGTGCCGTATACTCAGTCAATCCCAAAGAGAGGAAAAGACTCCCAAAACAGGCCCTCAAGCCGTTGGCCAAAGAATTGGTGTTTGATATCGATTTGACCGACTATGACGAGATCAGAACATGTTGTTCGGGCACCGATATCTGCACCAAATGCTGGCGCTTCATCCAGGTTGCAACCAAGATCCTCGATGCCGCTTTGCGAGAAGACTTCGGGTTCCAGCATATGATATGGGTGTTCTCCGGAAGACGTGGTGCCCATTGCTGGGTCAGCGATGCCCGTGCCCGTACCCTCGACGAAACCACCAGAAAATCAATTGTCGAATACTTGGACGTG
This sequence comes from Meyerozyma smithsonii, assembly GCA_030570235.1. NCBI lineage: Eukaryota > Fungi > Ascomycota > Pichiomycetes > Serinales > Debaryomycetaceae > Meyerozyma > Meyerozyma smithsonii. The sequence continues at coordinate 776,579 of JAJLVE010000003.1, read as the reverse complement.
TTGGGCGCTCGACTGACACGCCAGGGCAAGAACCTGTTAAGTTTGAAGAGACCCTTCCATCCTCACATTGAACGCTCGTTTGAGCTAGTAAAGAACGAGTTTGTTGACATAATACTCAAGGAGCAAGACCCTTGGAACACCTCGCCCAGCGAGGATTCAGAGGCAGCTTGGGAACAGACCGAGACCCTTCTTTCGTTTGTGCCCGAGAAGCTGCTCCAGGAGGAATTGCGCCGCAAGTGGAAACTGCAAACTTCGGTATCAACCTCCATGTCCAAATGGGAAGACATCGCTGTGTTGGCAAAGAAGGTGCTCAAGCACCAAAATCAAGTCAACGCACTCAACGAAGCAAAGAAAGATATTATCTTATTCTACATGTACCCTCGATTAGATATCGAGGTGTCCAAGCAACTCATCCATTTACTTAAATCGCCATTCTGTGTCCACCCTAGCACGGGTAACATTTGTGTACCTTTCGATCCTCACCACAACTTATCCAACAACGACGATGACGACGAGTATGGCTTTAATCCCACCACGGCGCCAAATCTCAGACAGCTTCAAAATGAAATCGAGGTATGGGACGTGAGACGGGTCAATCGTGACTCTAGCCAACCATTGGAGGACGGCGAACCAGAAGCCGAGAGACGTGTTTCCGAGTACGAGAAAACAAGCTTGAAACCATATGTCGAATACTTCCAGAAGTTTGTTAACAGTCTCCTTAAGGACGAGCTCAAGGATTCTGGCAAGAGAGCTAGAGAAGAGGACGCCTTACAGTTTTAGGAATGTATTTCTTTTATGTACACTAGCTAACAGGACATTCAGGTTGAATCAAGTATCCATTATCTCTGGACGTCAAGTCATCTAGTTTTCCACTACTGTTCTTTATCACAATCGAATGTTGAAGGCGAGAACCTCTACCTCCTGATGACTCCGGCAGCGGGCTCTTGTTCAGGCTCTCATTACTGTGATACCATTCAAGATACTCCAAGCTCTCGTTATATCGGACATAACCAGCTGTCATAAATATATCGCCCACATTCAAGAATGGATAGTGCCATTTTGGTACAAATATGATTGTAGGAATGTTTCTCTCCACCAATTTAGGATCCAAGACGACCGTGCAAGCAAAAGTAGACGCCTTCAAGTCGAACTCGGAAACTTTCAATACCCCTGACAGCGCCACGACAAAAGGCCGAACCACGGCACTTACTGCGCGGACACCGTCTGGCGAGGGATAACATCTTCTGAAATGTTTCTTTTGAACATTCTCAGAGCTATGTGAAATGATACTTGACGAGGTGACTGATTGAGTATCATTGAATTCAAAGTCCTCACCAGCACCCTTATCAAGCGGATCGACATCACTTTGGTTTGCATTCAAGGCACTCTGATTTGCATTCAAGGCAGTTTGATTGGCATTCAAAGCATTCTGGTTTGCATCTAAGACACTAGTGTGCTTGGTATCTTGGGCGTAAATTGCCATGTTTAGCTTCTGACATTTATCCTTCAACAACAGAGTGTAACCTTGCACTGTCAGCCTCAAAGTGGGTACAAGACTGCGAGAATTCCTTTTAGTTAACGGCGACCTTGCTATTGAAGATCGTCTCAGCGAGGGCCTGCTGAGACTCGTGTCATCGTTCAATAAAAAGTCCAAGTTTCTATCTTCAGGGGACCAGAAAGAAAAGTCTTCATTGTTCCATCTGTCGCCCCATTGGTGGCAGTTGATGCTGGTGTAGCACCACCATGTATGGTGAATACCCGTTCCCTCCAAAGCATAACTCAAAGCGTCTAGGGCTCCCGTTTGCGAGTAGTACCGGCCATCTTCATAAGCTCTTTTGCCATCCATATCGAACGGCATTCCTGTTTCCGACATCAAGACGGGGATATCGCCCAAGCAATCCCGGCATTCCTGCTTTATTTCCATAAACTGCTTTTTAATACAGTTGCGGATGGCACGCTCACCAAATACAATTCCGAGAACAGGATTGTAATAGCGTCCCCGCATGATTCCCAAGGTATCGACATTGAATTTGGTGTTCCAAGTCTTGAACATAAGCGACATGCCGTCGTAGTAGTGAGGGCAGTAGATGGTTTTCGAGTCTATAATATTTCTCGTGTCGTTCTTGATGGTGGGCGGCTTCTCTAGAACCGGGGGTTGAATAAATACCCAGCAATCTGGGACCACGTCTCTGACCACTTTTTTGAACTCAATGTAGTAGTCGAGGAAGCTGTGGTTGGTGAAGAAATCAATGTCGACTCCCTTGAGCGACCAGCCGTCTCTGAGGGTGAATTTGTGCTTTGCTGAATACTGGTTGAAGAAGTTTGGTACGACTAGTTCACACTTCTGGATCGAGAGGTCGAGGCGTTCCTGGGGGGTCATATCCTTCAAGTCATTGACATAGACGCTCTTGTCCCACTTCCAGATCAGGGCCAGGGCAAAGATGCACCGTCCCAACTTCCACCGAGGGTCTCTTTTCCAGCCGTATTTCTTGTCAATTGCCACCGCTTCCTCCTTGGAGAGCCACGCCAGCAAGCCCTCGGGGTCCACAATCTTGGTGCCCGACTTCTGCGGGCCGGTGATGGTGATCTTGTAGACGTCCACCTCGCACGCGAAGCCCATTCCCAACTTCAACGACTGGTAGGCGGTGGGGGTGGTGCCCACGCGAAGCTGCTGCTTGCCCGGGATCTGGTCGAGGTGCTCGTGGCCCATGAGCCCGCAGCTGGGCTCGTTGATCAGCTCGAAGCCGAGGATGCAGCCCTTTTCGAACAAGTCCGGGAGCGCCTGGTGGATTCTCGTCCAAAAGTGGGAGATGGTGCCAAAGTAGTGGGCCTGGAGGTAGTCCTGGATGTTGGAGCCGTTGATGCAGAGGTGGGGGAAGTAGTTGCGGCCGCAGAAGAACAAGGTGAACATGACCATGCACGCCAAGCGCTTGTAGTTGGAGGGCCAGATCATCTTGGGGTACTCGTCGGGCTCCTGCGGGTGGTGGTAGCGGGGGTTGTTATGCAAGAGCGCCGCCTCGGTGGCATGGAACCGGGTGGGCTGCAAGCCGGCGGCGTAGAGCGTCCACATGGGTGCGCCGCTGCCGCCGCTGAAGCGGGACCACACGTCCTGGTGGGTCTCGAAGAACACGTAGAGGCCGCCCACGGCGTCGACCACCCGGAGGATCTTGACTGTGTAGTCGATGAAGTCGTCGTCGTACTGGCCGGGGCCGGCGTGCTCGAGTGCCTCCCAGGTGATGAGGTAGCGGATGGTGTTGTAGCCCCACGACTTGATGCGGCGGAGGTGGTCTTCTGCCTCGTCGAGCGGGAACGGCCGCCCCACAAACGACACGTTATCGCCGTCAAACAAGATGTTATCGGCGTCGCGGCAGTCGCCGTTGTAGGTGTGCAACTCCGGATTGACGGGCATTTTCATGGAGCCGTCGAGGTTGATGCCTCGGAGCACGCGGCGGCGGCCGTCCGGGTCCACAAACCCGCCGTTGCCGTCGGACACAAGCGGTTGGCACTCCAATATCGAGTCGGAACCGTCGTTGGCGGAAGCCGGGATCACGTCCTGTCCCTCGAGCTGGCGCCGGAGCGGAAGCAAGCCTGTCGAGGAGACCGACGACGTGCTGTTGTACAAGCTGACCCGGTCGTGGATGGCCTGCCTGGCATAGCGTGCGCCCTTCATGTATTGCCGTCGATTAGTGCGGGTGGATTTGCAAGCAAAGAACCCCACTCACTTTTCGCGCTTCACATGCTGCAGGCCGTTATGCTGCAGGCCGATATGCTGCAACTGCGAGCGGCCGGCAGACACACAATAGGAGCCACCGGGGCTGAATGCCAAAGCCGTGGTTGGCCGGGCTTCCGCATCACGCATTGTCGTTCAACAACTCGAGCGCCTTGCGTTTGGTCTCGGCGTGGGCGCTGAGTCTCCACAGGTTCTGGTCCTTGGAGAACCGGTCGTAGAGCGGGACGATTTTTTGCTTCTTCTTCTTGTCGGTGAGCTGCGCGGGGTTCGACGCCCGGAAGAACGCCGGCGCCAACTCGGCGAGCCACCGCGGATCAATGGCTGTCACGCAGTGCATGTACTCCTTCGTGGTGAGAAGCAAGGTGTGGTACACCACGTACTCGGGGTTCTTGTTGAACAACAGCGACGCCGGATGCAACGACACGGGCGTGCCCTCCACCACCGTCTTGTAGCCTTCCTGTGGGTCTCTTTTGGCACAGTTCTTGAAAAAACCGCTGCACAACGCCCGCCGGACCCGGTCCACCTTGGTGCCGCAGCTGACAATCTGGTGCCCAAACCGCCGCATGATGGCCACGAGCTGCCGGCGCACCTCCTGGGCCCGGCGCATGCTTCGCTCGTGCACAAAGTTGGTGCTGCACCACTGCTTGCTGCTCCCGTTCATGCTCCACGCTCGGTACACATTGAGCAACGTCAAGTGGTCGCCGAACGGACTGTGGAACCGCGCCTTGCGCTGGTCGGCGGCCGCAGCCTTGTCCTTGGGACGGTAGAACACCGACTGGACGGAAAGCATCGCCACAATCGACAAGATGTCTTCCGAGCAGCCAAACTCCACCGACGCAATAAGCGTCTTGGCGAGCCCGGGGTCCATCGGGAAGTCCGCCATCTTGCGCCCTAGCGGCGTCAAGTACCCATCGTCCCCGAGCGCAGACAACGTGAACAAGTCCTGGAGCGCCGTCACCATGGTGCTGGCCGGCGGCGGATCCATAAACTCAAAATTCACTAGGTCGTTGATCCCCATCGCCTTCAACATCAATATCGTGTAGGCAAGATTCTGCCGCTGGATCTCCGGCACCGAGTTGGGAAGCATCTCGTTGCGGTAGGCAGCCTCCGTGTAGAGCCGGTAGCACTTGCCGGGCCCAGTACGGCCCGCACGCCCGCTTCGTTGGTTGGCCTGTGCTTGGCTTATCGGCGACACCGTCAACGTATCCATGCCCAACTTGGAGTCAAACGCATTGATCTTGACGTATCCCGGGTCCACCACATAGTAGATCCCATCTATCGTCACCGACGTCTCGGCAATGTTGGTGGCCAAGATGACCTTCCGTGACCCAGCAGGCGTGGGCTCGAATATCCGGCTCTGCATTTCCGACGGAAGCGCCGAATACACCGGCAAGATTATCAACTCGCCGGCGGCTTCGCGTAGCACCTTCATTCGCTGGCCTAGAATCTCACAACTCATGTCGATCTCTTCTTGACCAGTCAAAAACACGAGAATATCTCCAGGACTTTCGGAAACATGGATCTGAATCACCGAGTCCAACGCCGATGCCAAGTAGTCCACCTCAGGCTCCTTGGTGTACATTATCTCCACCGGGAACGTTCGGCCAGGGATCGTCATAATGGGACAGTTGAAGAAGTAGCTGGAAAACTTCTCCGAGTCAAGCGTCGCAGAAGTCACGATGATCTTGAGCTGGGGGTTCTTTTGCGCCGCTTGTTTCAACAAGGCAAAGAGCACATCCGTCGCAATGGTCCGTTCGTGGGCTTCGTCCAACATGATCACGGAATACTTGCTCATCTCCTTGTCATTAAGTGCTTCTCGTTCTAGCATACCGTCCGTCATGTACTTGATCCGCGTGTTGGGGCCGGTATTGTCATCAAAACGAATGGTATAACCAACGACGTCTCCCACTCTGCACCCAACTTCTTCGCTCACTCTTTTGGCCACGGACTCCGCAGCCACTCTTCTTGGCTGCGTACAACCTATCAACTTCTGCTGGCCGTCCTGTTCATTGAATCCCTCCTCGTACAAATATTGAACAATCTGAGTAGTTTTGCCGGACCCAGTCTCACCAACGATCACAAGAAACTGGTTGTCTCTAATTGCCTTGACAATATCCTCTCGCATGGAGAACACAGGTAACGATTCTCTCTGTTCTTTCATGGGTAAATTCGTACGCTTGCCATACGTCACTTTGGTCTTTTTCTCTTTTGCTCTCCATTCTGATATCACCAGTGCCGTCGCTTCATCCTGCTGCTTACGAAGAGGATCGTGGGAGAACTCAGCCTTATTTTTGGCCTGTTCCTCATTGATCTTGTTCTCCTTGAACTCTTTGGCCAAAGAAGAACCGTTTTTGGCTGTTCTTTCCAACGAACCTTCTGGGTTCTTGATAATCTTAATTGGTGCAAACTCGATGGCGTCCTTCACCTGGCCCTTTAGGAATCCAGGGTAAGTGACATTTAGTTCAATGTCCACTTCGATCTCTTGTTCCATATTCACCTCACCGTCCTCTTCACCAGGTTCGCCAGCACCATTCGAAGTCGCATGGTCATTGAGTTCAGGATACTCACTAGCATCTACTACACCAGACGCAATAAGCTGGCGGATTTCCCACCTTTCTGGCGACGTGAGTCGTCGCTTTTTTTGGGAAGTTTCCGTGTGCTGTAGCTTTCTCTTTTCTCTCTCTATTTGCTCCTCCTCTTGTAGATCTCGTAATTCCTGTGACTTGTCCAAGCCTGTGTCTTGGTCTATTCCTCTCATAGACAAGCTGAACCGCTCACGTCGGCCTTGGGTTTCTATCTTGGTGATTTTCACAAACACATGCTGGTCAACCTTGACAACTTCGGAGGGCGACAGGATCCTGGTTCCAGTGAATGACAACTGTGAAACATGGCAAAGTCCCACCACAGATTTTTTCCCAGATTGGAGCCGAATGAAAGCACCATAGGGAACTATATTGCTAACCAACCCGATGACAATTGCTCCTTCTTCTAAAGGTGGGTCATGTAGATTCTTCAAGTTTGGCTTCTCATCTTTGATTTTGTACTCAACTTGTGGTTCTACCTTTACGTTAGGGAGCGATAAGCCAGAATAGGTGACTTCAGACTTGACAGGGGCTTCTGGTTCTTTCTTTATCGTGTTCAAAATGCTGTAAGTTTGATCAACAAACGGAGGTGGGAATTCGCCTCCATTCTTCTTCAACGTGTCTGCGAATGCAGAGGCATCGGATGGTTTCGACCCATTGTAGAGACTCTGGATGAACTTTGAAAGTGTATGGTCCTCATCTGTTATACCCAAATGTACGGAAATAGAGCTAGCGATGTCGTCTAGCACCGGGTCAAGTTTAGGATTCATAACGCGAGATGATGAGATGTGCGATCTAGATAAAGAAGGCGAGAAGTAACCAGTCCTGTGATTGAGACACGCTATAAATTGAATAGCCCAATATAAGCGCTAAGTACTTGTCTTATGCCAGGGCACCAGTGCACTAGCCATGAACTACAGGTATACACCTTGGTAAAGATTATTTCTATTGCTGTTAACTTCTACTCCACGAGCTTGATACCCTCCTTGTCCACCACTTTGATGTAGCATCCTTTAAAGTCAATGGGCATTCTCGTCTCCAACTCTTTGATACACTTCTTCAACAAGTCGAGACCCTCGTCAAAGTTCATTCCCTTTTTGTAATGCTTGTCCAATAAAGACGTGCAGTAGAACCCGGCATACCCATGGGCTGCGTATGGCAATTCCACCTGTGTACCCAAGTAGTCAATCCAGTTCAAACTGGGCACACCAGTGTTGCTGTCGTAGCCTGCTAGCAACACGTTCACTTGGTAAGGCTTTCTTGATCTGATCGAGGTTGCGAGCTGGTTTCTCACAAACGAGGCAGTGGCTTTTGGAGACAACTCAGTGTCGTTCTCTCTCATTGTGTACAACTGGATGTTTGCTTGGATGTACTCGGCAAACTGAACCGTGTCTCCGGCTTCTCCCGTGTACGCCATCAAGTTGTGACTATTGAGTTTGCGGGTCTTGTCATCGGTGTCTTTCAAAACAGAAATACCTCTGGTGGCCGCCTTGGACGTTGCAATCAAGGTACAGTCTTCGACTCTGATTCCCAATACGATATCCATCACAACGGGTCTTGTACACGAATTAGATTAGGTTGGTTCGATCTAGCGACACACAAACTATGAATGGTAAATTAAAGATTGTGTTATATCAAGCCACAAACTCCTTTTCTTGAAACAGGATTATTCAAGGGTAGATGCAAATTGCTCAGGATGTTGTCTGAATTGAACAAATAGAGTACAATTGACGTTACCCTTTAAAGTGTTCCACCTCGACCAGTTGTACGCACTTTGCCACTATCGTGCGAAACTCATAAAATGGGTGGCAGAACAATAGCCTGCCAAAAGCTTGCCGTTGGCTACATTGTTCATTCTATATCATTAGCTCTTACTCTTCAAGACATCCTCCACTTTCCTCTCCACAAGCGTTCCGACGAGTTTGGCCAAGGGACTGCTCTCGTCGTTGATGTAACTGACAAGACTGAGTTCGATCTGCTTCTCGATTAACTTTCCAGTGACATCCACCTCAATGTTCACGGTGTCGCCGTTGTTCTTCAAAGGCATAATGACCTTCTCTTGAGTGTAGCTCACCATCAGAATGGAAAACTCGGCCTTTATGTGGTCAACATCGGTCACCGTTAACGAAGTTCCATCAACTGAAATAAACCCTTTCTCCACAATGTATCTTGCAAATTGGGTGTCTCGAAGCTGGAAAGTAAAGTTGATAGCATTGCCATCCGCTTGACGGCGGACAATAGTGGCAATCGTATCCACATGGCCCTGGACCACATGGCCACCCATACGAACATCGGCCTTCACCGCACGTTCAAGGTTGACTTGGGCGCCCGGTTTCAAGTCGCCTAAATTCGAGCGGCGAATAGTTTCTGGAGATATACCCACTTTGAATTGCGACCGTCCCACGTCAAACTCCGTGACAGTCAAGCAGACTCCATTCGTGGAGATCGAGTCTCCCAATTGGACATCTTCTAAAACCTTCAGACAGTCGCCAATAACAATGGAGATCCCGTCTCCACCGGAGGCGCTGGTATCCTTCTCTGTAACCTGCAATACAGTGCCAATATGCTCCACCAATCCCGTAAACATGATGTACAATTGTTCGTTTGAGCTTCCAGATCACAATAGTAGGTACTGCACACAACCAACAAACGGCCACACGGCCAAACAGCAACCTATGGAACGACTGGGCTGTTGTTGTAGCTTTGACCTGCGGGCATGGCGTCACTTCCGGCCCAATTGCTCATATTCGCCCAGTCCACACTTTCGTGATATCCCCACCCGAGTCGTAAGTAGTATTTGCACCCGTACACCAACCACTAATATTCAATTTTTCAATCTCACCGTCAGTCGACATGCCGTTTCGGTTCCCCGTGGAGTTCGAGCTCCCCAAGCACTGCTACTTGAACGCCCGTGTCATCAAGGACCAGTTCAAGCGCCTTCAGTTTGCCGAGCATGAGGTGACCAGAAATGCCTTGAAATACATTTCCAAGAACACCGAACTTCCTGCCAGAGTGAGATTGGAAGCACAATTGCAGCTCACTTCTATGCCCAAGTACACCTCCTATTCGCAGGTTAAGAACAGATGTGTGGCTTCTGGACATGCCAAATCTGTGTTGACCGACTTCAAGTTGAACAGAGTAAGTTTATCATTTTCTTCCCCACCAACCCTGGCTCATATACTAACAACAGACCGCTTTCAGAGAACGTGCCCGTGCTGGCCTCATTCCAGGAGTTTCCAAGGCTTCATGGTAACCATGTAAATATTGTATAGTAATAGACCGAGACGTTAAGCACCCTGTAGAGCCCACATGCCCACCAAGCAGCCGTGCCTGGCCATCAGTTCGCGAAAATTATTTCAGATCTTCTCTAGATGATATCCAGCTGGAGAACGCTAGGAAGCTCAGGTGTTGGCTTGGGCAAGCCCGTGCTGGCTTTCAGACTGCTCTCGCTCAAACCCAACTTTGCCAAGTTGAAGACGATTCCTCAACCGCCGGGTTTTGTAGTGGGCACAGTCAATGAAGCCTACATTCCTCCTTCTGCAAACCACTTTGAAGGAGGATATCACTGGACATATGAGCGGGCCATTACCATCGCCATGGTGCCATTGGGGTTGACACCGTTTATTGCTGGCGTGGAGTTCCCGATGATCGACACCTTGTTCTGCTGCAGTCTTTTATTCCATTGCCACAGTGGGCTCAAATCGTGCATCATCGATTACATTCCGAAACGTGTGTATGGCGTGTGGCACGGGCTTGCCGCCAAGTTGTTGACTTTGGGAAGCGCCGTAGGACTTTACGGGATATACGTCCTTGAAACTGCCAACAATGGCCTCTTTGACTTGATCAAAAGTGTGTGGTGTCTGTAAATATTAATACATATTAATGGGGCTGGGGATAGTCATAAAGAGTAGATGTGACCGATACAAGTCTCTCAATGGCGTTCATCATTTTAACAACGTTTGTATCCGTGTCTGTTTTGTAGCCTGCCAGTTCCGGATTTATGACGATTTCTCTTATTCGTGGAAACGTGAATGGAGGTAGATCACTGAATTTGTTTTGGAGCTGCTCCACTATGGAGGTGATACTGTCATTTACTCGCTGTCTGTCGTCTCCCTGAAAACGTTTGAGCCAGGTGAGAAGCTGGGGGAGAACTGATTGCTGCCACTCGTTGCTGAATCCCAGCTCAAAGGTCCTTTCAGTAGTAAGGGACTCAAATAGACTTGTATCGACCTTTTCAGAAGGAGTAGCACTCATGAAAAGCGGTGTTTATTAGAAGATCAAGATCAAAACAATATAAATTGGTTGCAAATGCGCGCCACGACACACAGTTTGAAACTGGAGATATTAACGGGATACTAGAGAGAAAACGTGCTACTGGGAGTGTTCCATTGAAAGAGTTGTTTACCAGCTGTCGAAGAGATGTCAACATTTCTGAGGGTTCTTGTATCCATTTGAACAAGGAATCAACCATTTCCTCATCAATGAAGCCATTGAGTACGCGCTTCAAAGAATTACCTTCTTTGTTGCAAATTGTAGTCCACGTAGACTTGGCATGGTCCCCCTTACACCCCGCCTGTTGCTTTTCACTACTAGCCTTCCATGACCCACCCGTCCCAGATTTACGCGCCGTGTAATTTTTCGCACACTCCAAGAATTTTTCAACTCTTACCACAGGACCAACCATGTCTATAGTGATGAGAAGCTTGCTTCGACAAGTCAAGTTGCAGCCAGCTGCACACCGTGGAGTAGCTGGATCTTTATCTGCGGGTTTGAGATTCAACTCTACCAAATCATCCAACATAAGTTTAACTGCTCAAGTTTTCCCATTGCATAAAGAAAATATCACCGAATCGGATGTTGACGAGTGGTTGAAAGCAGTCAAGCATATGCGCTCCAGCGGTACGGGAAGCGCTTCCACCGAGCCAGAAGTGTTCATTTCTCATTTGGCACAGCCCGAACCGTTCTTACAAGAAAAATTCGAACCGACTGCCGAGCAGTTGGCCGAAGTTGAAGCATTTGCCGAGAAGAAAGTGCCCTTGCCCAAGGATCCTATGATCGAGAACTTTACCAATCTTCTCATGAGACACGGCAAAAAGTCCAAGGCCCACAAAATCCTTTCCCAAGCATTATATATCGTGTACTTGAAGACAAGAAAAGATCCTTTGCAAGTTCTCGCGGAGACATTGGACAAGCTCGGTCCGCTTATGAGCACCAAGGTGGAGAAGACCGGTGCTGCCAAGAACAGAACCGTGCCATATCCGCTCAACCAAAGACAGCGTAACCGGTTTGCAATCACCTGGATCTTGGAAGGTGCCGAGAAGAAAAAGTCATCGGACTATTCGGTGAGATTGGCAGAAGAGATCCTTTCTGCCTTCGAGGGCAAGTCTTCCGGTTACGACCGTAAGGCGCAGATGCATAAGTCGTCCATCGCTCATAGGGCCTATATCAGATTGTGAGGCCGCCCGCTTGTACATAGTGTTTGTGTATCAATAAAAGCCACAGACATATTTCGCCACTGCCATTAATATGCTGGATGTAATAAGGCTGAAGTACCACCAGGCTCGCTTCAAGGTGCTTTACAGCATTGCTGACTATAAGCAAAAGTATTACAGCAACTCCAAGAATCCGCGAGTTATCCAAACCAAGCTTCAGAACCAACCGCTCACCACGCTTCGGACCACGCCACAGGAGAAAAGCAGTCCTCCACCAGAACGGTTCTTAAAGGTACCCGAGGAAACCAGCCACCCCAAGCCGCCGGTGGATTTCTTTGACTCCGAGAGTAATATGGATGCCCATCCTGTGCTTGTTCCCACCTTAATTCCCGTGGACGAGAACCGGTGGAAAATCGGGTCAGTGCTCGGGAAGTTTGCAGCACTCATGCCTATCGTAACCAAGGAGAACGTGGAACAAGCCAAAGTGGAAATACAGAAGAAAGACGACCCGAGTGAGGATATTTGTGAACATCTGGAGTTGACAGAACCACTCATGTTTTTGGCACCCCAGCCAATCACCGCACTAGAAGTCGAGCTGGAAACGGCAGCGTGGAAGAGTGTCCTCAACGACACATCACTATCTGCGGCCCGTATATCTGTGGGCATAGATGTGCCTCAGCTGCGAGACTCATACTTGGATTTGGCAGCCGACTTGACTTCAGCAAAGGCAATTCGGAATGAAATGCAACCTGGCTGCGAGAACGTGCCCGCGAAAGAAGCAGGAGCGACAGGAACTGTTCTGTCGTGGAGAAGCGCGTATTATGGAATATTGTCACTCTACGATGAAGCCCCCAAGAATGACAAACATGACAAAAAATGACACCAGCAAGTAGCTGATGTTTCGCTAAGTATAGGATCTAATTTGTGCAGCAATAGAGCTTTATCCAGAATCTGTAAGTGTCACGGCAAACCGTGTCCATCTTGTGCATTTTGTGTACATTCGATCTCTTCCCGTGCTTCTTGCGCGCTGTCCCGTTTAGGATTGCAGCCACGGAACCGCTTGTCTGCAGTACCAGTCAAAGAACACGTCTGTATAGGTGCCACGACGGCTGCAGCGCTAGTCGGACTCCGTTTCGCCCATGCCGACCCTAGCCGCCCCCCCCTGTGTGGTTTTCATGCCGTTCTGCCCCGTTTCCCATTCCACGCTCTCTGATTGGCCAAAATCCAAAGTCGCACCTTTCTCAAATTTTCAATCCTCCAGCCATACACAGACGTATAGTTATGATTCGTGGATCAGGTGTTCGTAGTGCCGTCAAGGCGTTGGCTGCTCGCCGTTTCGTGTCGACTGCCAACAGTCAGACCAAGTATGCAACTTTAAGCAACGGAGTCACCGTGGCTACCGAGTCCAACCCCCATGCCCCAACGGCCACCATTGGTTTGTGGTACACCGGAGGTTCCAGATCGGAGCATCCATACAGCAATGGTCTTGCCGCATTGACCACCAACTTGTTGGCCTCCAAGTCTGCCAGCGGAGTGCTTTTGTCCAGTGAAAACGGCAGAGAGTCCAACGGTGTTCTTGCCCACACCACCAACGACAATGTCAGCGAGGCTGCCAAGGTGATTGGCGAGATTGCCTCTGCTGCTGCCAGTGTTGCCGGCAAGGCCGACATCGCCGCTGCCAAGGCTGCGTTGACTGCTGAGGCTGCCAGGCTCGAGGCCACTCCTTCCAAGATGGTGTTGGAGCACTTGAACGCTACCGCCTACCAGGGCTACTCGTTGGGGTTGCCCACGTTGGGTACCGAGGAGTCCATCGCCGGGTTGGAGCTCCAGGACGCCGAGCGCTTCTTGGACAGACACCTCGTGGGCTCCAACGTGGTGATTGCTGCCTCCGGTAACATCAACCACGACCAATTGGTCGATGCGCTCGACTCGTCGGTCAGCATCAAGCAGGGATTGAAGCCCGCGGTCCAGGCCGCTTCTTTCTTGGGCTCCGAGGTCAAGATGAGAGACGACACATTGCCCAAGGCCTACGTTTCGCTCGCGGCCCAGGGTGAGGCCGTCAGCTCGCCCGCCTACTACGTGGCCAAGGTGGCCGCCGCCATCTTCGGAAGCTTCGACCACCACTCGCCCGTGGCTCCCTTCACCTCGGCCAAGTTGGCGTCGAGAGTGCAAGAGTACCACATTGTGGACAAATACACCCACTTCTCCACCTCGTACTCCGACACCGGATTGTGGGGTTTCAACGCCGAGATCTCCAACGTCGGCTCCATTGACGAGTTTGTCCACTTCACCTTGAAGGAGTGGAACAGATTGTCCACCTCCATCTCCGACGCCGAGGTTGCCCGTGGTAAGGCCGCCGTCAAGACCGCCTTGTTGAGTGAGTTGAACTCGAGCAGCGCCATTGCCTCCGACATCGCCTCCAAGGTGTTGTTGGCTGGCTACAGAAGCTCCTTGACCGAGGCCTTGGAGAAGATTGATGCCATCGAGACCAGCCACGTCAAGGCCTGGGCCCAAGCCACGTTGTGGGACAAGGACATTGTCATCTCCAGTACCGGCCAGATCGAGGGCTTGATGGACTACAACAGGTGGAGAAACGGAATGGCCATGATGAGATGGTAAGCTTTCTCATTGCATCAATAGACACAAATAGTCAGAAAATAATATATTGTCTACGAACCGTACTTGGCTAGAGTATGCCGCTCTTCTTGAGGTTCTGCTGCACCACCATGTCGGTCACCGCCGACAACACAAACTTCATCGACTTGGTGTCGGTGGCACAGGTTCGGTGCAAGTACACCGGCCGTTTCGACCGGTTCATGCTGAGAAACCGCTGCTCGAAATACCGGAGCCCGTCTTCATAGCTGTCGGCGGCCCCGCTGTAGTCGGGGAAGTGCCGCTTGATGGGCGACCTTTTGACCTTGCGTTCAAATATGTCGATCTTGTTCATGAAGAGTATGAACGGCGTATTGGAAAACCATTGCGAGTTGCTCAAGGTGTCGAAAAGCACAAGCGACTCTTTCATCCGGTTTACTCTTTCGTCCTCAAAGAGAACCTGGTCGTACTCAGACACCGCCACAACAAAGAGAATGGCCGAGACGTTTTCAAAGCAGTTGATCCACTTTCGCCGCTCCAGTCTCTGGCCACCGGCGTCTAGCACCTGGAACTTGAACGAGTTGATCACAAAGTCCGTCTCGGTGATACCAGTGGTCTTGACCCTCCCATTCAAGATATCCTCGTCACTGCACTGGTAGTGCGGTTCCGCAAAGTTCATGATGTTGTTGAAGTAGTAGATGACACTGGTTTCCAACTGGAACTCGTTTGAGCGGTCCAAGCAGCGCCTGATGCCAGCATCGTGTTCCCACAAGTGCTTGATTGCATCGGCCACTTCGAAGCGCCCAAAGCGCTGGTTCGCGTAAAGGAGAGGAGCCTCAGCATCTTCGAAAACGTCATTCGGCTTGTCGTCCAATGTGCCGGCACCCACACCAACCATGCTCAAGGCCAATCCCGTGCTTTGCATCTTGCGCTTTCGGTAATGACGCTCGCCGTACTTGAGGACATAGTCGCTCAAAAAATCAACTCCTCCGGCTATGCCAGTGTCAATATGGTCCAACGAGTTGGCATGCAATACAATGTACTTGTAGCGTGCCAAGGGACTGTCATCTTTGTCACACTCAAGGTCAATCTTGAGCTTGCGGGCCTGCACTATCAAGATCTTCATGGATTGGATAACGTCGGCCCAGATGATCTGGGAGTACTGGAGTCTCTCCTGCTGGGTGAACCCGCCCTTGTGCAACACCTTTAGTTGTTTCAACACTGTGGATTTCCCGCTCTCCCCTGCTCCTAGTAGTAGAAGCTTCATTTTTTCCTTTTCATTTGCACGCCTGAGATTGAGACCCTGCTCAATGGCGTCGTTTATGCGCTTTTCGTGACAATATGGGTCGTTTTCATCAACCGGTGAGCTATACCCGCATCCCATCTTTGACGACGGCCACCGGTTCGCAGTCGCTAGTAGGCAGAGACAAGTTGCAGCCGCAGCTTTTTGTCCACATTCTGGGGTGCGTGTCTGCAGGAACTTAGGCTGTCACCACGAACCAGGTGTACATCAAAATCACGAGTACAGCGGTAAGTGAGGCGTGTTTCAAGAACTGGAGGATGCCCGCACGCTTGAGACCTGCCAGAAAATCGTCCCATTTGTCTGTAAACGTCTTTTTCGTGGTGGTGTGGGTGTAGTTTGGAATTGTCGTTGCAACCTTCTCGGTGGATTCGTCCTGTTCTTTTAAAAAGTCGGTGATTCTCCGGGTGGTGGACACTGCTGGGCTTGCGAGTGGGAGCGTCGAGTATGAATAGCGGGTAGGTTTGTGGGTAATGTCGTACCAGAGAATGATAAGACCAGAAATCACCGCGGCCACCACGTAGCAGGCAATATTGATGTAAGGCGACGGCAAGTAGCAGAGGTTCGTCTCGTACTTGAACTGGTTCAGGATGCTGTAGTCATTTTCGTTGCCGCTGTTGGCGAACGAGAGAACCTGGATAGCCGGGTACTTGATGCCCATGGCCATGCTGATGGACTTGACGGTGACTTCGCGGAAGACCTGGTCGTCTCCAGCGGGCGATGGGTGGTTCACGTCGCAGTAGTCGTGGTCGTCGCCGGAGAAAATGATGTCCGGCTTGACGTTTGCGAGGATCTCACCGGACAATTCTTGCGGAAGCACCAGCAGGTACTGGTAGCCCTTGCTGGTGTGGAACACCGAGCTCTCGCGCAACGGCCCGCACGTCAAGGTGTTGGTGTCACGGTATAATGGAACGTGGGTCAAAAGCACCCGCGGCTTGGTCTTGACAATGGAGGGGCCAAAGTTGGTGTTGAAGAAGTCACGGGCAGGTCCACTTATGGCCTCGTCCATGGCCGAGAGCGAGATGGTGTCCAAGGTGATGAACTCGACGTTGTTGATTACCGTGACCGAGTTGGGGTTGCCGAAGAACTTCTTGAACCGCTTGCGCGACGGCACCTTGACCCCGTCGGCCCAGCCGATGTCGTGGTTTCCCGCCAGGTTGACGATCCACTTTTTCCCCCTTTTGTACTTTTTGCGCTTGAAGATCTTGTTGAACCGCTTGAGCTGGCTCTTGAAATACTTGTCTGTGGACAGTCGTCCGTTGTCCAAGTAGTCGCCCAAGAAAAACACATAGTCCGGGTTAAGTGCCCGCAACATTGCCTTATAATTTTTCTTCAAGTACGCATCAGCAGTGTGCTGCGAGAGCTTTAGCAACAACTCGTTGCGTCCTGGGTACGTGTGGTTGTCTATGAGCTGGGGGTCTGCCACGAGCATGATGTTTGTCACGTCGTTGGTAGCCACCGAATCCGGATTCTGGTCGTCTACCACCGCCGGGGATTTGTGAGGGTCTGCCGGCTCGACTTCTATTTCTGGCCACCGACACCGGGCCGCAGCTTTGTAGGGTGCAAAGCGTTCGTGGTAGGCAAAGATGACAGCCCATGCTGCGAGTAGCAACACTATGACATGATGGACGCTTTTAAACTTGAAGATACCCCGCACTCTCATGTCCAAGCTGCTGGTGGTTGTCAAGCCAGAGAACGTTGTCTGGGGTCCTGCACGTGCCGCGCCTGGCCCACAAGCGCATCTGGCAACACTGGGGCCCGGTTGCCGGTTGGACCGCCCATTGCACCACCTATACCGATCTGCCCGACACATGGCCTGGACGGCGGAACTGGTGCTCTACAGCTTGCTAGCGGTGGCGGCCGCGCAGTACGTCTGGCGGCACGTCCTCAACTCCTTCCGCGACGCCAGCGACGTCTATTTGACCCAGCAGCTGGTGGTGGACACCGTCCGCAATCCGGGGGAGTCTGCCATCCACAAATCAAACAAGTTGGACTATCTGAGTGGGCTTCGGTTGGGACTCAACATCCGCTACGACCACTACAAGATCCGCAATGGCAATTTGTGCGATGTGTGGGAGATGGCCATGGCTTCCCCGAACTCCACCGTGGAAATGAACGGCGAAAAACTCACACGAGGACAGCTAAATGCTGGGATTGCAAAGGTGGCGGACTTGCTAGCAGACTGGCAGGTCACCGAGATGCTGGTCGTGCTGTCTGAGCTTTTCCAGCTTGATACCTTCATTGTTTTCGTCAGTTGTATGGTCGGCCGTATCCAGGTGAAGCTCTACGGTCCTGGAACCCAATGTTCAGACGGATGGCGCTTTGGCAAGGGCCAATTCGAATGCGCGGCCGAGACGAGAGTGTTGCCATTCAAGTTGCACGAGTTGGAATCCGTCGCCAAATTCGCCAACCCGTACGATCCTGCCAAGGACAGAGGTGTCTGCTTAAAGACCCACTCGCAGCTCAATCCACATGTGGCCACCGTCACCGAGTTCACCCAGGCAAATGTGATCAGCGCCATTGCTTCTACTCTCAAGCACCTCCCTGTGGACTTCACACTCGACAGCAACGACCGTCTTTTGGTGGTGGAGGACCCAGCCTCATCTATGTTTGACATCGTCAAGATACTCGCCCTGTTGATTTATCCCACTAACATCGTGGTGGCTCGTCCTACGTGCTGGAAACAGGTGCTCTCATTCAAGCCAACCATCTTGTCCATATCCTTACCGTCATGGAAAAAATACCGACCCCAGCCTACGCTCTCAGACAAGGTTGTGGCCCTCGTCGGGTCGTACTTTCTTTCCCAGGGAATATACCTACCATTGCAACAAAAGCTTAGATTGACCTATATCCACACATATCTTGGCAATAGCGATCCTATCCACATGAGCGAAATCAATAGATACAGAGCTCTCACTTCAAGAGCCATTCTTGAGTTCGGCTACCACAATATTGCTGGTTCTGTTTTGGCCACAGACCTTTTTGATTACCGTGAGTTTCCCTTCAACGTCAAGGCTTTTGGATGCTTGTCACAGTCGCTTGAGTACAAGCTCACAGATATGGACGCAACCAACACCGGTGTCATCAACGTGAGAGGGTTCATTATCGGCAAAACCAATTTAAACGTTACACCACTGCTGAGCAATACCGACGGCTTCATGCCGCTTAATGTAAAGGGGAAATGGGGCAACGATGGTTGTTTGTACATAGTTTAGAATATACTAGCTGACGCTATTTACCTTGTACCGCTTTTCAGAAAACTCAAACATCTCGCCACAATGTCTCTTCGATCCAGTCTGAGAGAATAAAGTGGGGACATCGTCATCTTCTTGCGCCAACACAACCTTCTTGCCGATTTGGCGGACGTAATAGTCGCTAAAGTGAAGCTGCGCAGCAAGCAACGCATCAAAATTCAACCGCGAAAGGAACGTCTTCCACTTCTGCAATCTCGTTTCTATAATCTCTGGCTGCGCCTCCCAGATTAACTCTTGTGAGAAGCACTTGTGACACTTGATGAAATCGTATCCGAAAATCGCCAAGATGTTGCACCAGTTTTCGTATTGCAAGCCATTTATATAGCACTTGTACTCAAGAAGTTGGAGACATTGCACTTCAACTTTCTTGAGTACCTGCAAATTAAAGTCGGACGATGACTGTCCGTTGCATCCACAAATTTTGAGCCACGTCTTGAACAGATAGTTCAAGTCTTGGTTGAATTTGGAAGCAATAATTAACAAGCCCAAGAAAAACTTTTTGGGACATTGAGGAAGTTCCTTTTCTGTCCGCTTGACGATTTTCAGCAAGTAAAAACACGTTAATTGCAAGCTTTGAACCGACGTTTTCGATCTCCTGAGAATTTCCACAATGAAGAACCGTAACTTTGCTTTTTGGAAATCAGCTTTGGGGTACAACATCCGGAGCAAGTTGATGGAACAGTTGACCAAAAGGATGTTGAATTGTGATTTGGTAAGGTAGTCATTGTAATATTTCACGTTGACGGGAGAAAGGGTTGGGCTTGGTTTATGTGCAAGTTCCGCCGAGTGTGGTGGGGTGGGAATGGGGTCGAAAATATCCGCTACTGGGGAGCTGGGTGTGACGGACATGATCGGATGACAAGGGAAACCAATGGAGTTGATAGACTATGGAGCCTATCCCAGAAAACTGTGTACTTTAAAACTCTTCAAGCACGCAGATAAAACCTCTCGACGAATCAAAAGGATTAATGAAACATCTTCGCTTTGACAAGTGAAGAAACAGTAAAGACAAAATAAAAACGCAAATAACCAAAAACTCCAAACACTAGATGTGGAGTAACACCGTGTTTTTCATATAATGTAACCGACTCAACCAGCGAGTCAACCGGATTAGCTAGAACAAACTAGTAATCAAAAAGAAACCGAACCCTGAAACCTATACCGGGTAAATAGACGGCGACTGCTTATCTGAAAGTGGACCAGTCACGGAAATAAAGATATTCAGGACTCAAACTACCTGAAAATGACAAGAGTCGAATTTATAAAAACACACGTCGATCACTAATGAACACCTAAGAATCAGAGCTCGCAACAAATTGCAAACTATGGTGTTCTTGTGTGTGCGCGACTGCTCCTTTTAAAGGGAAAATTACTCATAGTTATGACTGATAAGCCTGCATGACACATTACGATCGCAGCCGAGGTCGGTCACGTGCGAATGAGTCA
Organism: Meyerozyma smithsonii; assembly: GCA_030570235.1. NCBI lineage: Eukaryota > Fungi > Ascomycota > Pichiomycetes > Serinales > Debaryomycetaceae > Meyerozyma > Meyerozyma smithsonii. The sequence continues at coordinate 756,243 of JAJLVE010000003.1, read as the reverse complement.
AAGTCCGCTCATGCGGTTGCAGCTGATGCCACTGCGGGTGATGTCGTGTGAAGAAGGTATACGTCATGGGGGCGCATGTCACGCTTCCATGCATCAGTCGATGACTTGACACCCGATTACTTTACGTTTTTGACTAATTTAGTTTACAATTCGGCTACTCTGCTATTCCCACTCATCGTCAGACTCAGGCTTGGCTTGCGACTTGGCAGGCTCCAGTTTCTGACTCTCCTCCTTTTCCTCCTCGTCTTCGTCGTCATCCCAGGTGAAGTCCTCTTCCTCTTCGTCTCCCTTTTCTTTCTGTAACTCTCGGCGTTTCTTCTCAGCCTGTTTGAGATCGGTCTCGTGGTGGAAATAGCGGTACCAAAAGACGTTATATGGCACTTTGACGGGGACAATGTCGTTCATGAGCTTCGTGAAGGTATTGGGGTAGGCTTCGAGAAGGATGGCGATTTCCTCTGTCTTCGTATCGGCGTTGAATGCCTGTGACTTGTCGTCCTTCACCGGTTCGGTGTAGAACTCGGCACTCGTGTGCAATTTGAACAATTCGTTGTCGTATCTTGAAGTTCCGTACTCCGAGGTGGGTTGCGAGGGAGCCACGAAGATTGTGCTAGTCTCGTCCTCCACCAGTTTTGCAGCCGGGGCTGGGCTTGCTACACTGACAAAGTTGGAGAAGAAGGACGAAACCTGGGACACGTACTTACTGGCTTGTTGTTCCACGATCTCAAGCTTGGCATCGAGCACATCCAACGCATCGTTGGCCTGCAGTTGTAGCTTCTTCAAGTCGACTTCTGGGATGGGCACCTTCTTAAATTGGTCTTCGAATTGTGCTAACGTTTCGGTCACCTTGGCTTTGTTGTTGATATTGTCTTTTGCCACCTTAAGCTGGTCAAGAAGCTGTTTGCGGTGCTCTTCGACCTGGTATTTCTGCTGCAATTCGGTGGCATTCTTGGCAGCATTCGTCCACAAGTCGCCAAACCTGGTTTCGACCGCGGCATAAGCCTTCTCAATTTCAGACTCTAACGTCTGTACAGCGTGTTCTGTCTTGCTTTCATTGGCAGATTCTTTCGCAGGAGTCTCCTGCTGTGTCACAATGGGATCTACAAACTCCATGGATGGTTGTAAAATCACCTCAGGGAACGACTTACTTGTATGCATTGCCTGCAGGAAAATGTGCCGTCATGTGGTGTTTAAAGTGACTGCAATCTGCAAAAATAGCACGCCAGAAAACGGTGCCAGGTGCACGGGGAACCCGCACAGGTAACGAGTCTGGCATTTCACAGTTGGATAAGAGATATTTCTTCAAACAGGTGATGTCAGACAAACATATATAGGTTATAAGTGTTCACATGGATTGACGCGAATAGACGGTTCGACCCACAAGGCTACTATGTACGCCACCCCTCTTATCCAAACGTGCCCCCATTTTCCTTACAACCGCAATTGCTTTCTCCTCTATTTTCTTGATAATCAATTATTTATTTAGCCGCTAGTCCGTTGCGCGAACTGTTGCAACTCCACTCCAATCAGATTAGATGCATGGAACGCAGCGACTTCGTTCTGCTGGGAAAGCATTGGTATCTATCCAGAACTCGCTTTTTGAGAAGAAGGCGGTATATGAAGCCGGTATCAGGAGAAGAGAGTACGTTTTTTCCAACAGAATTGCTGATTTTGAGGTGTACAAGCCAAACAATAATGACCCGGATCCGTCCAAACCACTGTTCTGGGCAGTCACGGGGCCCAAAAAGACAGAATTCCTAAACATCGTCGCAGGAAAGTACGTTCCCGAGCCTCCAATCGGCCGCAAGTACTCTGTACTTCCTCACGAGCGGGTTCAATTTCTAAATTTCCGAGAGACCACTGGCCTCGACAGAGTACATTTATCAGCACGGTATGAGTCATTTAGCAGCAAGGGCATTCTTGAAATGACTGACGATGTCAACTCGGTACGCAACTACATCACTGGTGCCAACAACTACAACAGCAAAAGCGCCGGATCTATATCGCAGGAGCTCACCAACAAACTCCTCGATTTGTTCAATTTGAATCACTTGTCACAAAAATGGATCAATTCACTCAGTAACGGCCAGATGAGACGGGCCAGGATTGCTCGCTCGCTTATCAACAAGCCCGATCTCTTGGTTATTGACGACCCATTCTTGGGCCTCGATGCTGAGGCTACCGAGCTTGTGTGTGCATCGCTTGCGAGAGTAGCCAAAGATCTTCATACCGGTGTCGTGCTTGGTTTACGCGTGCAAGATGACATTCCTGAATGGATTGGCCATATAGCCTTTGTGACCAACGACGGTTTGGGTATCTCGGGTCCTCGAGACGACGTCGAGGAGAATCTCTTCCAGTTTGTGGAGGCACAGGCAATCGTATACGAACAGTACGAGCGGGAACAGGAGCACGGGTGGGTCCGGGTGGACCAGAACGATTTTGACAAAGAGAAGGCTCACGTATCGTTTCAGAACGCCTCCGTTGTCTACAAGGGTGTGCCAGTGATAAAGGATTTCAACTGGAGTATTCCACGAGGGTCTCGCTGGCGCATATACGGCAACAACGGAACCGGCAAAACCACCATACTTTCGTTGATTACGGCGGACCATCCACAGCTGTGGAAGTCGGTACTCTCTATCGACGGGGTGTTGAGGAAAAGTGGCAGTGGTGCAAACTTTTTCGACGTGAATAATGCCATTGGCATGTCGTCTCCCGAGTTGCATGCATTGGTGCCAGGCTCAAAGACTATGATGGAAGTAATCCTCAATGGGCTCGTGAAAGATGTGGGCAACTCCAACTTTATGTACAAGCCCAAGGGCAAAGACATAAAACTTCCACCAAGCTTTGCCCGTTTCCAGGACCGTCTACACCAGTATGGCGATGTTCCTTTTGCTGAATTGTCGATCACAGATCAAAAACTAGCGCTCTTTTTACGTGCTGTCATCAAGCAGCCTACACTTTTAATCCTAGATGAAGCGTTTTCATGTATGGATGATGAAAACGTCATGCTTGACTGTCACCGGTTTGTCGAGCAAGAGCTTGGTGGCTGCACGGTTCTAAATATAGGACACATCGACTGGGAAGTGGCGCCACATGATTATGTTCTAAAATTAACCGGTGACAAAGAACGGAGTTACCAGGTGTGGGCTAAAAAACCTTCAGAGACATAATCAGCCACCTGGGCTAGGGTAGGGGATTGTCGTCGCAGCAGTTGGTCGGCTCGGCAGAACTGTCATTCCGGCATATGCGATGCTCCTATTTCGCGGTTTTGTGTAATTTTGTTGTGGACGTGCCATTTACTTTTCTTAGACAACAATAAGCAGGCAGAAAAGTGGACCTACAACCCGTGTAGCATAGATCATCTGGAACACAGTCAGTTTCATATCAATCCTTGTTAATCATCTAATCAACATATTCGCTTATTCTGACCAGGAAGAGTCCACCTGTCGTCGTTGCTGACACGATATTACCCACTTTTTAATCTATTATACCCGCTTGATCAAATCCGTTCATTAATGTCAACTACCATTCCAAACGCGCCACTAGACGAGCGGCCCGACGATGTGTTGGCAGACATGGAGTTTGGTAAATTAACTTCCAAAGAATTCCTCTATGTCTCCAAGCATCCTGTGGGCGAGCCATTACCCACACCCATCGATGACGAACCACCGTACGTCATTTACATTGCAACATATATCAGTTACCTTATATTAATCATCATTGGCCATGTTCGTGATTTTTTTGGTAAGATTTTCAAGCCAGAAGAGTACCAAGATTTGGTGGAACATGACGGTTACGCTCCGTGGTACGATGGTTTCGAGAACTTCTACGTGCGCCGGTTGAAGACTAGAATTGACGACTGTTTTGCAAGACCAATTCACGGTGCTCCTGGCCGTCATGTGAAGTGCTTTGAAAGGACGCGGTTTGGCAAGACCGGCTACAAGTACTCCGGCAAGATGAGAGACTGCCTCAATTTGCTGTCCTACAACTACTTGGGATTCGGCCAGTCGCATGGGGTTTGCACTGATATCTCAATGAAGACTGTGGATGACTATGGTACCTCCTCGTGTTCCTCCAGATCCATAGCCGGTACTTCTGACTTGCACAAACAGTGTGAGGAGATTGTTGCCGATTTCGTGGGTAAGGAAGATGCCATCATTGTCAGTCAAGGTTACGGTACGAACGCCAACTTCTTTGCCTCATTGGTGGACTCGAAGTGTTTGGTTATCAGTGACGAATTGAACCACGCTTCCATCAGATTTGGTATCAGAATATCAGGAGCACCCGTCAAAGTTTTCAGGCACAACGACATGAAAAGCTTGGAGAAGTTGTTACGGGAGCAAATTGCCCAAGGACAACCAAAGACTCACCGTCCATGGAAGAAGATCATCATTGCCGTAGAAGGCTTGTACTCTATGGAAGGCAACATGTGCAATCTTCCCGAGTTGGTCAAATTGAAGAACAAATACAAAGCCTATTTATTTGTCGATGAGGCCCACTCCATCGGTGCTTTGGGTCCAAGTGGAAGAGGTGTCTGTGACTATTTTTCGATTCCTCCATCTGACATCGATTTGTTGATGGGAACCTTCACCAAGTCATTTGGTGCTACTGGTGGTTACATCGCAGCCGACAAGGCCGTCATTGACCGCTTGAGATTGGATTACATTACCAATGTCTACTCTGAGTCTGTCCCTCCACCAGTTTTGGGACAGATCATTTCTTCCTTGCAGGTGATTAAGGGCACACTTAAACCTGGTGAAGGCACAGAAAGATTGCAGAGAATTGCATTTAACTCACGATACTTACGTATGGGATTGAAGAAGTTGGGTTTCATTGTCTACGGAGCTGACGACTCTCCAGTTATTCCATTGCTCTTGTTCTTGCCTGCCAAGATGCCTTCTCTTTCGCGTGCATTGTATGACGCGGGGATTGCCGTCGTTATTGTCAGTTATCCTGCCACTCCTCTTATTAGTGCCAGAGCAAGATTCTGCGTTAGTGCTGCCTTGACGAAGGAAGACTTGGACTACGTGTTGGAGAAGATTAGTGAACTTGGCGACTTGTTATTCCTCAAGTTCTCCTCCGGAATTGCCGGCGGATCGCGTGTGCCTGGTGTTCCTCCAAGAATGTCCATCGAAGATGTCATTGCCACTAACGTCAAGGATTGCAAAGAACCAAGATTAATGTAATAGCTGTATATAATATTATGCATCCGACAGCTTTAGTTATATACAGGTATATCTATACTCAGATCACTCGCTTGATCATGAATTAGACATATGACATACATAATCCCTCTGCCACTTGTGCCACCTATAAAGTTCAATACGGTACAGCCCAATATCTACCGAGGGGCGTATCCACGAGAGGTGAATTTTGAGTTCCTTGAAACAATGCAATTAAGGACCATTCTTTCCTTAACGCCAGAACCGATCACATTGGAATCCGATTCTAAACTATATAACTTTGCAAAGGAACATAACATAAATCTTGTGCATCTTAAGTGCGAGAAGCTGGGTAAGGGTAAGAAAAGAGGCGTTCCAGTAGGATATTCAACGGTTCTAGAAGCCCTTCATTATATTATTCATTCGCATTATGGTCCAGTGTACGTTCACTGTTTAAATGGAAGCCAGACAACAAGTTTGGTAATAGCATGTCTCCGCAAATTACAATTCTGGTCTTCAATTGCAATTTTCAACGAGTTTATAAATTTTGCTTCCAATATCACCTTGAACGATCGAGCGTTTGTCGAAGGTTTTCAGGGGAAGATCGAGGTGAACAACCAAGATAAGGCAGACTGGCTCTGGGCTGGCATGAGTAAGGGGGTCGTCGGAAATCATCCAAGCATACATGTCACGCAGATTGATGCCTCGTTACATACATAGTTCACTTCTACATGCAATTTATTGACGTCTATATCCGTTGGTAGAAAAGACAATAGGCATTTTTGTTCATGACTTGAGACTCTTTGCAGTTGTACGTGACTTTCGAGTCATCAAAGTAACACCACTCTCTTATTTTCTTGGAGTCGCTCTTCTTCCGAACATATGAAGTATAGTGGCCGGTTGTAAGATTTCCATAATGGTTCGCCACCCCATACAATTTGTACCTGAATGGTGGTATTTGATTCCGCGTGGGAAGAGTGCTTAAGACTTGTTGCTCTCTCTCGAGTGGCATGACCTCTTCACTTGGCATAGATTCATTCACCGATGTCCCTACCGGCGGCCAGTATGAAGTCAAATCGAGAACCTGGTTCACAGGATAGGAAATCATTGTGTCCAACTTGCTGAACTGGCCCGTGGGTGATATCTTGAATCTCTTAAAATGCACAATTAAAACTTGTGGTAACCTGGTGATAGTCATCTTCTTGGTCAGTTTTGTACGCTTCTTACACTTTGGACAGAACCACTTGTTGTCGTCATCCAAGAGCTCTGTTGTCACAAATGCTTTCAAACATTCATCCAACAGTAAGTTTGTTGGGGCACCACCAAGACGAGATGGAATAGGTAATGAGAGGATCAGGAAGGCATTGTATGTTGTCGAGGTAGTGCCACAATTTAAACACCTCACTTGTGACGAGTACTGGCCCTGGAAGAAATCAACGATAATTGAGAAGTTGAGCTTCAAGTACCTCTCCCATTCAATTGTTGAAGCCAACCTCACCGGCAATATTTCTCGCGTCTTTTCCTGTTCCGGGGTCAATTCGCTGATTGCTCGTTTCTCTTCAGGATCAGAGATCACCATCTGGTTCAAATCTTCATGGAGCCGATCCAACAAGAAATCCAAGAACTCAATGCAATCTTGCTGGTCATATGTGGCGAATTGTTTAGAGGGTGACAAGGAGCCCATAACTTTCTTAAAGTCCAGCGGAGTGAAGTAAGTCCCGGTGCTAGCAAACATATTTTTGAGCAATGTCACAAAGTTAGTTGTGAGTATACCTTTCGTTCCAAGTCTATTGTTCACGTTTATATGTTGCCTGTATGATTGTACGGCAGAGTTTTCGAGACTAGCACTGGAACTTAAACTGGGGAAGAAAAACCCAGTCAATTGCGGCGTTGCCCCAAGACATTGCAAAACACAATTCATATAACATGAATTTCCAAGATTAGTCAACCCTGTGGTATACTGTTCTAAGAATTTGGTTGTATTTTGTATGGCGACAGCACCATTTGACTGCAGCAGTTTCGAAGGCAGGTAAGGTGGTGGTTTGTCAATTTTTGGTGATACAGTTTTTTCCGGTTTTTCTGCAACCAGTGCAGTGCTCATAGATCTTGTGGGGATACTGTTTCGCCTGGTTGGGTTAACTGGAACCGACGTACTTGATGATGCTATTGAGGGCTTCGAAGGAAGGGCTGAATGCAAATTATTCAATTGTCTGAACGACGATTCAACTGGATGGGGACTTCCATTCTTGACGGTGGATATGTAGTCACCAAAGTTTTTGAGGTAGGGTGAGCTATTAGAAGGCTCTTCGACCAGTTTTAAGCTTGGTTTTCTGGCAGGAATAGAGTTTGTACTTCCCTCTCGCGAAAGACTGGCAGGGGGTCTGTGAAGTACCTGTTCTGTCTTTGTCTTGGCAATAGAATCTTTTCCAAACACTTGGAACCAATTGCTAACACCACCTGTAAGATAACAGGGATAGCGTGCTAACATTCGTCCCGGGAACTTATTTCGAAACATAATGATGTCAATAAGCTGATCAAACGGGGTCGAAGAAGTACTGCTCTCGCGCAGTCCAGATTTCAAACGTTCTCCCAAAACCGTGAATCTATCAGGGTCTGTACCGGTGGCACCATAGTTGAAGTTGTACAACACCACCAAATCGTATGTTGTTCTATTCTTAAAGCGTTCAAGGTGGTCATCGGGTATGATGTGGGAGAGTTTTTGTTCTAAATCGAAATCAGAGCAATTTGGAACCTGCGCTACCAAGTTGCTCACCTGGAATGGTTCGATATTCACGATATCAGGAAAGTTTATATGGTTGTAGTTGAAATCTTTAGATGCACGGAAATCAATTAGGAGAATTTTAGATGTGCGTAGCAACTCTTTCAATTCAGATGCTCCTACAGAGCCCTTGAGTTTCACATAGTCTGTGAGAGACATATCTCTAGTGTATGGGGTTCCGTTGCTCTTGCTTTTATTTTCGGTGGCAACGATACCCGATGATCCCGTGGGCGATTTGAGATTTTTGAACCGTGCTAGTAAGTCAGACTCCAAGTCCTTTCCATTTGAAAGCCCGTTTTGTAGATTATTGTTCTTGGTGTGACTTATTACCAGGGATATGGTAACGAAATCTTGATGCTTCCTGTCAAAAGTGTCTTTGACAGCCACCACCATATCGTTCTTTTCTTCTTGTTTTTGACATTCCTTACACAATACACCAGCTACCTTGTAACAGACATAGGCTAGTTCGTAGTCACAGTAGCCTAGCTTGTGGTTCCGCTGGAACTCTTTTTTGAACACTTCCAATAGTGTGATCAGATAACTTAGAAGAGAAGATAGCTTCTTAGTATGCGTCAAGAGACCATGTGCCATCCTGGTCGCTACATGTCGTAGCTCTTCTTCACTCCGAAGTCTATATATTTCCGAAGTCATATGGTTCCTTAGTCAACTTAGTAAGAAATGCGGAGGAGGCAATTAATTGGATCCACACACCAGAGTTGTGGACTTTGGCTGCAAATTATTTACATATGCATACAAATGAATACAAATCATATAATCGAATGGCGCTAGCTATTGGCAAATTCAGATAGACCAGCTTCGTATCCTTGCTCAAACTCCCACAAGTGTTTCAGCAGACCATGTTCTTTGATATGTTCTTGTAAACGTGCGACCTTCCATGGATACACCCGGCCTATGGTGGACCCATTGAATTTTGCAAAGGCCGTGGCATCGTTCCAGGCGATTTCGAAACCCTTTTTATACCGGTCGTGTTCGTATTTTTCTTTGGAATTTTGGTTGTTCCAGTAATCACAATGGGCCCGGAAAACTTGATCAAGCCGTTCGTTTCTCTTATTCTCATCCGGGATACTATCCTTGACAGTTGTCGGCACGATGGCACCCTTATTCACCATAGTTTTGAAGTCCCACTCACCACCATTTCCGGATTGGAATTTGAATGTCCAAAAATAGCTGCCGAAAGTAGCCCGCTGGCCCATGATTTCTGATTCTTTCCGACCGTAGTCAACCACAAAGTCATCCCTTTTGTCTTGTGCTCCATCGCGCTGCCACGACTGCCCATCGAGGACACACGAGTACTCGCCCACCATGAAATCTACCCCTCGGCCATTGTTGTTTATGTTGGTGAGCAAATCGTTGCTTAAGTCGCTGATAATTTGTCTCGGAGATTTTCTCTTATCGTCATCAGAGAAGCATCTATAACAGTGATGGTCAACAACAATCCCCAAGGACTTTCCTTCACCCTGGTTCTTCTGGACCCATTTTGCCCATTGGTCAGGCCACCATCCGTCCGAAATCACTATCGGGATGTCCCTATCGTTGTCGCGAATCAGGTTGATAGCAGCGGCGTAGTAACGCTCTTGGCGCTTGGGGTCATTGGCAAACTCTGACTCGTTGACAATCTGTATGCCGGCGACATTGTCATAGCTTTTCAAGTCCTTGGCAATAAAGGCAAGAGCCTCACACACCAACAATTGCAAGTCCTGGCTAGACCAGAATCCAGCGTCTCCGCCACTCTTCTCTCCACTATGATCGCTTCCGTTAGCACCGTTGGGAAGTCCATGTATATCTACCAATACCGAGATTCCGTGGCTACCGGCAGGCACCACAAACTTCTCCTTGAAGATCTTCCATGCGTTCTGGTAGACATCCTTCACTTTACTGAACTTGGTTCCACTGGTATATTTTCCACCATTAATCTCCCAGTACCCCAATGGCACTCTGACGGATGTTACCTTGTGCTCCTGAAGCCATTTCCAATCGTCTTCACTCATAAAACTGTTCCAATGCTGTTCAAAAGCGTCACGGGCTCCGTCCTTTCCTTTCTCTTTGATGGCTTTCGTCACAGCCTCCAATTCACAACCGGTACCATCCGGGAATAATCCATGGAATATCCACTTTTCAAGAACGAAACATGCCCCAAGATTGACTCCAAAGTTTCTTCTAGACTGGTAAATCAGTTTCTGGGTTGGTCCTGATCCAGCCTTCACTACTGGGTCTGCAGCGACAATTGACGATCCTTTGGACTTGACTTTGAGTTTGTCAAACATATCGGTTACGCTTTAAGTCGTAATCAACAAATTGACTTGATATATGTTATGATGGATTCAACCCGTGGTCCTGCGTTACTAGTAGCAACCTTTGGCTGCGGCGACCTGTGTCAATTCTGTGTCGCAAAACCGCGACAAACACGCTTAGATTAGAATCTGAGCTATATGAATGATAATGGTGAAAATAATCTTTCAGGATCTTACAAGCGACTATATGGCATTTTCAAAGTGTTGAATACTCATCTAACATTCCTTGCATCTCATTCTCGAACTACAATACCCACACTAGAGACTATCCAAAAGTTTCTTCCTGATGTAACGCCGCTCGATTTGGCTGTCATAGCGCACATACTTCCACGAGGAGATGTAGCATATCAGTATGTTGACGAGAATCAAGTAATGTTGTCGTTTGCTGAAAAAGTGGAGTATGATTGGAGCCATGGCTACAAGCTGACTAAAGTTAGTGAATCAACTTACGACCCCGAAACCGAGTCCAAGCAACTACTTGTCTTTGACTTTCAAGATACGAAGCTTTATGGCATTGGTTCGAAGGTTAAGGGAGCCAAGATCAAAAGGCAAAAGCTAGAGAAAGAGAGACCGGAAACTGGCTTCTTTTTATCGACTGCTGATTTATCATTACAAAATCTACTGAGCGAACAGTTGCGGAGCATGATAACTTCCAGGAACGCCAAGTTTCTAAAGCATTTGCAAACATATACCGAAATTGACTACCAAATATTGGAAGACCAATGTGTAGGTTCAATTCCCGATCCCCCGCAGCTTCAGGATCCTGTTCAAGAGCTTCAGCTACAAAATCTGACTCTGCATGATTCAACCGTTCGCCCTCTGGTTCCACAAATGATTTCTGCATTAAGACTGGCAGACTTTTACAAGGCCCAAATGGAGGCAGTAGAAACCTTGACTCCCACTCGTCCAGCCGCAAACCTTCCTCTAAACGAGTCTATCGAGTTGCATCCAGAATTAATCTTCGCCCTAAAGACAGTAAAAGGCATCGATGTGGAAACGGATCTATACAGCCACCAAGCTGAATCCCTTAATGCAATTCTTATGGAAAAAAGTCACACCATAGTGAGCACCTCAACCAGTTCGGGCAAATCATTAATTTACCAAATACCAATACTCAATGAAATTTTGTGGGATCTAGAGGGGAAAAAAGATATCTACAAGAGAAGAAGTACCGCATTCTTCATATTTCCAACAAAAGCACTTGCACAGGATCAATTGCGTCATCTCCAAAACTTGATTAATGCGCTCCCAAGTAATAGTAAGCGACAGATTATCATTGATACCTACGACGGTGATACGCCACCAGAAGCTCGCGCCCGTATTAGAAGATATGCTGATATTATCTTCACCAACCCAGACACGATACATGCCTCAATATTACCCAACCATAGCGGCTATTCGTACCTGGATTCGTCCGATGGTTGGAAAGATTTCTTAGTGAACTTGAAGTTTGTCGTTGTAGATGAACTCCACGTATACAAGGGCACGTTTGGCGTTAATATTAGGTATGTAATGAGCCGGTTACAGCGGATTCATTCAAAGCTTTCCGAACCAACGACACAAGATGTGGTATTCGTATCCTGCTCTGCAACGGTTCAGAATCCTTCCTCCCATTTCAGGACTGTCTGTGGTATCCCTCGTTCCCAGCCTGTGATACATGTTCATCAAGACGGTAGTCCTTGTGCTGAGAAGATGCTTGTAGTCTGGAATCCCCCACCATTGATGAATAAAAAAGGACAGACTCAGTCGCAGCTACAATCATCTAACAACGTTTCAATCACGAACAGATTCATACCCCGTGTATCACTGATAGAAGAGCTGGGCCGCCTTCTACTCCACTTACTTTCTGTGCTTCCAAGTATCAAGGTGATACTCTTTTGCCCAATTCGTGCTGTGTGTGAATTAATGATGAAAGAAGTCCGCAGCCTCTTGTCACAGCACAAATGGCCCAATGTTGTGACCACTGACATCATGTCGTATCGTGGAGGCTATTCGAAGTCTGATCGTCGCCTCATTGAGCAAAGAATGTTCTCGGGACAGCTCAGAGCAATAGTTGCCACAAATGCATTAGAACTAGGTATTGATCTTGCGGATTTGGACGTTGTGATAACTTGCGGCTTCAGTGGGTCGAAGCTGAATATGCACCAGCAATTTGGCAGAGCTGGACGCGGGCATGATTCTAATGGAAGTTTGGCCATATTCGTCGCAGGAAGTGCTCCAATTGATCAATACTATCTTAAAAACCATTCTGAGCTATGTGACAAGACTGATTATGAAGATTTGTGTGTCGAAGGCTTGATTGAAATTGGACAAGCTGGGCTCATTATGGAGCTGCATTTACAGTGTGCAGCATTCGAATGGCCCATTGATCTCGAACAGGATATGAAATGGTTTGCTTTCAACGATGTTGCAAAGCATCAAAATAAGTATGTTGAAATGTGCCGAACAAAATTAATCAGGGATGACCTTGGAAGGTATAGAACGAGTCCTAAGTATCTTCCGTGGCCAGTTGACCATTTCTCGATTCGACATGTTGAGGATAATGCATTTGCAGTCGTTGATATTACCAAGGGCCGAAACATTGTTATTGAGGAGGTGGAAGAGCTGAGAACCAGCTTTACTTTATACGAGGGAGGAATTTTTCTCCACCAGGGACTTCCATATTTGGTGAAGGAGTTTAACCCGGAAGAACGCTATGCCAAAGTCCAGAGAGTACAGGTTGACTGGACCACCTCACAGCGTGACTTTTCAGACGTTGATCCAGTCGAAATTGAGCTCGTCAAATGCCTCAGATCTCCTTTAAATCCAGTAAGTGACATTCCAGTTTTCTATGGCAAAATTGAAACCACAATTAACGTATTTGGTTTCTTCAAGTTGAGCAGAAAGGCAGAAATATTAGAGGCTGTTGATGTTGAGAATCCTCCTGTCATCTTGAAGTCCAAGGGATTTTGGATCGATATTTCTGAACGAGCCCTCTTGCTTATACAAGACATGGAGTTGTCACCAGCTGGTGGTGTTCATGCTGCACAGCATGCCATCATGAATATTTTGCCTCTTTTCATCAGTGGTGGAGCGACAACCAACCCAAATGCAAAATTTTTCTCTAATATCGGCGAAGCTGAGCTTCAAACAGAATGCAAGGCTCCAGAGAAGGAATTTGCTAGACGAGAAACTTCCAGGAAACGCCCGGCGCGTTTGGTATTTCATGACTCGAGAGGAGGAGAGCGTGGAACAGGAGTTTCGGCCAAAGTATTTGAACATATTGATGAAATCATCCACACAACGTACAATCTAGTGAACAATTGTGAGTGTGATTGGGGATGTCCACTATGTGTTACTGCATCCTTCTGTAAGGAAAATATGCTAGTGATGTCAAAACCAGCAGCCATAGTAATCCTCGCTGATCTCTTGGGGCTTGATCTAGAGGTGATAAAGGAAAACGTGCCCCGTGGCCCGGAGCCTAACATGCCTAAGCAAACTGTCGAAACTGTTCAACCAGTACGTGAAGCGATTAAGTTTTCCAAAGATGTAGAGATTATCGCTTCACGGCCACTTGATCCTTTGAATGAAATTGTAGTGAAGGCAGAAGAAGAAGCGTGATGTGTTATCATGGAATATCTATATTTTGATGTTTAATCTACAATTTTGCCAGATAGTGCATGTGTATCTTCAACGCTTATTTCCTTTCAAGGAGTTGAGAATGGATGCACGTCTGGAGACCTTTTTCCCAAAGTGTGTTCCTTCATCATCTTGATGTTCAGGTTTGTTTGGTAAAGGTTGTTGCAAGTTCATTGAGCGCACGTTTCGCACGATGGGCTCTACTTTTGCCTCCGTAGAATGCAGAGATTTAGAATGTGATGCGCCTGTCGAAGGCGTAGGTGACCGAGATGGTCTTGGCTGAAGAGCAGGACTTGGCGGTAATTGTCTCTGTTTCGCCATCCGGAACACATGCTGAACGGGTTTCAAATATATTGAAGCCAAAGACCCGATATTGAGTTCTAACTCTTCGAGTATAGTTGGGTCGATATTCTCGTTATCCGATGATATGGATGGATTTGGGTTCAAAAATATCAGCTTTGTGTGCTTCTGGAAGTTCTCTGGATCCAGTGAAGTGTCTGATGTTAATAAGCGCCAGTAGAAGAAACCTCGTTCCCTAATATCAGGATTATTAGATTCCTCTGTCGCCCATTTTAAATCTGAGAGCACTAATTGCTCACCTTTATCAACGCCACAAAGATATAACTTGGTTGTTGCTGTCAAAGCCGCATATTGAACTTCGATGGGGTCTTCATTGTAATTGGTAAGGACTTGCTCAAGGATACTTCCTGCGTTCTTTATCTTTGTACAATATTGTCCCAAGATCCATATCAAGGCAGCTTTGGCATCGGGCTCGTCGATAACTTTATGGTGGCGTACAATTTCATCGATTGCAAATTCAAATCTGCCTGGGTACCGTCGTAAGATATTCTTCATCACCAAGACTGATTCTTGAACGACGTAAGGGACTCCGTTAGAGACCAAGTTGCATATAATACTGACACACTCGTCGGCTGCGGTGGTCAATTTAATCGCCAAGTTTCCAAAGGCTCGGATGGCTTTCCGTGCCATAGCAACATCGACCTCGGTGGCGTACTCTTCCAACTCTTGTAAGACTAGGGAAACATTCTCCTCGTTGGCCAACAAATAAATAATCTCCAACTTGGTGTCCTTTACGTAGATCTGATCGTCATAGAGACAAAAGAATTTGTCGACCTCGAACTTGACAAGCTGCTGCCTGCCTAAAAGAAGGAGGATAACATTCCGTAGCACAAGGAACTGGACTTCGGGGGGGTTTGACAATAGTGACAAGAGTGCAGACCCAAGTTTACTGGGCAAGGTGGGTATGACTAGTTCTGGAGACCGCACATAGTTCGTGAGGTAGAGAACGGTCTTGATGGCATTGAGAGCCACACCCGGATTCTCGTGTTGCAATGACGGGATGATCAGCTCTATGAGTTCTAAGGCATCATTTTCTGCCTGTGGGACGTATGACATGAGCGAGTTTAGGATATACACCTGCGACCATTCATTGGATTTGCCCAACAAGGACACCAAGGTCAACGAGTGATTTCGGTCAATGGAAAGGGAAAGCGTCTTTCCCTGGTCGGTAATGAAGCTCAAGGCTGCTAGAGCGCTGGTAACCACAGAGGTATCTGGATCGTGTAAGAGTTCGTTGAGGCCCTCGAGATAGTTCATGGAGGTTGTTCTTTCCGGATCATGCTGGTAGAGCTTGGAGACAGCAAATGCTGCTTCCTGGCGCACCTGGGGAGAGGAATCGGTGAGAACTGTGCGTAAGCTCCTTGCTGTGAGTTCGACGAAGTCCTTGGCGGGAATTGACGACATTGTACGAATGGAAAGAAGCCGCAAAGTTGGGTCGGACTCGTCTTTGAACCTGGAAAGAAACGGAATGGCTTCCTGAGCCTGTTTGGGTTTCACGGCCGCGTATGCAGCCACATACTGCAAGCACATACGTCTGATCTCAAGATCGTCGATCCGCATGAGCCGGATCACGTCCAGCATCAAGTTGGAGGTTTCCGGGTTGCTCAACAAGACATTTGCAATCACCTTTTTCAACACCACTTTCACCCTGTTCTGTGGCTTGGACTTCTTGAATGCCTGCTCAAGCTCAGCCCGTAGCTCTGACGACTTGGACCTGGCGAATAGCTTACTGTCGCCCATATCGCGTCTGAAAGAAACGCTGGAAATTGTATGGTACATCGTGGTGTACTGGGTGCAGCGATAAAGAAGGCAGAAGAGAGACAGGGAGAGACAGGGAGAGACAGGGAGAGACAGGGCAGAGAGAAGCATGGAGTGCTTGAGTCTTGGGTTTCATATTCTATTCATTCGTGGTATCATGGTCTCGTGTGTGGCATCAATTGGGGAGCACCACGTATCCAGAGGCGTAGCTGACACTGCTGTCGTGGACGCTCGTCACCTTCCCGCTCTGGGAGTAGCCGATCCACGTAAATCCCGGGTTGTGCCCGGTGCCATCAAGAAGCCTCAACACCACCGCCAACGGCTTCTGGCCGCAGATGGTGTTGCCTGTTTCGCTGATGTAGCGATTCCAGCTTTTGTAGTCGCTCTCGGTTGCAATGCGCATCGCGGCCCTGTCCAATGCTTCTATGGAGCGGTAAATGGGCACGTCTTTCGCAAGCTGGTCTGAGCGTCTAAGGCTCACCAACGTGTTGGTGTCTATGCCTTCGTCCTCGTGGGGGAGTTCCCGGAGATACTTGGTGTATCCGAAGCGGGCGCCCCAGTGACAGAAGTCTGTGCTTACGGCAAAGGTGTTGGCCTTGTCCGCAAAGTATGGTTCCAAGGCCAGTACTATGCTAGTGTAGAGGCGGTCGTTCATGGCGCTGATCATGATGGGGACAATCTTGGGGGCACCCTGCGGGAGGTGCTGTGTCTTGTAGTGGATGAACGGCGCGTGCATTTCGAACGAGTGTTCGTCCTCGTCTTCCTCCTCTGTCATGTACGAGAATGCCTTTCTCCCGGTCAATTCCGAACACACTTCCGTGTCCACAGCCAAGTTGCCGAACGGGGTCTGGTAGTAGTCGTACTGCGACACTTTTGCTGACGAAGAAAAGTAGACGTGGTGAGAAGGACCCAAGATGAAGACACGCTTCACACTGGTGGTGTCCCAGGCCTCGTATGTCTCTGCGAGCTGCTCTCCAGCATACGTATATCCCGCGTGTGGACCCACCAAGATGCGAGCACCCTTGACGCCACCGTCCTGGGTTTGTTGCAACGTGGTGTGGGCGTTAGAGAGGAGCTTTTCAAACTGCGATGTGAGACTGGCTCTATTGGCAGAGTACCAGGAACCCGCATGGGTAGCTGGTCTGACCGACATATCGAACCTAAGCAGAAGTGCTTAGTGAGCGGAGGGAGCGGCGTGAGCGGCGTGAGCGGAGTTGTGAGTTGGACCGCAGACAGGACCGCAGACAGGTCGCAGTTGCTAGGCAGGACCGCACTTTGCTAGGCAGGACCATTGCTAGGCCCCACACTGGTAGGCAGGACCGCGCACTACGACAATACAGGAAGCCGTGCATTACAATACTTCGTAACTACGGGCGGGAGACAATCTCCAACTCCCATTCCACAACTATTATTTCCTTGCCGTTGGCCTCGTACGTCGACTTGGCGTTGTACACTCCGCGGATCAAAAACCCTCCGGGGGTGCTGTCCTGGGGAAATGACTTTTCGTACACCTCGTCGCTGGCCTCGTAGTCGCCGATTTCCACCTCGCGGCTCTTGACGGTGATACCTTTACGTTTCACCACCTGCTTGTAGCGGAAGTTCTTCAAGTCCTTCTTAGCACGGAAGTGGAGCGTCATCACGTAGTTGGAGCTCTCGGGGATCTTGACGTTGACCAGCGGCGCACCCAATACCTCGGTGGTGAATGGCTCGTCGATGCCCTCCACCTTGGTGACGTACTTGATAATCTCAATCTCCTCGCACGACATATTTGCTAGTTGTGGGGGTGGCTGTCGTTGCTGCCCCTATTTATACCAGTGGCCTGTCTCGGCCCGTTTCCATTCATGCGGGCAGCAAAAACGCCCACTCCGGTTCCTCGGCTTCTCGGTGTGGAGAACCGGCCTGTACATGGCGCATTTGGCGCATTACGGGGAACTAGTGCGCATTCCAGTTTGCGGAGATGGTTCGGCATTACCCCCAGTGGGGGGCACACGCCGGTGTATTTACGCCTGGTTAAAAGTACTTACTTCCTGCTCGAGTAGCGTTTTTAGCTGTTGTAGCGTGGGGCGGCCCGTCTCGAACGCAAAGTCAAACGGCTTCACGCACGGCATCTCGCTGGCAGCATTGCGAACCGGGTGGAAAAACGGATGCTGCAACACCTGGTGCGGGGGGCATCGCGCGGCCGGGTCCCAAATTAGAAGCTGGTTCAAAACCTCGACGGCGCCGTTGTGGGCATAGGGGAAGAGCTGTTTGAAGTCAATTCGCTTGTACGTGTTGGTCTTGAAGCACTGCCAGCCGTAGGCCACCTGCACCGACCGGTCGGGTGTTCCGAGCTTCTTCTCTATTTCGTGTAGCTGGTGGAGACTGTCGCGGCTGAGAAATAGTGGTCTCCTTCCATAAAACTCGGCAAAGATGCAGCCCGCGGCCCACGTATCCACCGCCTTCGTGTAGCGGCCCTTCGACAACATGATTTCCGGCGCCCGGTACCACCGAGTAGCGACGTAGTTGGTGATGGAACGTCTTCTGCCAGAGTTTTCCGAAGGAATGCCTCGCGCTAATCCAAAGTCGCCGATCTTGAGCACCCCCGTTGTCGAAACGAGGATGTTGCCCGGCTTCAAGTCCCGGTGAATCACGTTGGCCGAGTGGATATACACCAACCCGCAGAGGATCTGGTAGAAAAAGTCTCGAATATGAAACTCGGAAAAGTGGGCAGACGAGTAAAGAACCTGTGCCAAGTCGTACTCCGCCAAGCTCTGCACGCAATAGAGCCCTTCTCCGTCGTGCTTCTGGATCTCCAACCGAATAAGACTCACAACCTGGTGTTAGAACGCGGATCGGTGCTGATTTGCAGCAGAAAAAAACTTACATTTCGGTGTCCCCGGAAGTGCTTCAACAACTTCACCTCCCGTATCGTGCGGATCAAAAGCACCTCGTGGTTCCAGATACGCGTAACCTTCTTTATGGCCACCGGTATCCCGTCCTCGCCTCTCCCTTTTGTGTCGAGCGCCGCCACCACCGTGCCATAAGTACCCTTTCCTAGAAGCTTGAGAATACGGTACCGCGCATCCACCACAAAATTCTCGTCGCCAAACGTGCCGGACATCTTCGGCCCCTCCCGGACGTGTTTCATGATCATGGTTTTTGCACCCATTGTGGTCGCAAACGTGGTGGAGGCCAGGGTATGGAGGTGCGTGTTGATGACGTAAGCGGGCGCGAGATGTTACGTCATAGGGACTGGTGAAAAAATCATTTTTCTTCACTGGTTTTTCCATTCGCCATCATGAGTTCTTCCAGCTGTCGATTTTATGAGAACCGCTATCCCGAGGTGGGAGAGGTGGTCATGGTGAACGTCCAGGAGATCGCCGAGATGGGTGCATATGTAAAATTGTTGGAGTACGACAACATCGAGGGTATGGTTTTGTTGTCCGAGTTATCGAGAAGACGAATCCGGTCGATCCAAAAGTTGATTCGTGTGGGCAAAAACGAGGTTGCCGTGGTCTTGAGAATGGACAAGGAGAAGGGATACATTGACTTGTCCAAGAGAGCGGTTTCTGCCGACGACATCGTCAAGTGCGACGAGCGCTACAACAAGTCCCGCGCAGTGCACTCCATCTTGAAGCACTGTGCTGAAAAATTCAACCTCCCATTGGAGGAGTTGTACAAGAGTGTGTGCTGGCCATTGAGCAGAAAGTACGGCCACGCCTACGATGCATACAAGTTGTCGATCGCCGACGACTCCATCTTCGAAGACATACAGGCACCCTCGAAAGAAGTGTTGGAAGAGTTGAAGTTATATATCTCGAGAAGATTGACTCCCCAGCGTATACAGGTGAGAGCCGACGTGGAGGTGTCGTGCTTTAGCTACGACGGTATCGACGCCATCAAGAAGGCGTTGAAGACGGCGGAGGAGGTTTCCACCGACCAGATGCAAGTGAAGGCCAAGTTGGTGGCTGCCCCATTGTACTTTATATCGCTCGAGGCCTACGACAAGACCCAGGGTATTGCCTTGTTGGAGAAGGCCATCGAAAACGTCACCAAGAGCATCGAGTCGTTCGGCGGAAACTGCAAGGTCAACATGGCCCCCAAGGCGGTCACGGCCACGGAAGACGCTCAATTGCAGGCATTGTTGGACCGTAAGGAAGAAGAGGACAAGATCTCGTCCGACGAAGAAGAGGACGAAGAGTAAGTTCCCCATAACTCATTAATTCCTCGTATGTATAAATAAACTACTCTATTTGCTCAACGTAAGCTGGCCCTTGTTGGCCCGCTCGATGATGTAGCCCGGCAAGTACGGTATCGTCTGTGGTGACACCCGGAGGTCGGTCACACTGGCCGGGATCTGCACTTGGTCTAGGTTGTAAAGTTCTGGGTTCCCGGTCAAGTCCAACACCCGCAAGCTGGTGCCGAACGTGACGCTGCGTATGCTCTTGATGCCGTTGTTGGCCAAGTTCAACCACGTCAAATGCGCAGGGAAGTCGATTCCCTCGATACTTCTGATGGCGTGGTATCCCAATCTGAGCACCCTGAGGTTGGGCGGAAAGATAACATCCTTCAAGGACGTCAAGCACTTGTCCTGGTCTTCGCGAGCAGCGTCGTTGTCAAAGTCCAACACCTCGAGGGTGGTGGGGAACTGCACGTTCTTCAACGTGGTTATTAGGTTGTTCCCCACCAAAAGTGTCTTGAGAGAGGTGGGGAACTGCACCTTGTTGAGGGTCTTGATGTTGTTGTAGCCCAAGTGGAGGCTTTCGATGCTGTTTGGAAGCTTGAGCGGATTGACGCTGTTGACTCCGTTGTGGGCAATGTTCAACTCTCGGACGTTGAACGGCACCTTGAGGCCGCGGATATTGGTCATGGACCGCTCGAGGTTTAGCGACACGATCAGGTCCGGCAACCTGATCCCGGCCATCGACTCGTTGGGGAGGCATGAGATGTCGAGGTACTGGAGTTCTTCCGGGAACCGGACGCCCTTGATGTTCTCTATCGGGTTGTTCGACAAGTTGAGCGACTTGAGGTAGAGCGGGAAGTTGACGCCCAGCAACGACTCGATTCTGTTGTGCGAGAGATCGAGGTGCTGGAGGTACGTGGGGAACTCGGCGTAGTTTACAAAGTACAACTTGTTTTTGGTGAGCACCAAGTTTTCTAGGCTGTGGGGAAAGGAAATGTTGTCGATGGTGGTGATGGAGCCCGAGCCAACGGTGAGGGTTTTGAGGCCGGCGGGGATTTTGAAGCCGGACAACGTTTCCAACGACATGCCGCCGCCGATGTTTAGGCACTGCAAGGTGGAGGGGAACTTGACGGCGGGGAAAAACCGGAGCCCGTTTTCTCGGTAGTCGAGCGTATGGATGCTGGGGAACTGCAGAAAGTCTGCCTGGATCTGGAGGCCCAATTGTTCCAATTGGGCCTTTTCCGTCAAGTACACGGTGCTGTGGCTGTACTTGTGGATTATGGCCCCGTGTACCACGTTGTGGCCCGCGACCGAGCGGAGGGTGTTGAGGAAGCTGGTGATAGTGTGCTGGCTGGACTCGGCAAGCTGGGTCCAATCGGACTGGGGGTCAAAGTGGATGTAGTAGGCAATCGAGGGGATGCACACGAGATGCGAGGCACTGTCCACCATGAACGCGAGCAACCTGTCGACGTGTTGTTCGAACCCGTCGTAGACCTCGATGCAAATGTCCATTTTGTCGTACGACTTGGCGAGCGTTTTCAACAGCTGCATGGTGAATTGCGACACCCGGTCTCCCGTCTGCCTGTTTAGGTGTGCCGTGAGCTCTTGTATGGCGGGATAGTGTCTGTGTGGGTCCTGAATCACCACCATCCGCGTGGGCGACGACGGCGACATGGAGGGAGTGACGTCGATTCTGTCGATTTCCACGACATCCTCCGGGCTCTCGTGCTTGCCTGTGCTTCCATTCATGTCCCAGATGGTGCAGTTCAGCTTAGCAACCCCGAAATGCGTTTTCGGGACTGATGGTGTGAGTGGCGCCTTGCCAATTTGGCTCATCGCGATGAGAAGGTGCATGCCGGAACAGGACGATATAGGATATATGGTTTGCTATGTAGCTGGATGTGTGGGCCGCCGTTCAGGCCGCCTTGCGTGGCCACACAAACATGCATTTGAGTGCCTCCATTGGCGGCACGCCGACGTCGAGATGGCCGCCGGTGTCGGAGTCGACGTGGGCCGAAATGCGGTCGCAAGCAATCACGTAGCCACGCAAGAGGATCAAGCTGGCGGAGCAGGCAAAGAACGACACGCCCGCAAAGATGGAGCAGTGCAAGTACTGGACCGGGCTGGTGATCTGGTTGCTGCCGGTCACGAGACTCACGCCGATGATGGGCGAGGCGAACCCGGAGGCACCCAAGCAGACCCAGAGCATGCAGAAGGTGACGTTGAGCTTGCGCAAGCCGACAATACGGGCCACCATGGGCGCACACGCGCCGAAAATCGACCCCATCATGCTGCCCATAATCAAGCCGTAGACGAGCATGGTGGCCCAGTTCCTGGCGGGGATCCACATGGCCAACGTGAACACCGCCGACGCCATGTACACGATGGCCACCATGGTGATGGGCCCAATTCTGTCGCCGCCGATGCCCACGAGCGGCCGGCCCACCACCGACCCCAACTGCACCATGGCCGACACGATCGAGCCCTGGTACTCGCTGTAGCCGAGCGCGGTGGTGTAGTTGACCAAGGTGTAGAGCACCACCACGTAGCCAAACATACAGGTGACGATGAAGAAGGCCAAGATGTAGAAGCCGAAGATACGAAGCACCTTTCTGTCGATGAACGTGAACTGGATATGGCCCGAGTGCCGGTGCTTGTCCTTGATCAACACCACCGCGATCCACACGAGCCCAAACCCGATGATGCTCTGGCACCGGAGAGCCCAGAACACACTTTTCGTCCGTATCACCGCCTGCATGCCCAAGTTGAACACAATGCCGCCCACACCCGACCCGGCCGCCGCCAACCCGCCGGCAAAAGTTCGCTTCTTCTTGAACCACTGGGGAAGAATCGTGAGGCCCGGGAGCGAGATGAACGCCAACCCAAAGCTCTGCAACACCCCCTGGGTGAGATAGAGCTGCCACAACCTGACGGACCAGCTGGCAAGCATGAGCGCCGTAAACTGCAAGCAGTTGCCCACGGCAATCGTCCACTTGATGCCGATTCTTCCATGCAAATAGTTGATGACGGGGGCAAACAAAAGTCCCACGCCAAATGCACACCCCCCGATCACACTGTAGTCTATTCGTGATGCGCCGTGAAACGTGTCGTTGTTGAGGTAGTAGGAAAAGAACACCGCAAACCCGGAATTCATCCCCCACGTCGAAAAGTTCAAGAGAAACGCCGACAAAACGATCACCCAGCCATACCCGCCTTCTTTCTCCTCGGGCTCGCTGTGCTTCTCTTCGTCCCCCGCCACCGGCTTTTCGTGATTTTGGCCCCCGGCTTCCTCGGATATGCTGTTGCTGTGTTCTGACTCTTTGGACGCCTCGTTGTCTGGCATCGGAGATGTCCTGTCGAATTCCGAGCGGCTATTGTCGTGTGAACCCGCCGCCATGGTGCCTGCCGCTGTCACAAACGCAAACTAACCAAGAAAAAAGTTCGTGCCACCTTTCTCACGGTGCACTCTTGCAGAAAAATCTCGTTCGTAGAACACTTACCGTATACGGCGACGTTTGGTAAATTTATTCGAGTCTAGAGGACGTGCGGCGCGGGATGCATAAGCAGGTGGCTTATGCGGCCCTGTGACAGACGCAGTGGGGTCGCCATACACCCGAGATCTACTTTGGGTTACGAGTAACGAGTATGCTGGTGCTGGCCGTTTGCGATCGGCACCCCGTAGTGTGGTTGGATCTGTCATCTCACATGGCTCTGAAATGGGCAGCCGGTCAACGGCCCGGCCTCGATACCCAGGTGCTGTGGGTGCCCGGCTGGGCCCGTCGATACACCACAATCTGATAGGTCTCCTGTTATCTACCTCGGTACTGCCCTATACACTTGAAAGACCAAGACTATGTTTGGGGGACTCGCTTCTGCTCATTTGTGTGTTCTGCCTTGGAACAGACAGTCCAATACCTATTGCAAATACCATGTAGTGCACGTGACCTCCCACGTCAACCATTTGCCATGGATCCAGTCCCTTGGCAGCGCTGGCAACAACAGAGTAGATATCTATCTAGATGTCTGTCATTTGCACTGTCACAACCGCTATATGTAAGAGTATCATTAAGTAAAACTTTTGGCAGCAAAAAAACAACTTGGGGCAAGCTGGGAATTGAACCCAGGACCTCCCGCACCCTAAGCGAGAATCATACCACTAGACCACATGCCCTTGTTGATTACACTCCAAGCGCGGCAAAGCCTACTAGAGGTGACTGTGCTGACGGCTGAAATGGCAACAAAGGAAGAATCAAAAAACTAGGAACTCCCAAAATCAGTATAGCCAGTTTTCAGTGTCAGGACTGTTGTCTGATTTGTAGCGTGCAAAAATTAAAAAAACAAACGGGGCAGGCTGGGAATTGAACCCAGGACCTCCCGCACCCTAAGCGAGAATCATACCACTAGACCACATGCCCGATTTGTGTTCACTTTAAAGCCTTCAGGCGGCTATAGAATAAACTCTGGACATTAATTACCTGGTTAATGCCACAAGACCGACATTTATCTTTTCAAAACCAACAAGTTTTTCGATTCTTAAAATTTCTCATTTCTGCACTTTGTTAGAACTTTGCAAAATTTGACAATTACTCCAAATGCCTTGAATTTATTGACGACATCCAGGATCTTTAAATCCGTACACCCGTACATTAAATCGTTAGCATTAGACTGAATCTTTATGATTAGCATCCAAGCAAGGGTTAAAGTGCCACTTTTGCTACCTGTATTTGCAAGGAGAGCATTTACGACGACACGAAGATGTCTTGCTGAGCCAAAGCTTAATCTGGTGCCTTCGGCTGTTACTAGGAATATCGGCATCATCGCTCATATCGACGCCGGAAAGACTACAACCACAGAAAGAATGCTTTTTTATAGTGGAAAGACCAACACCATGGGAGATGTGGACCAGGGCGATACGGTGACTGACTATCTTCCGTCAGAGAGACAGAGAGGAATCACAATTCAGCTGGCAGCTATCACAATACCGTGGAACAATCACAAGGTGAATATTATCGACACTCCAGGACACGCTGACTTTACATTTGAGGTGATCAGGTCACTTCGAGTGTTGGACGGGTGCGTCACTATATTGGATGCGGTTGCTGGAGTGGAAGCCCAAACGGAAAAGGTGTGGAAACAAGCACTGGCATTGGAGATTCCACGCATAGCGTTTGTGAACAAGATGGACCGTTCTGGAGCTGGCTTTAGTCGGACAGTGAAGGAGATGACGCAGAAGCTTCAAACCAAGGTGGTGTTGTGTAACATTCCCTACTTTGAGAACCAAAAGGACGACGCAGTGTTCGCGGGGGTGATTGATGTTCTTCAGAACAAAATATTAAAGTGGAATATCAGTGAAGATCCCAATGGCGGCAATATTACCGTAATTGACCTCGAAAAGTCAAAAGAGCAGTACGCGGATGCATATACCGATGTACTCAAGTGCCGCGAGTCAATGGTAGAAACGTTGGGTGGCATTGAAGAAACCGTGGTTGATGCTTTCCTCGAATACGATGAGGATTACATGAAGATACCCACACTGATTCTTAAACTGGCGATCAGAAAAGCATGTATCTCCAACCAGATTACACCCGTCTTCTGTGGCTCGGCCTTCCGCAAGATCGCAGTCCAGCCGCTTTTGGACGGGGTGGTGGACTATTTGCCTTCTCCTCTCGAAACCGCAGTTCCTGAAATCACGGCATCGCGGTCAAAAGTATCCAAAAAACAAAAGAAGAAAGCAAGCGCTGGACCTGGTTCTGTTCCGCTTACGATGACACCCAAGAAGGGTCTTATCGTGAACAATGATCCAAAACTCACTGTTGCTTTGGCATTCAAGGTTATGACCCATTCTACAAGAGGTGTGATGACGTTTTTCAGAGTCTACTCTGGTGCCTTGACCTCAAACACCACGGTTGTCAATACTCGTACGGGCAAGAAGATCAGCTTGAACAAAGTATTATTGATGCATGGAGATTCCCCAGAAGCGGTCACCCAGATAAGCGCAGGAAACATTGGCGTTATTACCGGGACGGAAAACGATGTCATCACCGGCGATACCTTGGTTTCTCACGGCCCTGTCAAGCGCAACTTTACTGACGTGGAATCGAGCTTGAAACTCTTGCCAATCGAAATTCCACCACCTCTCTTCAACTCCAGCATTGAGCCACTCACGGCTGGCGATGCAAGGTACATGAACGAGTGCATTGCTACCTTGATAAGAGAAGACCCTTCGTTGAACGTGGTTGTGGACGAAGACCTAGGACAAACGATTTTGAGCGGCATGGGGGAGTTACACCTCGAGATTGTGAGGGACCGATTGGTCAATGACATGAAAGCAAATGTGAGGTTGCGCAATGTTGCAGTGTCTTTCAAAGAAACCGTTGCCAAACCAACGTTAGAGGTGGTGAAGGCCAGCAAGAAGGACGGGACAATCAAGGTGGAAGTGTCGATTGAAGCTATAGAAGGACCTGCTGAGGAATCGAGCCAGGCAGACGAGAATGGCGCTGCGCTTCTTGAGTTCGATAATAACATCGTCATCTTGCCTCCAGATGCTGCTGCACCACACATTGGCGAGAGTCTTCTGCAGCGCCGGTGGAAGGCAGATCTTTCTCTTGAAGAATTGAACGACACCATTTTGCAGGGTATCACTACCGGGTTGCAGTTGGGAGGTCCTCTCCTTGGGCTCCCACTCCACTCAGTGGTTGTTCGTGTTACCCACTGGGACTTCCCTGTGGAAGTAAAAGAGGTAGCAGCTTCAGTGTTGCTAGAGGCCAGCAGACAAGTGGTCCGGGAAGCACTCAACAAGCTCCCAGAGTCATCCTTCTGCATTCTCGAGCCCTTCATGCTCACCAGAGTATACACCGATTCCGGGTCTATGGGAGAAGTGGCCCACGATCTCAGCAACCGTTGCCTGGCCCAGATCACCTCCGTCGAAGATGAAAGCGAGAACGCGGAGTCCACAGCTTGGACCAATGACCAGGCAGAATACTTGTACCTTCCGCAAGACTACACGATGGGCTCTTCCACCAACGCAACCACCATTACCAACAAAAAGGTAATCGTTGCCGAAACCCCGTTGCGCGACATGGTCGGCTATCTTTCAAAACTTCGTTCCATCACCAAGGGCCGTGGAGTTTTTGACATGACGTACTTGGGGATGCGGAGAGCCATCCGCCCTGTGTTCCTAGACAGCTGATGTATATAGATATAGAAATTGATCAATGTCACTTTTTGCACCCAATCGTCACCGCCGGTGCAAGGGCCCGTCATATGCATCCCCGCGATTCTTCTTTCCGCGTGCCACCTCGCTCGTCAAGTATGTCTGATCTACCGCCACCAGACTTAGGTTCTGAGGACAATCTGGTGTCCCCGACATCGTCGTCGTCGTCGTTTGTGCCTATCGACAAGAACCAGCTTCAGGATGCAGTGCAAGTTGTCAGCGAAGCCAAAACATTCAACAAGTTGATCCTCGATTACGTCCGCAAGGCAACCCCGGCCTCTGAAGTGGACAACAACTACCATATCGTGTCTGTGTTCGGGTCGCAGTCGACCGGAAAGTCCACCTTGTTGAACCGGCTCTTCAACACAAACTTTGATGTGATGGACGAGTCAAACCGGCAGCAGACCACCAGAGGAATCTGGATGGCTTACTCGGGAGTGGTGACTACTACGCGTGGCCTTGTTCCCAGCAAGGGCGGCGAAAACATTTTTGTGATGGACGTCGAAGGTACTGATGGAAGAGAGAGAGGCGAAGACCAGGATTTCGAGAGAAAGGCTGCGCTTTTTGCGTTGTCGACCTCGGAGGTTTTGATTATCAATGTGTGGGAACACCAGATCGGCTTGTACCAAGGTGCTAACATGGGCCTCTTGAAAACGGTGTTTGAGGTCAACTTGTCCTTGTTCGGCCGCACCAAGCTAGAATTGAACGAACACAAGGTTCTCTTGTTATTCGTAATTAGAGACCACATTGGAACCACCAGCAAGGAGAGCTTGGCTGCGACCGTTACCCAGGATCTTGTCAAAATGTGGGACAATTTGAGCAAGCCGCAAGAACTTGCCCACCTCCAGTTTTCCGACTTCTTTGACGTCAAGTTCCACACCTTAAGACATAAGATTCTTCAGCCTGGAGAGTTCACCACGGACGTGCAGCTTCTTGGTGAAAGGTTCACCGACCATGATAACGAGGAATTTTTGTTCAAAAAGTACTACCACCATGATATCCCCATCGATGGCTGGACAATGTACGCCGAAAACTGTTGGGACCAGATCGACAACAACAAGGATTTGGATTTGCCTACCCAGCAGATCCTTGTCGCCAAGTTCAAGTGTGATGAAATTCTCGCCAATGTCTACGAAGAATTCAAAGGAAAGTTTAAAGAGCGTTACGCCAATTCAGTACCAGAAGATGCAAAAGAAGAGGTGGATTACGAACAGCTCGGCGGTTCTCTTAGTGACCTCAAGGAGGACACCTTGGAGAATTTTGACTTGTTGGCAGCACGCTACAACCAGTCGGTCTATCTCCAGAAAAGGAAATCCTTGGAGCAAAAGATCACTGATACTTACCAAGATTTGGTCGACAGACACGGGTCGCATATGGCCCTGAGGTTCGCTAACAAGTTTGCTTCTTCTCTCTCCTCTAAGAAACTTCCCAAGGGTGTATCGTTTGCTTCTGCCACGGAGAAGTTGCGTGTTGAAATAGTTCAACAGTTCCTTTCGGGATGCTCATTTTTGACATTGAACGGTACCCTTGACCATGCAAAGCATGTCACAAACTTCACCCAAAAGCTTGATTCGATTCTCACCAAACAGCGCTTTGTCGAATTGAACTCCATTATATCAAAGAGCGTGAAGAAAATCGAGTCAGCAGTCTCAAAAGCAATTACTCAAGAAATCAGCGAGCCATCAGAGACGACCTGGGACCGCGTCCTTGGAAAGTTCAAGAGCGCAGGAGACGAATTCTTCTATTCCAAGTATGAAACGGAGAAGGGACTTGATTTCGGACTTGGGTCATCGGCTGCTACCAACACCGCGGCCCTTGATAAATTTCAGTTCAGGGCCTGGAGTGTCTTTCACCTGCTGATTCGTAAGCTTATTTCCAAAGAGAACCTTCTCCTTATATTGAAAGATCGATTTGAAGACAAGTTCCGCTACGACGAGAATGGTTTACCCAGATTGTATCAAAACAGCCATGAGCTCGAAGCCAATTTCACTACTTCCAAGGATCACGCGCTCAAGGCTTTGCCAATTCTTACGCTTGCTAGTCTTTCAGATGGGAGTGAGATTGTTCCTCAATACAATGTGTTGGACAAGAGACTTCAAAGGTCGTTGGGGGTTCCGTTCGAGACTACTGGAGAAGAACAGTTGAAGGAAGAAGACGACGACATCGATACTGACGAAGAAGAGGAAGGCGAGCCCAAGTGCTTTGCCGAGATTATTTCTGAGTCTGATCAGGCGTTGGTGCTCTCCAAGTTCAAGAAGGAAACAGATGCAACCTTTGTTGAGTCCAAGCGGGCCCTCATCCAACATGTCACCCACATTCCGTACTACATTTATCTCGTTATCCTTGTGCTTGGATGGAATGAGTTCATGGCAGTCTTGAGAAACCCATTCTTCTTTACCCTACTCTTGATGTTGGGAGCCGGAACCTATGTCTTGTACCATTTGAACCTCTTGAAGCCGGCCATGGTGGTGGTGCAGCGGATGTTGGACGAATGTCTAGTGATTGCCAAACAGAAACTCAAAGAGTTCATCGATGAGCAGCCAGAGCAGCATGGGGACAGGTTTTCGAAAATCGCGGGGAACCCCGACAAGGCGGAAGAGATCGAGTTGCATGGTGTACCGGCCGAAGCACCAGATTCCGAATAATGATGCGACGTCTGCAGGCACGTAACGGTTGGGTTGTAATTCCCCACTATCTTTGGGCGGCGCACGTCCGATGCAACATGTAACATCGTGTGGCCTAATTGTTGTTACATTCACGACGCCGGTGCGGCGCTGCCCTAGACAGCCGGATGCTACATAAAGTTGCAGGTTACTTCTGGGGGCCGGTTACAGTGCATAGGGGACGTTATTTATTGACCGTAGCTGCCAGTACACGGCCCATACTTTCATTTGTATAAGCAAGTGTCAAATATAATCTACCAGCATATACTAGTTGACACCTCACTGATCAGCAATAAACATACTTCTAGGACTTACCATGACTGCGTTTGCCGAGATAACCAACGCTTTCAGCTTGCCCAAAAGTCCGATCCAGGTAGTCTCCAAGGAGTTACCTGTTGATTGCCAAACCTATGCCTTGACAGACGATGTTTCTGAGACCGATGATCTGCTTCTTTCCGTGGCTTCCCATGCATCGGCCTCTCCTGATATCCTCCACCAGGCTGTCAAGTGCTTTTCAGGACATGTTGACAACAACAACTTGTCGCAACACTCCACAACCCTCTGTTCCCACTACGAAGAGGCCCTCAAGGAGAACTCCAAGCTCACCATGCTCCCCAACTACAACATCAAGGCCACAGGTAAGGAGTGCGGACTGTTCTTGGTGATTGATTTGGGTGGCTCCACCCTCCGTGTTGCCGTGATCGACATTGCAGCACCAGTGCTGGACGACGAAGACGACCGCAGTGGCAGAATCGAGATCCTTATCGAAAACAAGTGGGAGATCAACGACTCGAGCAAGAAGCTCAATTACGAGTTTTTTGACTTTATCGCGTCGAAAATCAACGAGACCCTCAACAGCCAGTCGTTGATCGGTATGGATAAGAACAAGGTTATCAACACCGGTATCACCTGGTCATTCCCATTGGAACTTATTTCGCACAACAGGGGAAGAATAGTTCATGTGAGCAAAGGCTACACTATCGACCCTGAGATCTACAACAAAGACTTGAAAGAGGTATTGGAAGAAGCGATGTCTAGACAACACGGCTTGAGCTTGGACATCAAAGTGATCATCAATGACTCGTTGGCCGTGTACGCTGCGGGATCGTTTGTTGACGCTTACATGAAGCTTGCGTTGGTCTTGGGTACCGGTGCCAACGTGTGTTGCTCATTGGAGACATCTCAACTCCACCAGGAAAAGACGTTGAATCTGGACGCCGTCCTTGTCAATTCCGAGTTGTCCATGTTCGGCATGAATTTGCTGCAAGACCTTTCCACCGTGTACGACAAGATCATTGACGATCGTTTCTACAGATCTTCCCTTAGTTTCAAGCCTCACATGGAAGTGGACCCTGAGACCGACAGTATCTTCCAACCCGTCGAATTGATGACCAGCGGTAGATACCTTCCCGAACTCACACGCTTGGTGATGGTGGACATGATCAAGGACGGCGAGTTGTTCGCTCTGATCGACCAGGAATCCTTGAGTTCTTTGTATGTTCCTTATGAAGGATTTACCGGAGAGCTTTTGTGCGCTGTATGTGAAGGCGATGACCTCACTAAAGCATCCGAAAAGTTGACAAAGCATTACGGACTCTCACAGCTGGTTTGTGAGGAGGATGTCGTGAAGATCAAAACTATCGGAAAATGCATAATTGAGCGTGCAGCATACATTGTTGCATCTACGATTATAGCATTCATCAAGCTCTTGCGTGCCCACAATGGCCCTTTCACGGCCAAACTTTTGGATATTGGATTTGTCGGCTCCGTTTTGATGTATTTCCACTCATACAGGGAACAGATACTCAAGTTTGTGAATGAGAACAAGGATATCCGGGAATTGGATTTAGAAGTCGACCTCAAGCCTATCGAGCATAGCTCTATCATCGGCGCTGCTATCGGCGCTGCGTATTACATAGATCAATGAATATCAATTTTTTTTTCTATGGCTCTCTAGAATTGAAAAATGTAACATCCTTCTCCTGTAGCACCTGAACTTCTTCGAATAACTACCATATAATATGGCCATGAGCATTGATCCTGAATCTGCTTGCTACATTCTGATGGAGATATAATAATGTCAATTCATCTATAACTTGGGCTTAAGACCAGCTGCGGCGGTGTCAGAAACAACGAGGACATTGTGATGGTCCTGTAAATAGGAAGAAGGGTATTGAGGGTCGTTTCTCTTCCCGTTGATAGTCTTGTCCAAGGCAAAATGCTTGCCCTGTCCCAAGACAATAATGGCAACCTCATCGGTATTATCCAAAATGGTGGAGATTCCCACCGACAAGGCAGTCTTAGGAACCTTAGACTGGTCGTTGCCGAAGAATCTCGAATTGGCTTCGATTGTGGATTGCACCAAGGAAACTTCTCTAGTGATGCTGCTTCTCTTGGAACCGGCTTCGTTGAAGGCCAAGTGGCCCTCGGGACCCAATCCACCCATGAAGAAGTTGATTCTTGGGTACTTGTGGATCTTGGCCTCGTAGTCACGGCACTCCTTCTCCACGTCAGCAGCGAGTCCGTTGAGAATGTTGATGTTTTCTCTTGGAATATCAACGTGGTTGAAAAACTTGTTGAACATAAAGTAGTGATAAGACTGGGGGTCAGATGGCTTGAGTCCCACGTACTCATCCATGTTGAAAGTTACAACGTTCTTGAATGTCACTTTCTTGTTCTTGCATGCTTGGATGAGACGGGCGTAGACACCCTCTGGCGACGACCCGGTAGGAAGTCCTAACACAAAGGGCTTCGATGGCGTGGGCGCAAAGTCGTTGATCCTTTGAATGATGAGGTTCGCAAGGAAGTCGGAGGCATCATCGGCGGATGTAAAAATGGCTTGCTTGATTGGCATGGTAGGCAAATTAATTGTTACAACAGGTGAGCCAAGGGTGAAAATATATAAATCTGATTGTAACCATCACCCGGTGTTATCCTACCCCCCCATGTAACGTTACAGGATTTGGATCCTGCACACAAACGAAAGGCTGCATGGGGTTGCGGTAACCACGGGGGTATCTGCAGGAGCTTGGCGGATGCAACCTAAGGTTGCATCGATGACTTTTGCGAGGACCACCCCGGTATATATGATAAGCTCCCTTCTGCTGTATCAACACCTAAATGTCTTTTATCAGATTTACAAACGGTCACTTGTGTGACAACGGTGTTTTGTCCCATGACGTAGACTTGTACGTCGACAAGGCCAATGGTATCATATACGGCCAAGTGCCCCCCCCTACCGGGGTGAAGATTGAGGTTGTGGATCTCGCGGGAAATATTTTGGCACCCGGTTTTTTGGATATCCAGAACAACGGAATTTACGGACTCAATTTTTCTGATTTGAGAGCCGGTGCTTCCGAGAAAGATGTCAAGGACTTCAAGGCGTTCTACAGGGATGCAATGGCAAAGTACTTGACCACCGGTGTCACCTCGCTCTGTCCTACTGTGACATCCAACTTCCCCGAGGTTTACAGCAATGTGCTTCCGCTTTATCACCGCAGCAGGCTGCAACACCAAGTGGATTCCCTTGGTGCTCACTGCGAGGGTCCCTTCATCAGCTTGAAGAAGAAGGGCTGCCACCCAACAGAGACTTTTGTCAACGCCAAGGAAGGTCCTTCCAAGCTTTTTGAAGTCTACGGCGGAGTCGAAAACTTCACCGAAAACGTGGCCATTGTCACTGCTGCCCCCGAGATTGCCGGTGTGTTGGAGACTATTCCCGAGGTGGTCGAGTCCAACATCGTTTTCTCGTTGGGCCACACCAGTGCCGACTACAAGACCGCGGTCAAGGCGGTTGAAAACGGTGCCACGATGATCACTCATCTCTACAATGCCATGCCCCAACCACACCACCGTGACGTGGGTGTGGTGGGTCTTGTGACCTCGCCAATGGTGAACGAGACGCCATACTTTGGCATCATCTGCGACGGTGTCCACGTCGACCCATCCATGGCAGTTATAGCATTCAGATCGAGCCCCGAAAAGTGTATCCTTGTGACCGACGCCATGCACTTGATCGGCTTGCCCGACGGCACCTACAAGTGGGACGCCCAGACCATCGTCAAGAAGGGCCCCTACTTGTTCTTGCAGGGAACCAAAACATTGGCCGGTTCGGCTACCACTTTACCACAATGTGTTCGTAACTTGATGAAGTGGGCCAACATCCCATTGGCACAAGCCGTGAAAACCGTAACCAACAACCCCGCCGCGTCGATCGGCGTGCAGCACGAGAAGGGTTTCCTCAACAAGGGCTGCGATGCCGACTTGGTGGTTTTGGACCACCAGGGATTCCTCAAGGCGGTGTACAAGCTTGGCCACTTGGTGAGGCCAGTAGACGAGAACCAGCCAGCCAAGTTGATGGCTGCATTGTGATGTATTGACTGTATTTGACTAGCATAAGAAACATAACCCTTGTTATATATAACCCATGTTGCAGCCATGTGCGGCGCATCTGCCCGTTTCTGCATACAGCCTATGGTTAGGAAATGCGATTGGTTCCGATCCTAACAGTGTCACTCCCTATGGAACGCAGGGTTTGTGTCCAACTTCGTGTAAGCGCCACACGGACATATGCCACTTCTGCCGTACCCCACGACGACTACCACAAGAAGTATGATCTTCATCCTTGGCCAAAGTCCAAGAAACCCACCCCGCACGAGATCTTTAATCTTGACCACTCGGCCCACAGTCTCTCAACCCTAGACTTCAACAAGAAACTCAAGGGCTGTTACGTCAAGTACGTCAAGATCTACCATCCAGATGTTTCCAAGAACTTGAATCTCCTCGACGACAAGGGCAATTTGTTATCTGACGTGGCCAAGCGCCTGCGTTATGACGAGATCCAGTACGCCTATGACGTGTTAAAAGACCCGCGCCGACGGGTGGCATACAACCGCTACCAGAACACGTCGTGGGAGAACTACGACAGCAGCAAGACGTCGTCCTTCGAGGCTTACAGAATGGCCAATGCACACAGGCGGCAATATGACTTCTCAAAGGATGAGCAGTTTTGGACTGCGGGCACCTGGGAGGACTACTACCGCATGCGCTACAACCACAAGGTACCGACAAAGGAAGAGCTCGAAAAGAACAAGTACAAAGTACTTGTAGCGGTTCTTGCCGTAGCCGCGGTAGTGGTGTCCCTCCAGGTGATGACGGTTCTAGATCACGCCGAGGATTTCCGTCGACGGGCTGAGATCCGCCATCTTGCTACGAGCCAGGAACTAGCTCAATCGCATGATAACTATGGTCAGGGAGTTACCCCGTTGCTGCGGCTCCGGCGGTTCCTTTCGTCACGGCGGGCCACGTTGGCGAAGGTAGCCGACGAAAAGACACTCGCTGAGATACGAGAAAACGACCAGCAGATTGTGCGCAAGTACGCCCAACAACGCCTCAGTTCCCTCGAGCAGGCAGGAAAGTTATGACCTGGATTTTTTATAGTAACAATAGATATTGGTACTGCACCAAACCCCTCCTGTCAAACTTTTTGGCTTGTGGGCGAAACTACCACTAACCATGGACTTCACTAAACCAGAAACGGTACTTGATCTCGCGAATATCCGCCAGGCATTGGTGCGCATGGAGGACACCATCGTGTTTTTTTTGATCGAAAGGTCCCAATTCTACTCCTCGCCATCGGTTTATGTCAAGAACAAGTTCCCCATCCCTGACTTTGATGGCTCGTTCTTAGATTGGTCTTTGCAGCAGATGGAGAGAGTACACTCACAGATCCGTAGATACGAAGCCCCAGACGAGATTCCCTTCTTCCCTGAAGTGCTTTTGAAATCATTCTTGCCATCCATCGACTACCCAAAGGTCCTCGCATCCTACTCCAAAGAGGTCAACCACAATAAGACAGTTTTGAACTTTTACGTGGAGAATATCGTCCCCAAGGTGGCTTGTGGGTATGGCGAGCAGGAGGAAAACATCGGATCGGTCTCTGTATGTGACATTGACTGCCTCCAGTCGCTTTCTCGTCGTATTCATTTTGGTAAGTTTGTCGCTGAAGCCAAGTACCAAGCAGAAAAACCCAAGTACATCAAGTTGATCTTGGCCAAGGACGTCAAGGGAATCGAAGAGTCCATCACAAACTCTGCGGTAGAAGAGAAGATTTTAGAACGACTCCAGAAGAAGGGCCAGAATTACGGCACTGACCCCTCGTTGATGTACTCGCAGAACCCGCAGTCGAAAGTAAAACCAGAGGTTATCGCTCAATTATACAAAGACCATGTCATTCCGCTCACCAAGGTGGTCGAGGTCGACTACTTGCTCCGCAGGCTCGAAGACGAGGATCCTGAAGTGATTGCAAAATACAAGTAGGCTAGCCTGGGGGTCATCAATCTCAATGACATAAGCAGAATGATACTGGACACCGGCCGAACCACTAACCAAACGTGCTTTTTTACTCTTAACGGATGGTCGAGTGCTATCACAGGCTAGTCTCCGCGTGCACAAACACGTTTTGCCTAGAGAATGCATCGCGGTTGGGTATCTGACGCAAAGCCCCACACGTTCCATGCCCACGTTGTTGCAGCCATGTGGCCGCGCGTTAGGACTGTATCTCATTGAATGGTGTCTAGGCACTTATAAGGGACGGGGAGAATGTAGATCCGTAAGATAATACAATGTTAGAATTGATTCTTGAAAACCCCTTGGCTCTGACCAAGGTGTATCTCGTGGCTGCCTTATCGGTGGTGTGTGCTCTCGCGTATCTGGCCAAGACCAGCGACCACGTCCATTCGCTTTTGGTGTTTGCGTGGGCCTGTTTCGTCAAGCCAATGGCACACAAGACAAAGAAGAGAACTTCCACTGAGCAGCAACAAGCCTTGGAAACTTTCTACAAGACCCAGGCTCATGTTTACGACAAGACAAGATCGTTTCTCTTGAAGGGCCGCAAAGAGTGCTTGAAGTTGTCTGTTGCTCACTTGCAAAAAAAGTCAGGCATTGTGTGGATTGACGTTGGTGGTGGCACTGGTGCCAACATCGAGTATATGGACGAAGTCAGCTCCATCGCAAAGAACTTCAAGGCTGTGTACTTGGTGGATTTATCTCCGTCGTTGTGCGAAGTTGCAAAGGCTAGATTTGCAGCCAAAGCTTGGACCAATGTCCATGTGCTTGTTGCCGACGCTTGCGACTTCACTATTCCTGAGGAAAGTGCTGACTTGATTACCTTCTCGTATTCACTTTCTATGATCCCTAACTTTCATGCTGCCGTAGACCACGTCCTTCCTATGCTAGATGCAGATGGAATTGTCGCCAGTGTTGACTTTGGGGTGCAATCGAGCGAGACTTCGATTGGTCGCATCAACACTCTTGGGGGTCTTTTGAACAGAAACATCCCGTGGGTGTTGAGAAACTTCTGGAGAATCTGGTTCGAGGCTGATAAGGTGTACCTCGAGCCCGCTCGTAGAAGTTACCTCGAGTACAAGTTCGGAACGATCAAGTCATTGAACGCCTACAACAATAAGTTGGGGCGCATCCCATACTATATGTGGGTTGGCTGTGACAAGAACAGGGCTACTGCCTTCCTCCATAGAATCAACTGTTTGGCTACTGAGTCGCCATACCTTGCTCCAAGCAAGAACAGAAGTGTGGAATTGACTGTCGATGAGGGTCCAATGAGTAAGGGTCACGAAGCTGCGCTTCTGAACTTCCAAAAAAATATGCCTTATCCTTCCATCTACTACCAGCCGGAAGTCTGGAGAGTATACTTTGACGAGGTCAACCCGCAGTACCACCAGTTCAAGGACCAGTACATCTATGCCTTCACCTGGGAGGACCCCAGAGAGGACCAAAACATTTTGAAATTCACTTCTAACGACACGGTTTTGGCCATCACTTCTGCTGGTGACAACGTCTTGTCGTATGCTTCGCTTCCCAGCCCACCAAAGAGAATCCACGCGGTCGACTTGAATCCATGCCAAAACCATTTGCTCGAGCTCAAGTTGGCCGCATTAAAGACATTATCTAGAAAGCAGGTGTGGTCGATGTTTGGAGACGGTAAGATCAAGAACTTCACCGACATCTTCTACTCCAAATTGGCGCCACATATTTCTTCCAACGCCTTCCAATACTGGGCTGAGAGAGGAAGGGATACTTTTGATGTCAATGGCAGGGGCTTGTACGACACTGGCTCCACCAGATGGGCGTTGCGGTTGGCCCGCTACACGTTCAAGTTGTTTGGTGTGAGCGATAAAGTGCAGCAGATATGCAAGTGCAAGACCATGGAGGAGCAGAAGAAGTTGTGGGAGGACCACATCAAGCCCAGCTTGTTCAACCCATTTGTGGCTACGCTCATGGTGGGCAACCCTATATTCTTGTGGAAGGCGCTTGGTGTTCCGGCTAGCCAGGCCAAGATGATGGGCGACTCGGTGTTGAGATACGTCATCGACACCTTGGAGCCTTTGATCAGCCGGTCGTTGATCTCGCTGGACAACTACTTCTACTACTTGACGTTGGTCGGCAAGTATGCCAAGGATAACTGTCCCGACTACTTGACTGAGAAAGCATACAACCGGTACCAAACTCGCAACCACAAGACTGGCGAGACCCCTCTTGACACCATCAGATTGCACACTGATACTCTTCAGGATGTGTTTGCCCGGTTGAGTCAGAAGTCGATTTCGATTGCCATCATCATGGACCACATGGACTGGTTTGACCAGAATGGCGACGATGCCGACAACGAAATAGCTGCCTTGAGCAACTGTCTTGCGGATGGCGCGCGGGTGATGCTCAGATCCGCCTCCACCAAGCCATGGTACATTGCCAACTTTGAAAAGAAGGGCTTTTCCTGTGCGCCAGCTGCTGTCCGAACCAGAGGCGAGTCTATCGACCGGGTGAACATGTATGCCTCCACATGGGTGTGCACCAAGAACGACAGTCCCCGCCGCCGAATGAGCAGTCTCAAGATATAGATGAAGATCCAGGGCAAAATCTGGACAAAATTATGTGAAGATAAGCGTGAAATAGAATAGAAATAACCACAACCCGGCGTGCTGTGTAAATGGCTGCAAAACGCCCGTCCGCACCTTCCTGCAGTCGGGCGCAATGGATGGTATCAGAATGTTCCAGTAGCGACACTCGCACCACCATTAGTAATGACCGTCAGTAGTGGATTTGAAATGCTGTTTGCCGTTCCGTTGGAATGCCAGGCATGTGTGGACAGTGTGTCCCAGGCACTTGCTGCGGTTCCTGATATCAGCCGCTTCGACGTGGATTTGCAAAACAACTTGGTCACCACTACCGGCACGGTGGCGCCGTCGCAGATTGTCAAGTCGATTCTGGCCACAGGGAAAGACGCCATAATAAGGGGCACTGGCAAGCCCAACTCGGCGGCCGTGTGTATTCTCGAGTCTTTCGACCCCAAGGACTTGGCCAATCCCGTCAAGGGACTCGCCCGTATTGTCAGTGTGGG
Organism: Meyerozyma smithsonii; assembly: GCA_030570235.1. Classification (NCBI taxonomy): domain Eukaryota; kingdom Fungi; phylum Ascomycota; class Pichiomycetes; order Serinales; family Debaryomycetaceae; genus Meyerozyma; species Meyerozyma smithsonii. The sequence goes on along the minus strand of JAJLVE010000003.1, from coordinate 716,807 downwards.
CGACAACGACGCCGTGGTTGATTTGACCGTCAATGGCCTTCCTGCCGGCACATACTACCCCTCGATCAGGGCATCTGGCAACTTGTCCCAGGGGGCGTCGTCCACAGGTAAGCTTTTCTACGACTTGGGCCTGGTGGAGGTGACGGAGCCTCTGTCAGCCGAGACGGTAATCAACAGCGAGGGGGCGCACCAGCAGGTCATCGCCGACTCGTACGCGGGCCAGAGCTTCCTCCACGCGAAGCTCAATGTCTCTGAGCTCATCGGGCGCAGCGTGATCTTGTCCCGCTTGCGGGACTCCGTGACGAGCGACTCGATCTGCGGCGTGATCGCCAGGAGCGCTGGCGTATGGGAAAACGACAAGCAGGTGTGCAGCTGCTCCGGCAAGACGGTGTGGCAGGAGCGAACAGACGCGAAAAAGAGAGGAGTGGCGGTGTAGACGATATGTACTAATGCAATTTACGAGCCTTGGGCCGTTGCCGGTTGGCCGCGCGCGAACACAGGGTATTTTTGTATGGTATTTTTCCACAGTGGCTAGTGTCAGATGTCCGAATACCTCTCTGCCAAAATGCTGGTTCTCCAGCTTTTAACCGAGCAGAAGGAGCAGGTCAAGCAGCGACACACACTCAAACTCAACCATCTCCTCTCGGCCCACCCCAAGTTGTCCATCTCCGAGGTGATCGAATGTATCCACGAGTTTCTCTACTCGTTCCAACCGCCGTTGGAGCTTGAGCGACTATCGCTCCAGGGCAACAACCTCGAGAGCTTGCCCCTCAACTTCGCCATCATCGCCTCCAACATCAAGTACTTGGATCTTCAGAATAACAAAATAGTCGATTTACCCCGTTCGGTGACGCGAGCATCCCGTTTGGAGTATCTTGATCTCTCCAAGAACCGCATATCCTACCTCGCCAAACTGGAAGTACTCAAGTTGACGTCGCTCCGCGTGCTCTCCCTCAAGGAAAACAACTTGGTGGTTCTCCCGCCCACGCTAGGCGAATTACCCCACTTGCATCTCATTGAAGTGGCTGATAATCCTCTTCAGTACCCGCCGATAGAGTTGATCCGCACGTTCCAGAAACACTCGGCCGACCTAGAGTGGGTGCTGGAGCTCAAGAACTACCTTGTGAACAACAGCGCCCTGCTAGAGGCCAAGTTGAAGGAGATAGAACCAAAGTCCACCTTGCCTGTCGCACCCCCTGCCATTAGCCGGTCCAAGAGCATCTCAGAAACAAAGTGTAAGTCGTCCAAGGCCGCTAGACGAATGGGCCTCATAATCCGCAAGCCAGACCCGGCGTCCGACGACCGTGAACCGCCCAGCGATATGGCTGACAGCCTGTTTGAATCCGACCTCTCGTCGCTCAGCCTCCCGTTTCCAAACCCTGATATTCCTCCGATGAGGACATCCCCTATGGCATCTACTTCTACTGCTACTACAGCGACGGTGAAGACTTCAAGTTCCGCTAACTTGTCTCCTTCTACCACGCCTCGTCCAGCGTCGAGAAGCAGATCGAGGTCGAACACTTTGAAGGAAATTGATATTATCCTAGAAAAAAACGAAACAGTCGATACAGAGCACAAATCAGGAGCATACTTCCGGCGCTTGTCCACATTGCAGGAGCTTCCAATCGACGAGTTGGCACTAAAGAATTTGCATGTCTCCAACGCAACCGCACCGACAAGAAATAGAGATCCCGCAGCATCCCAAAAGAGCGACACCACCTTGACGGAGAACGACAATGAAAAGCCATCCAAGCTGGACTCGCCTTCACGCAAAGAGACCAAAGCAGAGTCCTCGCCAACAAACTATCATGCTTCAGCGATTGTCAAGGTATCGAGAAAAGTCCTCTTTTCCTTTTCGGAACTACACTCGTCGGTGCGCCGGTTCACCGGTTACTGTGTGGACAAGAAGGTGACTATGAAAATGGTAACCTACTTGTTCTCTGCTAAGTCCAGCATCGATGCGCTCGTCGAAAGTTTGGAATCGGTGGAAGAAACGGGGTCCACCAACGATCTGATCGTCCAATCCTTGCGTTCGTCGATATCCTCTATCAAGGCAATGATGTCGCTTCTCAGTGACAACTTCCCGCTATTCGTGGCCAAAATCGACGTGTGTTTCGTGCGCATGCTATACCTCACCCTCTACGGCTCTTTCAACGAGCTCCTAAATGCGTACCGGTTGATTGCGCCCTCGTCAAAGATCTCTTCCATATCCGATGCAAAGCCCAAGCAGTTGACGATCAACACCAGTCTTGCTAGTGCTAACGAGCTAGATGAAGTCGATGGGCAATTGTACAACTCCATCGAGCATGCCACTGCCAATGCCCAAACTGTATTTGGCGAGCTTACAAGGGCAATGAGCAAAACCGCCATAGCTAGTGCCCAGAACCCCAACGGCCAGGGCTTCAATTCCGCTTTGACTGCAAAGGTCAAGGACTTGACAAATGTGTGTGTGGCGTCTATGGATATCACCAAGAAGCTCAAGACCAAGTTGATAACCATTCGCAACAACCCTTCGCAGACGACCAAGAAGCTTTTCTGGGACGACATCAACTTGTTTTTAAAAATGATTATCCAAACGTTCTCGTCTGTTAAGGGAATCATGAGAGAAATGCCAATCCTCAACGACATCAGAAGCTCGATGGCTACCCTCACCAAGGCGACCAAAGATGTGACAGTGCTTCTCGAGGCGTCGTCGTACAAATTGATGTCGCAGGATGGAAACGTGCTGTCGTCGTCACATCCGCCATTGCAGTCGATGCCTAGTGTGTCTAACATCTTCACGCCATTAACAGCACATCCGTCCCTGGCTAGCCACTCGCTTTCCCAGGTCAACTTGGTGCAGGCAGCCCAGTCCGCCGTCTCTGCGCGGACGCCTATGGCTGCAACTTTTGGAACTGCGTCGCAGTCCATATTACCACCAGCTATACACCACGATACCGGTGCTAACAGCCCGTTGGCAAGTCCTGGAGCCCTAACTGGCGGTGCAAGTGTTACGGCACCAGCCAACTCGTCTGGACTGTACTACGCACGCATCGGCATGAATCCGTTTGACGGCTTGATCATGGCGACAAGGAGAGAGAGCGAACAGAGGGATGGAGATCGCCAGCATAGTGAGCACGATTGATAATGACATAACGAACGAAAGATGTAGCTTCCAGTACCGTTGGCATTTTGACTCGGGTGGTGGGGATCTGTGCTGCATGCAGAATTCGATGAGATCCGAGTCATAGGGCCAGAAAAAATGTCGAACGAGAGCCAACAGATTAATAATGACAATCGAGCTCGAAGAGCCACCTTTGGCTGACAACGGCCAAGTGTTGAAGGATCTTTTCGGTGGCACTATAGGAGGAATTGCCCAAGTCTTGGTGGGCCAACCGTTTGACACGGTCAAGGTTAGATTACAGTCTGCCCCGGAAGGCACATATACCGGAGCATTGGATGTGGTGAAGAAGTTGCTTGCTAACGAGGGACCCAAGGGGTTCTACAAAGGAACATTGACTCCGTTAATTGGGGTTGGAGCATGTGTGTCTGTCCAGTTTTCTGTCAACGAGTACATGAAACGGCACTATGACTCAGCCAACAACGGCCAGCCGTTGAGTCTTCCGCAGTTTTTCAGCTGTGGAGCAGTGGCGGGGTTCGCCAACGGATTCCTTGCCTCGCCCATTGAGCACATTCGTATCAGACTTCAAACGCAAACAGGTGCTGTCAAGTCGTTTGCTGGCCCCATCGACTGCGCCAACAAATTATACAAGAACAATGGAATTGCTGGACTTTTCAAAGGATTGACACCCACATTGGTCAGAGAGTCTGTCGGTTTGGGAACTTACTTTGCGACCTACGAGGCGCTTATCGCCCGAGATTTGAGGACTAACACTAACTTGGCAAGAGCCGACATCCCGGCATGGAAGTTATGTCTCTATGGTGGCCTTTCAGGGTATACTCTATGGATTGGAATTTATCCTGTTGATGTGATCAAGTCGAAGTTGCAAACAGACTCCTTGGACAAGCCAGTGTACAAAAACTGGAGACAGGTGGTGAAGGACATCAATCATCGCAGCGGAATCAAGGGATTTTATAGAGGGTTTATCCCCACCATCTTGAGGGCTGCCCCCGCCAACGGTGCTACATTTGCTGCATTTGAGGTTACCATGCGTTTTATATCTTAAATTATTACAGCTATTCACTCTTCTTTGTGGAGACGTCCATACCTGCGAGCGGACTCATCAGAGTTGCGTCAAGAGGTTGTGGATATTCGTAGTCATTATAGTTGTCGTTTTCTTCGTAGTCCTGCGGTCTAAGCTCCTTGATAAACTCCATGAAGTCCATCATGAACTCGCCGTTGAGCATATATGCGTCCATGCCTTGCAATTCCAATGATTCGTAATGAAGGTCTGCTTCGGATGGAACATTCATGGCTCTGTTTTGAGACTCAATTTCTGAGGCTGCTGATGTTGAAGCATTGTCGTGGGCAGCATTGATCCGGGCTTGGCGTGTTCGGTAGTTGAAAGTTTTGTCCATCCTCAAATGCAAGCGTGGGATATAATCAATGAGGTATAAGATGATGATGCTCATCACAAACACATACGAAGACGTCACCACGCATCCCAATAACTGGTATGCAAATTGGATCCAGTTGCCTTGCACCCAGCCGCCGTTGGAGGAGTAGTCCATATTAGAAAAGATGCCAGTCAATAAGGAGCCCACAATACCGGCCACTCCATGAATAGCGAATATATCGAGAGCGTCGTCTATCTGAGCATAAAACTTCAAACGAGTCGCAAGGTTGCAGGTTACTGCACCAATCACACCGTAGACTATAGACTTCCAAAAGTCACTAGGGTTGGAAACGTAACCTCCACCAGGAGTAATGACGACTAGTCCCGTCATCAACCCTGACAGAAACGATATAACAGACAACTTTCTGGTAGATTTGAAATTGCCTTCAAAGGGTATGGCAGAAAAGTAGTAGTCGATACCCATCCACACTACTCCACTGGTGAAGGCACTCAAGAGAGTATTCACAATGATGTATACCGAGAGGGTAGAAAAGCGGAAGTCGCAGCCGGCTACGAAACCACACCAGCCGGCCACAATGATAAATATGCCGATAGCGACAAATGCAGTGCTTGAGTTCCTGTAATTGACAAGAATCTTGGGGTTGCGAGGTCCCAATATGTATGAGTACGCAAGAGCAGTGAAGCCACTCACGATGTGAACGCAGTTGCCTCCGGCAAAATCTAACACTGGATGGGTGTCATACTCCACAGAGAGCCAGCCCTCGCGGTTCCAGAACCAGTAGGTAACAGGATTGTAGATAATGGTGGACCAGAAGAAAAGAAAAACCAACATGGGGATCACACGGCCCCTTTCCGCAATACAGCCTGGAAACGTCAAAGCCGTACAAACCACCTTCATCATTCCATTGAACATAAAGTGGTTTACCGATAATATCTCCCCTCTGGATGTAACGTAAATTGTTGTAGCTGAATCTCGCAAATGGCGCAAGACAGCAAAATTCAAGTCGCCAATGTAACGATTCTCAGAGGACGAGTAGCACAAGGAATAGCTCCATATGAACCAGTCTATAAATATCAATGGGACTAAAACGAGCGGAAGCACCAACATGGTCAAAGATGACCTTCGTTGTGTGAAGCCCGAGTAGAAAATGGACACGCCTAGCACCACAAATGCAACTGCTGTGGTGCAGAAGAGCATGTAGAGAGAGTTGACAGCTATGGTCGGATCTAGATCTGTTCCCTCAACCTCCATTCTGAAGTTCTGTTATCCATAGATTCGCAGCAGCCAAAAAGTTTTGAGGTGAGATCACCGTTTTTTCGGAACAATGGGCAGGATTTACGATCGGGCGAATTAGATAATCCTATAATATTAGCTATAGATTGGAACAATAAAAAAAACACCAGCCTAGACGATGCTACTATATGACTATGATGATTAGAGATCTTCATCGGAAGAAACATATGCATCACCCAACTCCTTCTTCTTCTTCATTCTCTCCTTCTTCTTCTTTCTCAACTCGGCAGAAGACAACTTCTTCTTCTTCTTGGCAGAAGCAATCTTGTTACCCATGGCATCGAACTTGTCCTCTTCATCGTCATCCTTCTTCTCGATTCTTGGACCAGCACCTTGACCTTGGACCCAGTTGTGACCAGATGGAGTCATCTTACCGTCCAAGACAGCCCACACTTCCTCAGTCAAGTCCTTGGTGAACTCGGCAGAGTGAGTAATGATGACAATACCACCATCGAAGGCTTTCAAGGCCTTGGAAAGAGCACCCAAAGAGTCTCTGTCCAAATAGTTGGTTGGCTCATCCAACACAATCAAGTGAGGTCTTTGCCAGGTACAAGCAGCCAAGACCAACTTGACCTTTTGACCACCAGACAAACCTCTGATTCTGGAGTGGGAAACCAACTCGGTCTCCAAACCCAACATGGAACAGTGCTCCTCGATCTCCTTTCTGGTCAAAGGTCTGAATTGACCGGAAGCCAAAGCCTCCTTCATATCAACCTCAGCAACCATCTTAGAGTGGGTCTCCATCAACTCACCTCTTGGCAACCAGGTGTTGTCAACAGACATCATAGGAACCCATCTCTCGTTCTTCATGCCGATGTTCTCACCCAAGTTCCAGGAGATTTCGTACTCGTAAGAGTTCTTGAACTTTCTTCTGGCGTGGATACCAGCAATTCTTCTTGGGGTACCCTCAACCTTGAAGATCTTGTTCATGGCGTTCTCATCGCTCTCGTTGATTTGTCTAGAAGCTCTGTCCATGGTCTCTCTGTCCTCACCGGTTTGGAATCTCCATTGGATGTACTCCGATGGAGTCTTGTCCAAGTGGTTATCAATGTGAGCGAAAGCGTGCTGCTTAATGTAAGCGATACGACAGTTCTCGTGCACGTAAACCTCACCAGTAGTTGGCAACAATTCACCAGTCAACACGTTAATCAAAGTGGACTTACCGGCACCGTTAGGACCAATGACGGCAATTCTGGAAGAAAGCGAACACTGGAAGTTGATACCTTGAATTTGAGGCTTGGAAGTACCTGGGTATTGGAAGGACATGTTAGACACCTTGACAATAGCCTTTTGCTTGGTCTTGACACCCTCCAAGAAACCTGGCTCAGGGAATCTGAACTCCAAGTCGGAGGCTCCCAACTCGTAGTAAGATTGAGCAGATGGGCACTTCTTGACGAACTCAGTCAAGTTACCCTTGTACTTTCTCAACTTGAAACCTTCGTAGTGGATAATGTATTGGGTAACGTTGTCCAAGAAACCAGAGTCGTGGGACACAATGATGGAAGTGATACCACAGGTTTGCAAGTAGTTGACCAACCAAGCGACGTTGACGGTATCCAAATGGTTAGTTGGCTCATCCAACAACAAAATGTCAGCGTTCTTCAACACAGCTCTGGCCAAGGCCAACTTCATCTTCCAACCACCAGAAAGGGATTGAATTGGCATTCTGATCATCTCCTCGGAGAAACCGAACTCGAGCAACTTGGCCTCGACGATCTCCTTGGTCAAACCAACCTCACCGTCCTCAATGACGAACTCAACAACGGTGGTGTCAGCGTGGGTTCCGTCAATGTCGTGCTCGACGTAGACAGTCTTACACTCATCTTGGGATGGGAAACCTTCGACTTGACCGTTAGCGATGGCTCTCATCAAAGTGGACTTACCAGCACCGTTAGGACCACACAAACCGTATCTTCTGTTTCTCTTCAATCTGAATTGAGTCTTGTTCAACAAGATCTTGGCACCGTAGGCCAAAGAGAACTCACAGTTACACAAGTCCTCACCCTCGTCTTCCTCATCCTCGAACGAAGGAGGCTCTGGGATGTTGTCGATAGCTCTCTTTCTGAACTCCTCGATGATTTCCTTGGCTTCCTTCTCGTGCAAGAAGATGGTAGCGTAAGGCAACAAGTTCTGGACCCAGGTGTCTGGGTTGATCTGTCTCTCGTCAATCAAGTCACCGGCAATGGCGGCGATGTAGTTCTTGGCGACGGCGAATCTGTCAGCAATCTTCTTACCTTCCAAGAGCTTCTCGAACTCACCCAAGGTGACGGAAATGTCACCAGCGGTGGAGACCTCTGGGATGACATCACCCTCCTTAACGTCACCAACTCTTCTTAAAGTGTTCAAGGCTCTGTTGGTAACCTCACGGGCTTCAGGGTCAGCCATGGTGGAGAAGTTGGCCTTCAAGGCGGGCAACAAGTTGTCCATGAAAGGAGCAACGACCTGAGGGTCGTCGACCAACTTACACATGTTGTCAACAATGACGGCAGCCTTACGCTTGATGGCAGTGTCACGCTCGGCCAAACCTCTGGACAACAATGGGGCCATGATGGAGAGAGTAGCCATGGTAACCTCGGAGACAAAGGTGGTAGCACCCAAAAGGTGGACGGTCTCTGGAACCTCGGTTGGCTTGGCGATACACTCGATCAACTTTGGAATAAACTTCTCGATATCCTTGTTGTCGATGGTCTCGGTGGACTTGGTCATGGTCTTGGTGGCAGCCTCCTTGACCTCCTTCTTGGTGTCCCACATAGCCTCAGACAAGACTGGAATCAACTCAGGCATTCTCAAGGCAATTGGGCCCTTGGCGGTGTCAACCAACTGGGAGATGGCAGCCAAGATGGCAACCTTCTCGGTCCACTTGTTGGTGGAACCCAAGTTCTCCAAGAGCTGGGGCAACAAAGCCTTGATGGCAGTTGGAGTGATGGCCTTGGCGATGGCGAGCAAAGCGTCGGAGGCGGTGGCCTGGACGTCCTTGTTCTTGTCACCAGCCTTGGCAGCGACATCACCAATCAAAGCAACAACATAAGGCTCGACAGAAGGAGCCAAGTCGTTACCAGAGGCAATGTGTGAGTAAGCAGTCAAAGCAGCAATAGCAGTGTCAGCGTTCTTGTTGTTGACCTGCTTCTTCAAGTCAGCGAAAAATTCTGCTGGAACATCGTGCTCAACGATAGACGAGTTGAGGAACGATGCAATGTTGGAAGCAGCTTCATCTTTATTGTCGGCCACTTGCACCTTGGCCAACAACTCAGAAAGCACCTCTTCAGAGTACTTCGATTCAGCGGCAGCAGACATCCTGGTTGTTAAGAAAAGTTTTCTCAGGAAATCGCGACTTAAAAAGCAAAAAAAAAATTTTCGGTCTTCGTGACACAAAAACCCAGATAACTGCAAAAGAAAGCACTGAGATGATGGGTTACGTAAGGGTTCAATTCACGTGGGTGATTGGCTATATGCTATGCTAGTGGGGGGGTGTTGGCCGCTATGGGCCGGAGGCAGGCTGTGTGGTGGTGGCAACGTGGCCAGTGCCGGATCTGGTTCTTTTTGTTGCACAATGGATAGAACGCTGGTTTCCAGGATCCGCTATCATGCATGATGCACTGCGGTAACTTGTGCCGTTTACTGGACAGGTCCGGGCCATTGAGCCGTGGGTAGCCATTGGTAGCCATTGGTAGCCAATGGGTAGTCGGTCCGCAGCATTGATCAGTTATGTTCACTCAGCACTGCAGCTTGGTTCTACATTTCTCTTATTCATGAGTGTCCCGTGCGCCGTTTTACCTGTTTCCAGCATGTGTCACTCGCATTCCCATTCATTCGTGTCTCCGGTCCATTCTTTCAACATCTCCTTTAGTTTTCTTCTCCGTCTCTCTCCTTCTCTCTCCTTCTCTCTCCTTCTCTCACCTCAATTCTTCTTTCTCCTCGTCCTCGTCTCGAACTCGCTCATGGCGGCACCACCTTGGGATTTCGAGGCTTATCCAAATCGTTTTCAGCACCAACCACAGCTCCCTCGTTGGCCACGCCTCCCTTGGGCGCCTCGGCCACACCCAAGCCGATCTCGCCGTTGGAGCCCTGCGCCATGTTGCCGGCCAAATCAACATTGTCGCTTTCGCCATCGGCATTCTTGCCGATCTTGACCATGTTATCAAAGTTTTGCTGGGGCTTGTTGGCCTGCTTGGGCAGGTTGGGGGCCAGTCCCGGCGAGATGATCTCGTATGCGGGATCCGAAGCCGGACGCATGTCCTGGGCGATCCAGAACATGATCATTCCAAACAACAGCAACATGACAAGGTAGCCCACGAGCTTTCTCGCGGGGGTGGTGAAGAAGGTACGCGGCATCTTGTCGTACGGCGACTTGAACTTCTTTCTGGTGTTGGGCTTCATGTAGTATGGCCTAGGAAGCCCGCTGTTCTTATATGTTCCTTGCATGGCTGACGAAGAGTGTTTCCGTGGTCACAATATTTAGCGCGGCCCGCCTGGCTTTTAGACGCAGAACCCACTTAGCACCAGGCGCGTTACCACCTTGGGAGGACGCACGCGAGGGATAAGCGCTGGGGGTGGTGTTCGCCTACAGATGGTTTGCCTGGTGTACATCAGGCCAGTGGCTAGCCACATGTAGCATCTACTATTCCAGATCTTTAAGGTTATTGAGTCATTATTAAGTCATTAAAAAGTCGGTGCGGTTCGTGCGGTTCCTGCGGTTCCTGCGGGTCCGCCAGCACCAGTCGCAACTCGTGATCTACAGTGCCTGTTCATGCCATGGTGTCATAGTCACGTTTCTCCATGAAAACGGTGTCGATGGTGTGACGGGGCACACTCACGAGCCCCAACTCTCGTGTGTGGAGGGCTTCCGGGTCGATGGTGTCGTGGGAGGTTTCCCACACGTTGGATAGAAGAAGGTTCCCAAACGGATCGATCACCGTGACCACGCCGTCGAGCACGCGGTGGTCCTTCAAGCCGATCTTGACACTGCTGCCAATGAGGGCTGTCGGCGTCATAACGCACGACACAAAAACCGCCGCTGGTCGCCAGCACGCGGGCGCGTTACCCGGGCACGCCTATAAAAGCGTGGCGAATGCGGTTTTTCGCCAACATCATCGCAGGTCCACCCTTTGCAAAGTTTGTCTGCCGTTCCATAGCAGGCTGACGGAAGGTTCACCAGTGGTTGAGCGTAGAAAAACCGACAGGAGCACGTTTCTGGGCGCCCGATGTTGAATCACTGAGACATTGGGAATCAGTTGTGGCTAAATTTCACGGGTCTATTTGTAGCGTAGGTGTCTCTGATGGATCGCACCGCCTGTAACCGCGAGCTCGCGCTGCTCCACGCAGAATACGCCCAGTACTTTCCGCGCAGCAAGTTGGTGCTCCGCGAGGTTGACGCCGCGCCGGTGGGGGACGATGTGTACGCCAGGCTCTGGCGGAAGCGAGCGGTTCCCAGCCACATCGAGTTGCAGACGGCTGAGGGGAAGACGTTGAAGGTCACTGTGGGCATCCGCGGCTGGCACTTGTGCAGCGAGCCGGAAACACTGTACGAGACGTTCGAGGCGCTCCTCCAGCAGGTGTCGCCTAGATTTAGCGACGAGTTCGCGAGCCGGTTGGCGGCGCGCCTAGGGCAGCTACAGCAGTGAGTTCGGATGTGTTAATGACTATGTACAATCTACTTTCTCTTCTTGAGCGACGCCTCGACATCGCCCACGTCGTACTTGGTGTTTCTGATGTAGAAATGCTTCCGTCTGGGAAGGTACTTCTTGGGGCGGTTGATCACCTCGATGTTTCTGATGTTGGGGTTGAAGAGCGGGATTCTGACCTCGCAGCCCGTCTTGTTGATTTTGTTGCGGATCAAGATGTTGGTGCCCACCGAGTTGACCGATCTCTTGATGGCAATCACCTGGCCCACCACGTTGGTTCTGTCGAGGTAGGTGACGCGGATGGCATCGCCGGCTCGCAATCCGGTTTTCTGGTCCACCAACGCACTTCTCTTGCCAACGGGATCGTATTTCTTGAGTAGCTGCTTGTGCAAGAATGTGAGGGCGCTTTCGCCGTTTCTGCGTGGCGGCAACGGTTCGTAGACTGTGGGTAATTCTGTGGTTAGTTGGGTGTCCGCGCAGAAGCGACAAATAACACAGGTGTAGACTTACCCTTCTTCAAAGGAATGTATGTGCGCACCGCCTGAAGCGCCGTAACGCTGGCGAACGTGGTCTTTGATGCAGCTCTAGCGAGCCCGCCCAAAGCCGGCACTATTCCAATCATGGCCGTTGACTACAATTGAAAATTTCACCAAATTTTCGCACCAGTCGGTACAGGAGGCTGGAGGAGAGACAGAGAGGGCAGAAAGACAGGGACAACATGTAGCAAAATCACAGACCTCATGAGCCCAAGCTCTCAAAAGCTGTTCTTGCTATCCAAAATGATATATGCATTTGCTATGATAGTGTACATTAGAAACGGGGTCTCCGCTTTCTCGCCGTGAACTTGGAGTCGAGGGCCACCTTCTTGCCCTGCCTTCTCATCGTCTCCTTCTTTCTCGCTATGAACTCCTTCTTGGACTCCAACTGCTTCCGCTTCTTTCTCTTGCTCTTGATGTCTGTAGGAAGGTCCATCTGCGCGCCCGCCAAGTTGATGGAGCGTTCGGCCTGGCCCGCCGTCAATACTAGAAAGTACTTCTTGTGTCTCTTCGATTCCGGATCGTCGATAATGAGACCGCCGCCAAACCCAGCAACCTTGGCCGCCTCAAGAATGGTTTGTGTCTGCTTGTCGTTCATCGGATAGAACTGAGCGACAAACTTTCCTCCCCGCTTCAACGACGCATACAAGGTGTTGAAGAACTGGAGCACTCTCTTTTTGGGATCCACGTTCGACGAGTCGGCGTTGCAGAGCCACTGGATTACCGAGATCGACACAGCAGCATCAAACGTGCCGGGACGGAACGGTATGCCGTTGCCGATATCCGCCAAGAACAAATCACCTTCAACTTCTCGGTCAAGAGCAGTGGCCAACATGCTGGGCGCTATGTCCATGCCCACCCAGTTGTAGCCCTCTTCTGTCAAAATCTCTCCCGACAAACCTGATCCACAACCCACGTCAAGAATAAAGTGAGGGGTCTCCTTTTCCAAGTTGAGCAACTCAAGTGCCCTGAGGGTCATCTGGGCCTGGATGTGTTGCACACGGGTCGACGATGTGTACTTGTACGACTCTGAATCATTGTAGAACACCTCGGGCGGTGCTAGTTCTTCCGGCCTCGACATGCTAACTAAACTAAAAAGTGCGCGATGCGATGAGCATGGTGATGCATACGGTACGCTAACCTAAAATACCAAGTACAAAGTACAGATCATAGAGGGCCCGGAAATGAACCCAAACCAGCAGATGACGTTGCCGAGAATCTTCTTGTCCCGCATGAACGGCGTCCTGCTTATCATGATCAACGGGAGCTGCGACATCTGGAACGCCAACATGTAGAGCCGCACCTTTCGAAAGATGACGAACATGACGAACTCGTGGAGAAAGCTCAGGATCACAAACGTCACCAACGACGCCTGGTTCTTGTTGAGCTTGAACGCACTGATGGTCGACTGGTACACATGGCGGAGCAAAAACTTGTGCACGGGACGGTTCCAGATCCTCGCAAACTCCGACCAGTCGGTGCAAGACCACCAGGGCCCGTAGAAGTCACGGTCGGCGAACCGGCTCAACTCGGCAATAGCGTTGAGAATCACGTCCCAGATCAAGAAGAAAGTGAAGAGGTACTCCATGAGGAACGGCGGGATCATGTCGAGCAAGATCAAGCAGTACTGCAACACCTTCTCCGACGACATGGGGAGCTTGCTGGCCTCGCCGGCACGTTCAACGATGGGGTACATCCAGTTCTGAGCCACGGTGATCATGAGAAAGATGATGCCAAACACCGCAAACGACTTCTCCATGACAAATTTCCATCTGATCCGCTTGGTGCGAGGGAACCGGAGCGAGTACACCACCGTGGGGAACATGGAGTAGCGGAAGAAGTCAAAGAAGGTGATGTTGTGTGGGAACGAGATGTAGTCGTTGTCAAGAGACTCGGCCTGTTTCGCAGCCTCGGCCGAGTCCTTCTCGCTGGCGATCTCCACGTCGGTGTTGACGCTGGTGGACTTGCACTGGTACTCCAATTCGTAGGTGCAGAAGCCGATGCTCTCGCCCAATGCCTTGCGCATCTCGGTGACGCTTTTGCCCTCGATCATGGACTCGTCCGTTTCGTCCAAGATCTGCAAGTACTTGCGGGACACCTGGAGCTCGGTGTAGATGTTCCACAAGTAGCCGTTGTAGGTGGCGTACGAGTGGATCTTCATGAGGAAGACAAAGCTGTGGAGCGCGAGAAACACCTTGCCGATCCACGGGAAGTCCATGTACTTTGGCGACGCAAAGTAGGTCCACCAGGCAAAGTACGCCAACGTGTAGGTATTCTGGAGGATGGCGCCGGTGGGGCTCCAGCGGAGCCAGCGTTTGCGAACGCCAAGCTGGATGAGCACCGCGACATACATGGACAAGTACATGGCCAAGTCGGTGAGGGCGATTTTGAAAAGATCTTTCTTGAACGTGCGGACCACGGGACCATTGAGGAGGTGCTCGCCGTTCTCCACAAACGTGTGGACCAAGTTGTTGAGGATGAGAAACGCCGTTCCGAGCCAGAAGAGAATGTACACGCCGAAGAACTGCGACTCCTTGAAGTAGTCGGCGTCGAAGATGGTGGTCAGGTTCGAGTAGAAGTGGATGTCGCCAAACCTCGACCGGTACTTGGACCCGTCTGGGGACCCGTCTGGGGACCGGTCTCCGCCACTGGGCTTCGCTTTCTTGTCGTGCTTCTTGCTCTTGTCTTCGTCGCGGTGTATTCTCCTCCGCAAACGGGCATGCGTGGACTGGTTCAAGGTCTGGATGGTTTTGAAAAACTGTTTTTGTTCGGGCGAATCGGTTACGAGTTCCGTGGAAGATTGCCGCTTGTGAAGCGACAGCAACGACGGCTGCGCGGGGCTCAACTGCAGCCGTGAGTCGTCGACGGAGGTGTAGTCCACGTCTGTGGCCAACGAGCGCCTACGTGCACCGCTCTGCTGGCTGATCTTGAGTAGATTTTCCTTCGACATCAGCAATCTGTTCTCCGGCTATTGTGCCGCATGTGGAGTCCAGGGAGCATTGGGATGTGATAGAGAGCTATGTACAGGCACCAGTGCCCATCGGCCCACCAGTAGGTTGGGCCGACAGTAGTCCCACGGCTTGAGGGTAGCAATGGCGGTCACTGGCGGTCACTGGCGGTCACTGACTGCCGCTGGCTGCAGAACTAGCGGTAGACCCGCTCGAACGGCCGGGTGTCGTTGAAGCACGACTCCCACACCGCATCCACCACCTTTTCAGCTTCCTCCTTGGAGCCACACTTGGGGTTGGCACTGACGGATATGGCTGCTCTGCGCTTGACACACGCCTGGAACTTGCTGCCAAAGTCGCCAAGTCCGGTTTTTTTGATCTCGTTGAAGATTCGGCACTCGCCGCTCAACGCCGACGCTCTGATCTCGGTGCACGCATGGTGCTTCAAGTTGGTGAGGTCCACCTTGAACTTGAGGTGGTCGTAGGCATGCACGAGCTCGTGTGTGAGAATGTCCTCCAACTGCCACTTGTCTCGAATCCAGTTCAGACAGAGAAGAATGCCCATCTCCGGATGGAAGCCGCCTCCCTTCATGCCGTCACACATGTCACAGGTGATGTTCTTGCTGCTGAGATTGCCGCCCAACTTCTGCACGTGCTCCATCATGAACTTGACCGACGGCGAGTACTGGAACATCCAGTCCCGGTACTCCTCGCAGCTGTCACATTTCTGGGGAAGGTTCTTGGCGCGGTAATCGTGCTCAAACTGGAGCTTCTCGTCCTCGCTGAGGCCTAGCCCGGTCCGGTACAGCAAAGAACGCCTCCACCACTCGAATCCTCGGAGCTTTTCCTCCAGCGACGTTTCCCGATCGTCCGCCATGTTGTCAAGTAAAATAGTGCTGCCTCGAGGCCTCATGGCGCACATCCATACACCAGCTTATGGGTAGTGTCCAACGGGGCCGCTGAAACGGGTGGTTTTTGGCGGCTGGTGGGTTTGGGGTGGTTTCTCCGGTGCAATTGGGGCGCGGCTGCACGGAGCGCTTTACTCCGTGTTGCTGGCAGCTGTTTTGGGGGAGTTTCGTGGCGGTCGTACTGGGCACTCACCGGCCATCTCCGTCCTGCAGACAGTGCCGGCCTCATCGCTTGGGGCTTCTTCTCTCTTTATCTTTATCCTACATCATGGTGGCCAACATATGGGTGGCTGCTGCCGACAACCAGATCGACGTGGTGACGCAGCACCTTGATCTGGGCAACTTCTCTCCCGACTCCAGCGATCCAAACGGGTACACTGCCATCCATGCTGCTGCCTCCTACGGCCACATCGACCTTTTGCGGCTCTTGCTACAACGTGGCGGGAATATAAATGTCCAGGACAATGAGGGCGACACCCCCTTGCACCACACAGAAGACTTGGACACCGCCCGAGTGATGGTGGAGGAACTACATGCCGACTACCAGATCAAGAACGAGGACGGCCAGGTGGCCTGGCAGTACATCGAGGACGACGGCGAGTTTCCCGAGTTGGCCAGCTACTTGCGTTCGCTCGTGCACGATGCGCCTGGTTCTGCTGCTGCTTCGGCGGAAAGCGACCAGTTTCTTGCGTCGTTGCCGACGCCGGGCACCGTCGATGGCCACGAAATACGCTACACCATGGAGGCTGACGCACCCACGCTCTCGCCCGAGGAAGAGGCCGAGAAGAAGAAGAAGATCGAGGCCATTCTCAACAGCGACAACCCCGAAGAAGCGCTCAGAGAGTTGGTCCGCAACGCTGTTCACGAGGGCATGGCCCAGTTCCGGTCCGAGGCCACCGACGAAGACAACGACAACAACAAGCGCCAGAAACAGTAATTGGCCTCCCGCACACCGTTTGCCTCCACCCAGGTGTCTCTGCCAGCCAGCAGTGGTTTTCGTGGTGCCGTTCTCCACAGTGAAAAATTACACAAAGTCCCGCGCGGTTCGCAATTTCGCCGCCCAGCATCTTTGTCTTGACAATGAATTTCAATCTCCCATTCTTTGGTGGCCGTGGTGCGGCCGAAACCGTGGTCGAAGAGCTGTAAGTAGTCCCCCTAGCGTCCACCCCAATGTATACTAATCATAGTGGCAAGTCGTACAGCCAGTACTCCATCGACGAGTTGAAGAATATGGGCTTGGTCAACAGACTCAAGGTCGCCAACTGGCGGCTCGAGGCTATCACGTTGTCCACGATCGTGCTCTTCTGTGTGTTGTTCAAGCTCGGCGACTTGTACAACCAGCGCAAGGTCACCGCCTACTTGAAGGGCTTGTCCGACGTGTTCAACGCCAACTTTTTCCTGTTCGGAGTTTCCTCCGACAAGTTGTACGTCAAGGACAGTGCGGAGAACTACTCCAGTTACGCCACCGGCCGCGTCAATGTGGCCCAGGTCAACCTCGACTTCAAGTTGAAGCCCAGACACAATCTTTTCGTGTTGGTGTTGGAGCACATTCTCTCCTTCTTCACCGCCAACGTCCAGTCGCCCACCGACAGGGTGGACATCGTGATCACGCCTGCTGCCGACGCCGAGTACGACAACTTCATCTCTGCCATTGTGTCCAAGATAGGCATGAACGACTTTAGAAAGTTCAACTACTTTTTGTCGTTGACCAAGACCTCCGACTCCGACTCGCTTCCACAGTCGTTTGTGTTCATGGGCGAGTCCAACGAGATCCAGTCCAAGTTGTTGACCGACGAGATCAAGGGTGGTTTGACTTTGGAGGCTGCCTCGTGGTTGAAGTACGTGGCGTTCACCGACCAGCCTGTCGAGAGACCGGAGGTTCTTCAGGACTACGCTCCCAAGCGCAGAATCATCATTTCCACCGAGGTCACGTCGTCGTCGGCGCAGATCAAGCAGATTGCTGATGTTTTGTCCGGTGTGTTCAGCTTGATCGACAAGTTGGTGGCCAAGGAAATCACCTTCAAGTCGGAGACCTTGAGAAAGGTGGTCAAGGCGAGAGAGGTCGAGATCGCCAAGTTCAAGAAGCTCGAGGAAGAGTACAGACAAGAGCAGTTGGCCGAGAAGAAAGCCAAGGAGAAGCGCGAGGAGAGACTCCGCACGAGAAACTTGTCCGACGCCGAGCAGCTCAAGCTTGAGAAGAAGGCCGCCGAAAAGAGACAAAGAAAAGCCGCCAAGAAGCAAAAGGTGAGAATGTAAGTATAATACGTAGCTAGCCAATTACACTTTTCCTGTCAACTTCCACCCGCGGCCCACCGGGGTATTGAACACCTCGATCACGCCGGCCCCAAGCGCATCGGCCAAGATCCAGAAGAGATCGTAGCCGTAAAACGGCTTGCGGAAATTGCTCATTCTGGGGGCGCCGCTGGCAGCGGCCCCGCCCTCCCATTTTTGGAACAAGTTGGCTTCGAGAAGCTCTTTATGTTTGGACTTGTTCAACGTCTTGACCAACCATGCCCGGCCGGCGTTGATGAGCTTGAGGAAAGTGCCGCAGTTGGGGTACGCAACACTATACTGGTGCGACTCTATCTCATTGAGGTGGTTTGACGTCAACGTGACGTATCCCAAGGAAACGAGAACGGAGAGTCCGGCATTGGAGAAATCATCCGAATGAATGTAGAGCGCCGACGGATTGCCCTGCAAGAACTGCAAGTACTTGGCCAACGTCGCGCTCTGGAGACGTAGCTGGTCAGCCTGCTGGCTGCTATTGCTGGCGTCGGCTTGTGCCGCGAGCGACTGGCTTTCGTTGTCGATCAACGCATAGTACTGCTTGCTCTTGACGATAACCTCGACGTTTTCGTGGCCGTACGTCACCTTGCCTTGGAACTTGTTCTGGGTTCTCTGCACCACTGGCGCTGCGTTGGTGATGACAAACTTGCGCACCTTGCCCTCTCGAAGACGGAGTTCCAAGTTGCGGTCCACGTAGGTGGGGCCCTGTCTGTCGTAGATGGAGTAGAGCTGGTTAAGCGTGAGAAGCCCTATGGGCAAATGGGACTTTCTGTACTTCAAGATGTCTGCTTTCACCTCCATCGAGAGTCCGGCAAGCAGGAACAACAATTGCTCACTGGACTCGGCGCCATCCACCTCGTCTTTGGTGTGGAACCGGTGGTGGAGAGTGGTGGCTTCTGCCCACTGGTTGTCGAGAACGGTGTCTATGGCTACCATGATGTCGTTCTTGGCCGAGAGCTGGTAGTCGAGCTGGACATTATAGTCCTGGACTGTGAGCGCCTCTTCCCCGGACTTTGCCTTTGGGGTGTTCTTGAGATTCTGGAGGTATTTGGTTTGCGTGGGCAAGATACTTCGCAACGTCTTGGGCTTCGTCGGCGACAGACTGGCAGACCGCCTGCCTATCCTGGATGACTTTGCCGCTGAGTACTGGAGATTGGGAGCCATGTTACATGTTACCAAGGAAAAGATAATTTTGTTAAATTGTATGCGAATCATGTAGACCGCACTATATACATGCTACGAAGCTGGCGGGCAATAAAAACTAGGCCTAGCCACTGCTCTGCGCTGGCGTTGCTGGCGTTGCTGGCGTCTCTAGTTGACGGTGAGGACCAAGGTTCTCTTCACGTTGGTGGTTTCGCCAGGGACGTCGATGCTGTACTCGTACTCACCGGCAGCATTCACCTCGCCGGCCCCAGTCCATTTTATGGCCGACTCGGGAACCGAGATTCCCGATATGTCGTATATGGCGGCGGCAAGCTGCTTCTTGGTGAAGGGAAGGGTGTCCACCTGGATTCCATGGACTCGGGGCACCAGCTGGGCCACCTCTGCTGCAGTGAGCCCGATGTCCTCGCTGGCCTCAAACATGGCCTCGCTCGCCACGTTGGCACCGGAGCCGCGTCTAGACCGTCTCATGTTGTTGAACAAGGTGGAAAGCTCGTCGAGAGACATGGCTCCGGAAGTGTTGGGCTCTGTCACTGCCGGCTCCGGCGCCTTCTTGGGCTCCACCTTGCGGGCTTCTGGTTTGGCTTTCTTGACGATGGCGATGCGCGGTCCCTGGCCCTCGACCAAGTAGCATGCACCATTATTGACGTGGAGATAGTTTCTCATGAACGCTGGTTTCACGCGAACCACCTCGCCACGAACGCCCACCTGGGGAAAATCCTTCAACAACTGCACCGGTATCTTGCTAGACTTGCCCGCGGCCGCTCTCGCCGAAGCAAACCGCATAAAAGTGCGCAGCACACTTGCAGCCATTCCCGCCGTACGCATACTGTCGTTTTGCTCGGCCACATTTCCAAAATTTTGCCAACCGCGCGTCCTGCAGGCGGCCCACCCTGGCCTGCCTCCAAGTTGCGCCGATGAGCATCGCGGCCTTGTGATGGCACCGGTGTGTGGGATATGTGCCACGAGGACACCCAAGTACAAATGCCCAGCGTGCGACATGCAGACGTGTTCCTTGGAGTGCGTCAAGCAGCACAAGGTGCAAAAAAACTGTCTGGGGACCGTGGATCCGGCCACGTTCGTCTCGTGGAAACAGTTGAGCGAGGGTTCGGTCCACGTCAAACGGGACTACAACTTCTTGATCAACGCTGGACGCCACTTGGATGTCCAGAAGGACAGCTTGCGGGCGAATTCGAAAAATTTGTTCAAACGGCCCGGTGGTTTGGGCAAACGGCCGCCGCCAAAACGCCAGAAAGCGGAGCCACAAGACGCCAGAATAGACTGGGTTGCAAGGGCTTTTAGCCATGATCCGCCCACCAGCATCAAGCGAAAGAACACCTTGGTTGTCCTGGTACCTCCAGGGATGTCCCGAGCCATGGCCAACAAGAGTGGCTACGACAAGAAGGCGGGTGCCTTTGTGTGGTCGGTGGAGTGGGTCGTGTTGGCGTCCGACGGCACGGAAATCAACCGCTACATGAGCTACCGGCTTCCGGAAAGCAGCACCATACACAGCATTGTGCCCATGAACTTGGTCAGACGGGCATACGGCGAGGACTCGGACTCCATGGTGCCGCAGGAACTCCAGTACTACCTCCACAATGTGGTCAATGGCAAGCCTGGCCGCTCTCTCATAGCCGTGGAAGGCACTGCACCTCTCTGTGATGCGTTGGCCAACTGCATCGTGTTGGAATTCCCCACCATATATGTCTCGAACACCAGCGACAACGTGGGTCAAGTGTGCACGTACGAGCAGGCGCTTTCAACGGACACTTCCGGCCTGGACTCGGAGTCAGATTCTGACTCCACATCTTCGAGCGCCGACTCCGACTCCGACTCCGACTCAGACTCTGACTCTGACCCAAAATCTGACCCAAAGTCTGACCCAAAGCCTGACGAAAGTTCAGACGATTCGGCGCCCGAGGAGTCGTCCTCGAAAATACCGCCGCAGCTCAACAATTCCGAAGAAATTGAAGTTGACATGTAAACTAGCATCGCATACCCTATATAGCATCATCCACACCCCGTTCCATACCTGCACTGGCGTTATCTGGCTGCATCTCATCACGTCGCGAACTATTCTTTTCCTACTATATGGCTTCTGTTTTTCGAAAACCGGCCGATGCCGACAGAAACGTCAAGGCAACCTTGTACGTGGGCAATCTCGACCCGCAGGTGAACGAAGCCCTTCTCTATGAGCTACTTATACAATTTGCACCAATCAGATCGCTAAACCTCCCCAAGGACAGAGTGCTGGGAACTCACCAAGGGTACGGGTTTGTGGAATTCCGCGGCATTGACGACGCCAACTACGTGTTGGAGATACTACGGGGCGTCCGCCTCTACGGCAAGTCTCTCAAGCTTCGCCGAACAGACCCAAACTCACGACCATCCGGTGGTGCTGCTGCTGGCAATCTGCACAACAATGCCCAGAACGGCGTGGACGTGGGAGCCAGGCTTTTCGTGGGCAACTTGGACCCGTTGATCGACGAGCAGTATCTCCACGAGACGTTCTCCAAGTTTGGCACCATGGTGCGTCCGCCAGTGGTCATCAGAGACCACGAAACCGGCGAGTCGAAACGCCATGGGTTTCTTACTTTTGCAGACTTCGAAACAAGCGACGCGGTGGTGGACAAGATGAACGGAGCTGTGCTCATGAACTCAAAGATATCCATCGACTACGCATTCAAGGACGACCCTGCCAGCTCCAACCAAAAGAAAGTACGACATGGAGACAAGGTGGAGAGGATGCTTGCAGCGAACGCTTCCGGGGGGAAATAAATTACTAGTCTATCCTACAACTTGGGGCGGGCCTTCTCGAACTTCTGAAGGTCCTCGGGCGTTGCAACCCCGTACACAATGGTGCCCTCGCCGTTGGTAATGATGGCAAAGTAAACGCCGGTGTTGAAAAAAGCGGCCAACTGCTCGAGGGGGGTGTCCGGCGTTATCACGTTGAAATTCTTGCCGTTGGTCTTGGGCTTCTTGATGGTGCTGTGGGGAGACGTCCTCACCGTGGTCGAGGCGACGTTGGCCCGAGATTCCTTGGCATAGTTTTCCCGGGCTCTTTGGTTGAACCATAACATGTAGTTGCTCACAATTGGCTTGAGGAAGTCCCGCGAACGCTGTTCCTTGTTCTCCTTGAGTCCGTCCACCTCGAATATCCCCAAGAGCTTCTTGTTGGTTTCGTGGATCACCGGCAAATACGAAAATTCGTTCTCAAACGACACTTCGAGTGCCTCGTCGAGATGTGTGGACGGGTTGATCGAGATGGCAGGCTTGATGTCCAAGTCTTCTACAGTGGCTCCTCTGTAATCCCGGTGGCTGAAAAGTGGTGAGCTCATGACGATAAAGAGAAAATGGAAAATGGAAAATTGCGAATTATTGCGACATATCAAGATATTACGATCATAAGCATTAAATGACATGTAAAAAATTAGGCGGCCTCTGCTGATTTGTACAGCTTGCTCTGGTGGTCATCACTCAAATCTCTCTGCTCCTTGGCGACTCGGCGCCATACGTCTTCTTGATTGCCATCGTCCAAAAGCCCGATTCTCATCGTAGCCAAGAGATTGACGGCAGCTGTCAGGTGGCCATACACTCCTCCGTAGAATGCCTTGGTAGCATCCAAGCCGTGCGACGCCTTTAGCAACTGTATGCCTCCAGGGTGCTGGTCCATGAACGGGGTTATATCGTGTATAACCTTTTGAATAATAATGTAAATGCGCCCACTATGACTGGCAGATGCAAGAATGTTCTTAAACTGCTTCGGGGTGATGAGAGGAAGCTTGGAGATCGGCGTGCCCCAATTAAGCTGGCTCTTCATCCTGTTGATGACTCGCTGCAGTTGTTGGATACGGAGCTGCGTCTCAAGGTCCTTTGGCGTCTTGCAAAGCTCGTCCACCATACCCACTTTGCTCAAGAGCCAGATAAACCACTTGGTTGGGTCGTAGGCAAAGTACGAGGACTGCGAACGGTAGTCGTGGGGAAACTCATGGTGGTAGTTCTGGGCGGCGTTGCCGTAGGTGAGAAATGCCATGAGGGGATTGTTGCAATTCTGCGACGAGTTTTTGTCATTAAACGGCTGGGTGGGGAAGGTGGCCTGAATATGCTTGAGGTGGCACACGGACTGCGTGAGAAGAATTGGCTGCTGGGATATGAACATGCGGAGAATACCCGGGTAGAGAAGTCCATTGACCACGGTATCATTGCAGAACGTGACCGTGACCACAACAGGAATGATGATGGTGCTGACGAACCAGAAGAGAAGATACAAGCGTTCTTGGCGCAACACTACCTGTCTCATGTTTTCTTGGTATGTTCTCTTCTGGGCGTCGATCTCGTCGATCTCGTCGAAAACGTCGTCGCCAACCTCGTTCTCCACGTCCTTCTGCTCATCGGGGAACTCGTGCTGGACAAAATCCTCGTAAAACCGCACGATTTTCGGCCGCTTGATAAGCCAGCCATAATGCGCCCACGCAAAACCCCGCTTGATCAGATACGGATCACGCTCGGTGTCATCTGTGTACTGGTGATGAGCACGGTGCAACGTAGCCCACCAGCGAATTGAGCCTAGCCCAATACCGGCACCGAACACTGCGAAAAACCACAGCACCACCCGGTACTTGACCCGGTACGTATTGTGAGCAAAGCACTTGTGGTAGCCGGCAGAAAACGCCAAAAGCATGACATGGTAGTAGATGAATGAGAACTGGAAAGTGGCGGAATTTTCTGGCAAAAACGATTTTGCA
Source organism: Meyerozyma smithsonii (assembly GCA_030570235.1). Taxonomy (NCBI): domain Eukaryota; kingdom Fungi; phylum Ascomycota; class Pichiomycetes; order Serinales; family Debaryomycetaceae; genus Meyerozyma; species Meyerozyma smithsonii. The sequence continues at coordinate 692,791 of JAJLVE010000003.1, read as the reverse complement.
TAAAAGAACACGTAGATCAAGGCCAATGCAGGCAACACCACCACTGTGAAGGTATTAGTGTAGTTTATTCTGGTGAGGAAATCCCGTTTTCGCCGCCACATCAGGTTCATATGGGCGTTCCTGATGTGGGAGGCCTGGTTAAATAAATGGCTAGGATTCTGGGACGCTGACGCCTTTTCCCCAGCCAGCAGCACTGGTCTGCGCCGGTGAACCCGGGCAGAAGTGCGGTCAGAAGCCCGATCTTCCTCTACCACCACCATGGTGTGAATTGCGGCTTAAAAAATTGGCTGCGACATGGTAGCGACATGCAGGACGATAGTCGCCAGTGCTGAAGCCCCTAGGTGCCATTGGATGGTGAACGAAGTGCCACATATCGATGGCAATCACCAGAACGACAAACCGCCGCAAGACGCGTATCCCACCCATACCCGCAACCGGCTTTTCGAGGCATTGGGTACTGCCCGCTGCCGTGGCACATGCTCTCCAGCCGAGCCGGCAAGATACATACCCAAGCCTGCAGGTAAGCTAGCTGACGCCTATGTTCAAAGTCTCAACTCTCAACTTGGTCAAAACATCATGTCAGCTCCGTATTCTGGCCAGGCACTGGTAGCTCCTGGGAAGCCCAGACCCAACCCCAGTGCCACCTCGAGCATCTCGTACACCCCTACGGACACCAGTATTCCTCCAAAGTTGTATGACAAGGTCCCCAACTTGGAAATGTACAAAAAGCTCAAAGACGCCGAGCGTCAGATCGACCTTGTCAACGTGAGAAAGGGCCTAGACTTCCAGTCCATCCACGCCAAGTCCATCCAGCCAACGAACTTCCCCAGAGAGACCGGTATATTGCGTGTTTTCATTTATAACACCTCTAGTAACCAACCATGGCAGAAACAGTTGGCGCTCGACCGTGGTGAGCAGAATGCCGATAGTGCTGCTGCACCCTCGTGGACTCTCCGTGTGGAGGGCAAGCTTTTGCGCGACAACAAGACCCTGACTCCAGCTCCAGAACACGCGTCCTTGAAGTTCAGCTCGTTCTTGTCGGGGTTGTCTGTAGACCTCGTTCCCAACGACAACTACCCAGAAATGCAGTCGGCCCAATCCAACATCATCGAGTGGAGAGACATCGCCCAGCAGCAGATGGAAAACATGTACCCCAACAATGCCTCCAATAGACTGCTGGAGTTTGACGGCTTGGACGTGAAAAGAAACGGAGAACATCGCCTCGACACCAAGATCGCGCTCTTGGTCAAGTCCGACAGCTCCAAGCTCGGACTCAGCACTGCCATGGCGCAATTCATAGGAAAGGAGGAGGCCACACAGCAAGAACTTCTCTATTCCGTGTGGCAGTATGCTCTCTTCAAGGGATTGTTCAAGTGGAACGACGCCTTGTCGAAAGTGCCTGCGGCTCCCACCGACTCTGTGAATGGAATGAACAGACCAGATGATGCTACGAACGACTTGACGGTGGTGGAATGTGACGAGTACCTAGCGGAACTTCTCAAAGTTCCCAGCTTCCGGTTCACAGACCTCTACAAGCTTCTCTATGCTCACTTCAAACCCAGAAAGCCAATAATTTTAGACTACTCCGTCAACACTAAAAAGTCCACCACTTTGGGTGACCTCGTCGTGGACATCCCCGTCGAACTTCCGCTCTCTCTAAGCGCCATCCAGAAGCAGAATGTGGAACTCAACAAACAAGCCTACGAATCACTCACAAAATCCGGCGCCGAAGTTCAAGAGTTGAACCACAAGATCGCCTTGGGTGTCATAGCATTACAGCAGGCAAGCTACCGCGAGGCGTTTTATAGAGACTTGAGTTCCGACCCTGTCAACTTCATGCAGCAGTGGGTCGAGAGCCAGCTGGAAACTCTTAGGGCTTTGAAGAGCGACGAGGGATTCCATGAACAGACGGTCAGGAAGGCTGAATATTACGAAAAAAACGAGGATCTTTTGAAGGAAAAGATCGATATTATGCTCGGCGCCAACAGAATATAGTGTATGTATTATATAATGAAGACCTATTCTTCGTAATCTTCGTCATCAGTTTCGGGTATTTGCTCCACAAATATTTCCTCTTCCTCCTCCTCATCGTCATCATGCTGCTGGTTGTAGACAACAGGTTTCGTCCTAGATCGACTAGGTTGACCCAATTCTTCAAACTTTTCAAGCAAGTCAATTATCGATGATAGTTGCAGATGCAAATGCAACACCGGTTTGTAAAGCATAGAGTTCATGGGGATGGGTTTGTCAGACCCTGGCTGGAGGGCCAATTTGCAGGATAAATGCTCTACAAATTGCTTAAGCAGCTTGACATCGCTTGCCACTTCGTGCCATGTCTCATCGTCTTTCACACTTTGCTGAACTTCTTTGCCGTCTTCGAATGTTACTCCATAAGCAGTCAAGTCTTGAGTTAACATCGTGTACACATCCTGAACGTAGATTTTGAAGCGGGAAGGGAGGGTAGTTGGCAACTCGTTTACATTGCTTCGGACACTTTTGAATCGACGAAGGTTAGCTAAACCACCATTGCTACTATCAGCCATCCAGCACAAGTAGAAACGGCCCGTGTGGAAGCCGCAATCTCCAACCAAGAGTTCATCAAGTCGAAGGCGTAAAGGATGTAACGAAGGGTCAGACGCTGGGTCCACATATACTGGTGTATCTCCTTGCTTTTTAGATTGTTTCTTCTCAAACTGGTGCTTGCTTATTTCGGTCTTTTCGACTCCTTTCAAGACATAGTGTGCAGCGTAGCTTGTTTCTTTGTCAACCACTATATCATGGTTCTTGAGCTCGCTTGCAATGTAGTTTTTGATCAGGTCTGAGGCTATAAGACTCCACTCGGCCATAGTTACCAACATTGTAAGTCTGTCACGAGGATTGCTGAGTCCACCTAGACCTAACGCTTCAAAATCTGGCTGGTCGTAAAATGGATTATTGCCAACTGGCGGTTCTGGATACACCTCCATTTCATCAACCTGAATGTCGGCGTTATTTGGGTCAAGCGCTTCATATTCCACATCAACGGTTTCGGGCTTGAGGATGTCTACATTATTTGACCATTTCTGTGGGAGCCCCAACGAGGTTGAAAGAAGGCGGAGGTCATTTATGGCCTGCTTTTGAGATGAAGTGGGAATCTTTCTCTTTCTGTTGAGGATTATTTCTGCCAACGTGCAGAACAACTGGTCCATTTCCTTGCTGACCGGCTGATCATGAATGAGACCCAATCCTTCCTCAAAGTCTTGTGGCCCCATATAGGAGACGGGGACAACCTCTTTAAACTTTTGGAGATACGAGACAAGGTAGAGAATGTCCGATGCGTATGGGGAAGGAGTGATTGGAAAGCCCAACGCGAGATTCTCCGTTGCCGCCTGGGTATTCTGGCTGGCTTGCAAGATATTTTCATCGTAGAGGTCGTAATAGAGGCCGACCAATGGTCCCGGGAGCAGCTTGGCTGTACGCTGGCGATTATTGAGCATTGTTGTGCGGCTTGTTGAGGTCAAGGTGCGTGATTGGAGCTTACGCTTTTTAGGGCCGTGGTTGTTCTTGTCGGCAATTTCCATCACATCAAGTGAGTTATCCGTGGAGCCATTGGAGCCTGCCGCAGACTCGGGGCCCGCGGTATCTGCCACCGTCGACTCATCGCTGGTTGTTCCGGTAGAAGCGTGGTCGAGTTCGACGGCAAGAGTGCCTCCGTTGTCGCTGACAGAAGAAAAGTTGAGGAGAGCCTGCTTTCGTCTCTTTATCGAGCCCTGGGTAATGCGCCCACGAGGCTGGAGCCTGCCGCCGATTTTGCCTCCACGCGAACCAGGTCCCTGTACCGGGAGCTGGTCGAAGCGAAACGTCGAAATCTTGGCTTCGTTGTGGTTTTTGCTGGACGAACTAGCCGGCGAAGCGTCCACGAGCGACTCCATGTTCTTCCGCGGCCGTCCTAACCGCTTGGTTTTTTCGTCTGGATTGTACTGTACTAGCGTCACTGACGGAGGAGCCAGGGCCAGAGCCTCTGGGGCCGTTCTCTTTTGCGAAGACGCCACTGCCTGTGATATCACGCTGGCAGACACGTCACGGTGGAAGCCGTTGTAGCCGTTGCTGCGTAAGTGGGCTCCTGGGGTGTTTTCCAAGTCGAAGGCTAACATCTGCAACTCGGAGGCATCGCCCGCATTCAAGGTACCGTCGTCCTCTACCCCAGAATGCGCGTGTGGAGGATTCACGTATTCATTCAAGCGGAGCACGTTTGTCATGGACTGATCATCGGGGTCTTCTCGGGCTGGATCCGACAGCCTGCTGGGCTCGGACATGCCAAAGAGCCCCTGTGCACCTATCGAGGGATCTATATTGGTGTCCATGGGTTTATGGCTGCATTCCCTGTCCCCGGGCACGAGTGTCTGAACTGGGGGACTTGTTGGGCTCCTGCAGGACAAGTATCACCACCACGCGTTTCGCAGCCGCGTAGCTGCGAGTTTTAGTACCAGTGGCAATGACAGACTTTGGGTACGGAAACTTTGGCGACGGCGGCTTTTCCGACATGTCGGGTGGTGGCTTTCAGGCAGACGTGGATGCGTCGCAGAAGCCCCAGCAAACACGCTCCAGCATCACCCCCGTGACGATAAAACAGGTCAACCAGGCAACGTCTTTGGGACCAGAACTCGACTTCAAGATCAACAACGTGGAGTTGAACATGGTGCGCGTGATCGGCGTGCTCAGAAAGGTGGACACCAACGCCTCAGCAGTAAATCTCACCATCGAGGATGGCTCGGGATCAATGGAGGTGCGCAAGTGGGCCGACGAGACCGCGTCCGCCGCCGAGGCAGACAAGTACTTGCTGTATTTGAACCAGTACGTGAGCGTGAGCGGCGCCTTGAAGGAGTTCAGCAACAAGAAGGGCATACAGCAGGCCACAATCAGACCCATCGTGGACCACAACCAGGTGATATACCACCATCTAAGCGCCATCAGCCACCACTTGAAGGCACAGGGGTTGCACGCCCGCGCAAAGCCGGAGGCTGAAAACGGGTTGTTTGTTGCCGAGAACGGCAGCAGCGACTCGTTGCAGGACAGAGTTCTCCAGGTGATCAACGAACTCACCCCCTCCATGCAAGAGGGTGTCCCCATCCAGCTTATCGCGCAGAAGGTCAACGCGACCGACGACACCGTGGAGCACGAGTGCCAGGCATTGGTCCAGAGCGGCAAGATCTACCTGGGATACGACGACAGCGCATTCTTGGCCCTTTTATAGGTATATAGCAGTGGTTTCTATTAATGGTTATGTCTCTAGTTTCATCGCTGGCTTGGATGCATTGGTCCGCGCACAGAAGAAGGCGTTCCACAAGTCGTTGTTCGTGACGGTCTCGCCGTCTCCGTTGCCCTTGTTGATCATGGTGTCGATCCCGCCGCTGCTCATGAGCGCCATCGATTCAGCCTTGGTCAAGTCTCGCTCGGAAGATTCCGAGATCTTGCCAGCTATGTGTCCCTTACTCCCCAAGTAGTCAAGCCTCTTGTTTGTCGACATCAATAATATACTCTCCTCCACCGTATTCTCAGTTGCAAACAACCATACCGTGGTTACGTGGGTCTGGCCAATCCTATGGATCCGCGATATGGCCTGCAACTCCAACGAAGCATTCACTAGCGGCTCACACAAAAACATATGGGTGGCATTGATCAACGTTAAACCACTGGCTTGTGCCTTGGCGTTCAACAAGAAACATGTGATATTCTTAGTGGGGTCCTTGAACTCTTCGACACTATCATACTTGTTCCGCCGGCGACCAGAGCCAACTTCCGGAGTAAGCGTTCCGTAGGAACCCAAGTATGATATGTCGGCAGCCTTGAGAGCAGTACCCAAAATATACAAGAGATCTTGCCATTGACTGAAGATCACAATCTGCACTTTGGGATTCTGGCTCCTGAGGTACAAGACATGCCTCACAATAGTGTCTACCTTGGAACTGTAAAAGTTCATGAGCTCTATGCTCTGTATGTCCTCCACCACCAAATTATCAACAGGATGATAAATCGAGTGGAGATTCTTCGCCGGCTGGTGGTGATCAGCCATCTTGTTGGCCTTTAAGTCCGGCTTGTAGTGAGTAAAATTGTACACGGTAAATGGAGTGACGGCAGTCTTACACATGGGACAAGTCTTCAGACTAAGGAGCCACCGATCTAAGCATTCCTTGCAGTATTTGTGCCCACATTGGGTCAACGACCCAATGGTAATGGTGGAGCGACAAATAATACACATCAAATCCTCGCTATTGCTTGCATCGTCTGTTACTGTGCCATCAGGCGATAATGTCTTGAGATACCGCAACTTGGAGATAGCCTTGCCCTTCCTAATGCTCATGTTGGAAAACAGATTAACGAACCCTTGTTGCTGTGATTTTACTATTTCGAGATCAAGCTTATCTTGGTCCATACCATAGTTCTTTGTTTTCACACTGTCCGAAATAAGCTGAAGCTGCTTGAAATAGTCAATTCTGGAATTGAATACAGCGTTACACGTCAAGCTAAGCTCTCTCTGAAGAAGAACTAGGGCTAGCTTTTGGTTCTCAAAGATGTTCCGAATCTTTTGCCCCATGACATTCAACATCTCATGGTATACCTGCGTGAGAACTCGATCCGTAAGCTCTTCGCCTTCTGTCTCACTCTCAAGCTGCTTAAGTTCTAATACAAGCTCCAGGAGTGAACTGCGGACATTGATTTTAACAGCAAGCCGTTCAGCCTGCAATTCTTCCAAAAAATCTTTATCGTGGACCCTGCCGGCTTCCAATTCAAAGTCTCTTCTTTCTTGATTCTTTTGAATAGTTGTAATCTTGGCCGCGTTCTCGTTTCCGTTAATGGCATCTCCTCTGTCCAGTAATATCTGTGTCAATGCATGTAAATAGCAGGATGCTAAGTCTTGATCGACAATGGATTGCTCATATTCCTCTCCATTGGGATCCTTATCATGGCTAACAAGGGGTTTGCAGAGAATTTCCACAAGCGAAAACATCCACTTATTGATCACCTTAGCTTGCGCGTTAAGCTGAATTCCCATTCTGTTGAACTTGTCAAAATAAAGTGTCTGCTTGATTCCCACAGTTTCATCTTTCAAGTGACTAACGTTGATAATAGGCGCAGATCTAAAAAACTTCCTTGATGTCTTTGGAAGCAAATTATCACCGTTGTCGTCTTCTAGCTTGCCATTTTCATCGAACCATCCTCGGTTATTGATTCTCAGTTGCACAATCTTATCAACCGTCACGATCGAACCTTTCAATAGTTCTTGCCGAGTGTGTTCAGCTTTATCATAATACTCCTGCTCTAATGTGCGATGCATTGTGTCTTTATCACCTTCTGAAGTTGCACTTGATAAGGGACTCTTTTGAAGGCTCTCTATTGGTATTTCAGTAATAAAGGAAGCAACCTCATCGCTCAAGTCATGATCCTTGATTTTGTGAAGCAGATCAGAGACTTCAAAATTTTCCAACTTGAGCCGGTCTATCTTGTCTCGGTATTCTTCGTCATAACACTGGAAGTGACTTGAAGCAATAAGGAAATAAAACTTATGCAATAATGTCAACCATGATCTAATTCGGATACGGATATTGCGAATTTGTTCTTCATAATTGAAAACTGTCTCGCTACCCTCATGTCTTCTTCTTACTGTTGTATTTGAATCATCAATGGAATCGAATTCCTCATCGTCCTCTAGAGGAGTAAGGTTTTCACGTTTCCTTAGTTCTTGGTACTTGATAATAGTTTGTTTGAGAAGAAGCTTTAAACGATGAACCACCTTTTCAGCCTCATGAGCACCAACTGTTAGAAAACCCAATGATGCTTCAGGTAATAGTATGAATTCGAGAAACTGGCCAACCTCAACATAAGTCAGAATAATCAGCCGCTCAGCTTCAGTGATTTGTTCAGAAGCCTTCTCCAACATATCATCTAGCACCTTGTCGAGCGTCTTCAACTGCTGAACCGTAGATACAATTCGACTACTGTTGTATGCAAAGGTTCTTGAACGGTACCGTCTCGAATTGAGATTGAGATTTCCAATTTGAGGATTGCTGCAAACCTGTCTTAGTCTGACTAACCAAGATCGCATATATGCCAATACAGTAGGAGAAGGATCCCAGTCATCGAGGACAGGATTGCCATTTACATCAAGACAAACAGAAGCAAGGAAATCCTCAAAAAGCTGGTTGTAGTTCTCCTGTTCAACTAAGGAGAAGGGTACTGTCATTAATACTCGACGCTGCTCAGGTAATTGGATATCGTCATGCACCATGTCCTTTGTGTGACGGATTCCAATTTGTGACCATAATGAAACAAACGAAGCATTGGCCGTACCGCTGCTAGTTACCTGTGCCCATGAATTCTTTGCCAATTCTCCCACAAATGGTTCAAGCTTTAAAAACTTCAAAATAGAATGCAAATCATTGAAATCCTTCTTGATCGGTGTTCCAGACACACCCCAAGCGTGGAATCGAGGAATAAGTGCTGCGCTTTGGAAGGCCCTTGAGTATTTTGAAGAAACCATCTGGACCTCGTCCAAGACCACTCGCCAGAATTGAGTCAACATCAATGGCGATTGATACTCCTGGTTTTTATAAATATCAGGTATATTATTGTGCTCAATAGAGAGTTCGAGCTCGTCTTGTAGTGCTTTCTCATAATCTGTCTCTGGGTCGTCCCCAGATTTGATATTTGCAACCTTTGGCTGTGGAGTTGTAAGTTGAAACATGGCAGTGTACTTTTGAAGAAGTTCTTCCTTACCTGGGTCTACCAATGGCTTTGTATCAACCGCTTCATTGGCTGCAGACTTTCGTTTTGTAGCACCTCGTGTGGGCTTGTTTCGAGCCGAATATAAAGCATAATCAAGCTCTTTCGAGATCATTGTGTATGTTGTGAAAACAATATCAAAGCGCCGAAGATATTCGGCAATCATTCCAGCATTTCCACGTAGCCTAGGGTATTTTCCCACACCTTGGTACACGGTGACGGCCAAGGAGGGTGCCAAACGCATAATTTCATCAACCCACTGCTTAAGAATTGAGTCTGGAGCAACAACCAATGTTGTCTTGGATTTAATCACCGTTTTGAGGTCTCCATATGAGCGAAGTCTAACCTTAATGGGCTCATTGAGTTGCTCGAGAGGACGTCTGTGCAAAAGACTCAAAGCAGCGACCTCAACTGTCTTTCCCAACCCCATTTCCTCCGCTAACAACCCTTTTGCTGGCAAAAACTGATTGTTCTCGTGCTCAATTTCATTATAAGTTGCTATAAAATGCTGCAACATGCGAGATTCTGAACATAAATTGCCCGTGAAGCTGTTGAACCAAAAGATTTCCTTGTGAATGTTGATTCTAGTCCAACCAATACAGAGTTTGTTGAGGACCTCACAGATTTGGCTGTCAATATCTTCATTGCTGTGTTTCCCAGTCAATTTCTTCTTGATTTCGCCATATAACTCATCACTTATAAGCTTTACAGGGAGGCAACGGTTCGTTTCCCAATCGTAGGCAACGCTTTCCCGTTGCAAAAGCCATGAGACAGTCTTTTTTTGGAAGGGAAGTAAGTTTGTTTCGAGCTCTGGGATCTCAAAGTCTTCCTTTGTTGGACTCAACCTTGACGCGTGGGCAGTGACAGTCTTATAGAATAACTCTGGATTCACAGGTTCACCTGCCAAGTGCTGGTACATATGTGATTCTTCGTATTTTGTAGGGTTTGCGATCGACACCAGCAGGATCAACAGCGAGAACTTGTTCAGGATTTCAGGAGGAAAGTAAGTGGTGATTGACTCTCTAATTTTGATATGATAGTCAAAGGTTACTGTAATGGTATTGGTTGCAACATTGAATAAGAACTGAAAGTTCGGACGAGAGACATCAATATGAGCAAACCGCAAGCGGGAGGCTGGAAGGCACAAGATATTCATTTCTGGTAGGATCAGAATAAGGGCCTTGTGTGTCAAGTTCAATGAACAGAGATGCCTAGCCCGGAGCTGGGGAAGCGTGATAGAGTCTAGATAAATCAACTCTCCACTTTCATCAGCGCTGAGCTTTATATGGCTTGTTTTCAACTCATAAACATTGCTCTCTATCTCTGAAAGGTGGTTGGCGTTGAACGGCACGAACAGCTTCAAGTCCACAGGCGATTCGGATATCACCTCAATATTCCGATGGGCAAGAGAGATCCACCTTTCGCTTTCAAACTCTGGTAGATCTTCTTTTGATTGTTCTTCAGGCGAATAGTAGTTATCCAATCCCTGGTAGTGTCTGTCTTCAATAATAAGATCATTTTTGAGTTTTCGCCTCTTCGTTGCCTTCGGCTTATCGGAAGTGACTACCTGATCTTGGATCGATGCAAATTTGCTAAAGTGATTTGTTTCGAAATGAATAACCTGTGCATCTACAGTATACTTATCCGTAGCTCCATTTTCTCGTAGCCTGTTCATGTTATGTTTTGCCTGCCAAAGCACCCTACTCAGTAAGATCCCCTCAGCGACTGCGAATGTATTTAGGGTGCATACGAGGCCAACAATTATATGCCAATTTGGGGTAATGAAAAAAGTATCAAATTTAATCGTACCACGTAACTATTATGCTACAAAAACTTTAGGTTTTCACCGGCACCTGCTTTTGCTTCCTTCTTTCTAAGATGGAAGCACCATCCAAGTCCAAGTCAAACAAATTTGTCTGTTTTGGAGCATGCTTCTGGTGATGGCGAGGTATATGGTTGGCATCTCTTATCACCTTGCCCTGCCTGTCAACAAGCTCCTCATTTTCCTCCTCTTCCTCCTCCACAAGGTCTCCAATAGCAGAAGCAGTTATTCGAGACGCAAAATTTTTCTCTTCTCCCATTCTATGTACGGCGGTAGAAATGTCAAACGCATCTCTCATGGCCACTGCCGCTGGCGAGTACATTTCGTTCTTCAAGAATTTCTTGGAGTAGCGGTTGTTGATGGCTTGCACAGGATGCGTAGCCTTCTTGTCGCCCACATGCAACTTCTTTGGTGGTGGCATCGTTTCCTTGACACTACCCTTCAATATCCATGGGTCGTTCAAGAAGTCGGTGATGCTGTAACGCTGGGCGGGGTCCACGGTCAAGAGTCTCGACACGCAGTATTTGGCCTCCTTGGAGATCTCGTCCCACCATGGCGCCAAGAATGTGTACTCTCCCTTGGCCACCTTCTCGGTCAATGTCTCGATTCTTTCATCGTAGAATGGCGGGAAGCCACAAAGAAGGGTATACAAGACACAGCCAAGGGCCCACATGTCGACTTCACGCGAGTACTTTTCGTCTCTGACAATCTCAGGCGCGGTGTAGCCGACGGTTCCACAGGGAGTTTTCGTGTTGTGTTCCCAGATTTGCTTTGACAAGCCGAAATCTGCCAACTGCACCAAGCCGATGGTACCACCGCCCACTCCCTGGATAAACTCGCCCTCGTCACGCTTGGAAGCAGGGTCATCGGACTTGCGCAACTTGGAGATGGGGTTCATGCTGGGACGGAACTCTATTGGGGTGTAAAGCAAATTCTCCGGTTTGATGTCCCGGTGCACAATGCCCACCTCCTCGTGCAAGTACTTGAGGGCCTGGGCAACCTGCCTAATCACGTGGCGGGCCAAGTCCTCCGAGAAGTAGGTGTAGTTGACGATGGCGGTGAAGATCTCACCGCCCGAAGCCAATTCCTGGACAATGTAGTAGTATGGTTCCGAGTCGATGAACTCGATAAACAGCACAATGTTGGGGTGGTCCAACTGTCTCAAGATGGTCACCTCCTTCAACACCGCCTGTTTCTGTGCCTGGTCCATCTGGAACTTTCGTAATATCTTGACAGCGACGTATGTTCCGGTGTCGAGCTGCTTGGCTCGATGGACAACCGAGAAGGCACCCTCGCCCATCTGGTCCAAAATCTCGTACCGTTCAAGTCCAGGGTACTTCTCGGACCGGCGCTTCTCCTTCTGGATGTTCTCTTGCTCGACAATCTGCGACGCCACATGAGAGTAGTCTTGGGTTTCTTTTGCAGGAGCGGGAGCCGGCGGCTGCGGCTCCATTGCGGGGGCCGAGGAAGCCAAGTTGGCGTCAGGAACAGTGGTCATGCTCACGTCGCGGATCTGGACCCCGTCGGCAGCGTCCGCCAGGGACGGTAGGTTGGAAATGTCGACTAGGCCGTCAGTGTCAAGGTGGGAGAACGCGGCGTCGTCTTTGCGCTTGAACTCGTTGGCCTGTTTGCCATGTCTTATGAAAGCCTTGAGGTTCTCAAACATGCTGCTGCGCGTTTGCAAGGGATGTGGCACTCAGGAGGGACAATCGTGGATGCTTTTGTCTCGGATTCCGGTGTTATAAATCTGAGACAAATCAACAATAGTGAAATTAGAATACCTTGCGGCAGGTAATCACGGGAACAGCACGGTGATTGGGACTCTAACACGGAAAAAAGGCCTAGTGGATGCCAGATCTATAACTCAAGTATGCAAATACCACACGGAAGAGAAATCCCAGCCCTTTATCAACGATGCCTTGGAATCGCGACATTTTCAATTGCTGTTGCGGGACCGGGTGTCCGGGTGCACGGAATTGGACCGGACTCCACAGCGAACAACGGGGCACGGCCCGCAAGTCGGGGGCGCCGCCGCAAACATGTGCAGGCGAAGGTGGCACCACCCAGCAACGCCCAGCAGCAAGCAGCAACCCCTCTGCCGGCGGCAATGTCGTCACCGCCTACACAGCTGCCCTGAAACAATATGGTGCACGGGTGCGGTTTCCGGGGCTCATGGCGCATGGCAACCCACGGAACCCAACCCGGCCCCGTGATCGCTTACATAAGCGGTGGCCGCCACTATCGCGGCGAACGGTTTCGGTTTCGGCGTTGTAACCCATCCTAGCATGGCACCCAAGGCAATTGTGTTTACCGACTGGGACGGCACCGTGACGCTCCAGGACTCCAACGACTATCTCACCGAGAACATCGGCTTTGGCAGGCCCAAGAGATTGGAGATCAACGACGACATTTTGGACGGCAAGATCTCGTTTCGCGACGGGTTCCGCAAGATGTTGGAGTCCATCGACACCCCGTTTCCGGAGTGTATAGACTACTTGCTCAAGCACATCAAGTTGGATCCGGGGTTCAAGGACTTCTACCAGTGGTGTGCGTCCGAGGGCATACCCGTGATCGTGGTCAGTTCCGGCATGAAGCCCATCATCTACGCGTTGTTGAAGAATCTTGTGGGCGACGAAGCCATCAAAAACATCGAGATCTTCTCCAACAACGTGGCGTACAGCGCTGCCGCCGCCGGCGGGTGGGAGATTGTCTACAAGGACCCGGAGCTGGATTTCGGCCACGACAAGTCGCGGTCGATCCGCGAGTACTTGGTGGACCACGGCTACAAGGACGCGTCCGAGTACCCGTTGATGTTCTACTGCGGCGACGGCGTCAGCGACTTGTCTGCGGCCAAGGAGACCAACCTCTTGTTCGCCAAACACGGCAAGGACTTGATCACGTACTGCATACGCGAGAAGATTCCCTACACCGAGTTTGAGAGCTTTGCCGACATCCTTGCCAAGACCCGGGCCATCGTAGGCGCCGGCGGCGCCAACATCAAGGAGTACATTGCCAACGCATGAGCGGGCACGGGCAACGGCTCGCCGCTACATAACTAGAAAGGTAGAAGGAATAGGCTGAAAATAGATCTCTTATATTGCTCACCCGGAACCGCCCGGGCGGCCTGAGGGAAACAATAGCGTGTGCCTGCAGCTACGCGATCTTGCCCGATGCCCTTCCTGCGCCATGCATACAGCCCCTAAATGGCGGGGCCACATAGCCGCCAGGGCGCGTTCCTACATCTAACTAGCCTTTTTCCCGGGCGCCGCGCCTCGTAAAACCGTACGAGCGTTAAGTATATATTTGTCCCCTAGCTACTGTTTGCCCCAGGGACAATATATTCATCATGTCTGGCGTTTCTGCAGAGCTCTACCGGCGCAGAACCTCGGCCGAGACACTCAGCGACTCCGAACACACCAGTTCCATCGCGTCGTTCCACCCCCAGTCCAAATGGGCCAATTACAGGCACAAGACCGCCAGGGTCTTGAAGAAATACGGGTCCTTTATCGGCCCGGGACTCATGGTGTCGGTCGCCTACATGGACCCCGGTAACTACGCCACCGGTATCACTGCCGGTGCGTCCAACCGCTTCTCGTTATTGTTCATTGTGCTTCTCTCCAACATCATTGCCATCTTTCTCCAGACTTTGTGCATCAAGTTGGGGTCGGTCACGGGCTACGACCTTGCCCGCTGCTGCCGCGAGTACCTTCCCAAGTGGCTCAACATCATTCTCTGGGTGCTTGCCGAGTGCGCCATCATTGCGACCGACGTGGCCGAGGTGATCGGTTCGGCGGTGGCGCTCAACATTCTTCTCAAGATCCCGTTGCCCGCGGGCGTCGTCATCACCATTGTCGACGTGTTGTTCGTGCTCATCGCCTACCGCAACGACACGTCGTCCACCAAGTTTGTCAAGTTGTTCGAGTACGCCGTGGCGTGTCTCGTGGTGGCGGTGGTGGTGTGCTTTGCGGTGGAGATCGCCCACTTGCCAGTCACGTCGTCCATTGTGCGCGACATCTTCCGGGGCTTTGCGCCGTCGCGGGAGATGGTGGAGGGCAGCGGCTTGACCATCGCCACCAGTATCATTGGTTCCACGGTGATGGTGCACTCGTTGTTCTTGGGGTCGGGACTCGTGCAGCCGCGGTTGCGCGAGTACGACGTGACCCACGGGCTTGTCGACCTCGACGAGGTGTGCTCGGTGCCCACCGAAGTCGCCTCCGAAAAGTCCGAGGCCCGGGTGGAGACCATCCGTCTCGACAAGGAAGCGCGCTACTTTTACAACAGCTACAAGCCGTCGTACCAGGCCATCCAGTACTCGTTGAAGTACTCCATCATCGAGTTGGTGGTGACGCTCTTCACGTTTGCCCTCTTTGTCAACGCGGCCATCTTGGTGGTGGCCGGTGTGACGCTCTACGGCACCGAGGAGGCCATCGACGCCGACTTGTACACCATCCACGACTTGCTTTCCACCAACTTGACGCCCGTCGTCGGTACTGTCTTCATGCTCGCGTTGCTCTTCAGCGGCCAGAGCGCCGGTATTGTCTGCACCATTGCTGGCCAGATGGTGAGTGAAGGACACATCAACTGGAAGCTCAAGCCGTGGGTCAGAAGACTCGTGACCAGAGCCATCTCCATCATCCCGTGCCTCGCCATCTCCGTCGGCATCGGCAGAACCGGCCTCAACCTTGCCTTGAACGCGTCGCAGGTGGTGATCTCCATTCTTCTTCCGCCGTTGACGGCGCCGCTCATCTACTTCACCTGCAGCAAGGCGATCATGAAGGTGCCGTTGCCGCAGGAAATGCAGCCGGAGGACCCCGACGAGGAGCGCAAGTGCAAGTACTTGCAGAACAGCTGGCTCACCACCATCATCGTGGTGCTCATCTGGCTCTTTGTGCTGGCGTTGAACATCTACGCCATCGTCGACATGGCGCGGAACGGAATTAGCGGCTAGTTTTATATGTTTCATGGTTCTATAGAGTAATAACAGCGAACAGCCACAATTCGAGTTGCCCGCCCGTCGCCCTCGTATCATTTCCCGCATCATTTCAGGGGTACCAAGCAAGGGACGATTGCAGCCATCGGTCGGCCCTGCATGGCGGCACCGGTGCACCGGCGAGGGAGAGCGAGGGAGGGGTCGTGTCACTTGCAAGGAGCACTTTCCGATTGTCAACTACAGCGCCCTGAACTAGGCCCCCTTTTAGTGTACGAGCAGTTGCAGGTTTGTGACTGTTGTTTGCATCGAGAGACGTCGCTTCGTGAACCAGCTGCATATCCGTTTGCATTGCCGTTGCCATTGGCGTGCTACAGCTCCGAACACTCACCCCCCGGCCTGATAGCGGTCGCGAGCGAGCAAGCAACACAGCTATATGACGCCCAACCTCTTCAAAAAACTCCACATATCCAAGTCCAACCAGAGCAGCACCACCCCCGTAGACAGCCCCGAGAATATGAACATCCAGCAGCAGCCAGTGGTCTCGGAACACGACCAGATGGTGGCCCAGGCCCAGGCGCAAGCCCAGGCCCAGGCGGAGCACGAGCTACAGCAACAGAGGGCACAGGAGGCCATTGAGCGGTCGCTCCTCCCGCAGCGGTCCACCGTCAGCAAGGGCAAGTACTCGTTGACGGACTTCCACATCATGAGGACGTTGGGCACCGGCTCGTTTGGACGGGTCCACTTGGTGCGGTCGGTGCACAACGGACGGTACTACGCCATCAAGGTGTTGAAGAAGCACCAGGTGGTGCGGATGAAGCAGGTGGAGCACACCAACGACGAGAGACGCATGCTCAAGTTGGTGGAGCACCCGTTCTTGATCCGCATGTGGGGTACGTTCCAGGACTCGAAAAACTTGTTCATGGTGATGGACTACATCGAGGGCGGCGAGCTCTTCAGCTTGTTGCGCAAGTCCCAGCGCTTCCCCAACCCGGTGGCCAAGTTCTACGCCGCCGAAGTCATCTTGGCGTTGGAGTATCTCCACACCCACGATATCATCTATCGCGACTTGAAGCCGGAGAACATATTGTTGGACCGCAACGGCCACGTGAAAATCACCGACTTTGGGTTTGCCAAGGAGGTGAGCACCGTCACCTGGACGTTGTGCGGCACCCCGGACTACATTGCGCCCGAGGTGATCACCACCAAGCCCTACAACAAGTCGGTGGACTGGTGGTCGTTGGGAGTGTTGATCTTTGAGATGTTGGCGGGCTACACCCCGTTCTACGACACCACCCCCATGAAAACATACGAGAAGATCTTGTCGGGCAAGATCCATTTCCCCAGCTACTTCCACCCCGACGTGATCGACTTGTTAACCAAGCTCATCACCGCCGACTTGACGCGAAGGCTCGGAAACTTGCTGAACGGTCCCGCCGACATCAGAAACCACCCGTGGTTCCAGGAAGTGGTGTGGGAAAAGTTGCTCGCCAAGGACATCGAGACGCCGTACGAACCGCCCATCACCGCCGGCGTGGGTGACTCTTCGTTGTTCGACCACTATCCCGAGGAGCAGTTGGACTACGGCTCTGTGGGCGAGGACCCCTACGCTCAGTACTTCACCGAGTTCTAACGTTTTATGAGCACTAATACTCTATAATACAGTATACATACGAACAACGATTGTAGACGTCCGTAACTATGCTTGCGACTCCTATTTCAAGCAAGCTATTTCAAGCAAGCAGTTCAATCATTTCATGCAACTTCAACAGTTCAAGCATTTTTAAGCAACCAGTCTCCCTACGCTCGAAACACCTTCTTACACTCCAAGCACACATAAAACAAAATCATACTGGTGTCCTTCCGCCGCTGCTGGGACTGGAAAAACACACAGTCCCGGTTGCTGCAACGTGGACATTCCTTATCAGACCGCGGCAAGGTTGGATCGTTACCAATATCCTGAACCACGCCCGCTGTTTCTCCAATATTTGTCATCAACTCGTGACGGTAAACTTTGGGGTTTTCGGCCAACTCGGTGTAGTCGCAGTTACGGCACGAATACAAGAGCCTGGAGTTCTCCTTGTCTTCGCGCGGATACAACATATTGTTGCACTCGGCACAGAATCGAAAAGAGGCCATTTTGTCTAGCTTGTCCTCCCCAGTCCGATCGCCACTCCAGTTTTGACGTCTGGGTCAATCCTGGTCTGGCGTGCGCGCACCGCTTTCTCTCACGCGGATTCTCAAATTTTCAGTTCGCTGGAAGTCGTTACTACCATGATGTCTGCCAGTGTGATGCGTCGTGCTGTTGTTCCTTGCGTGAAACGTGGCATTTTCAGGAGCTCTGCGCTCGCCGTTCGCCACAACTCGACTGCCGCCGCCGAAAGTGCCCCAGTCGACCCTAAGATCTCCACCATAGTTGACCAGATTTCCACATTGACCTTGTTAGAGACGTCGGCCTTGGTCAGCGAGTTGAAGACCAGACTCAACATCTCCGACATCGCCCTCCCTGCTGCCGGTGCTGCCGCTCCTGTGGCTGCTGCCCCTGTGGAGGAGGAAGTCAAGGAAGAGGTGGAGGAGAAGACTATCTTTGCCGTCAAATTGGAGTCGTTTGACCCCAAGTCCAAGCCTAAGGTGATCAAGGAGGTCAAGGGCTTGTTGGGCTTGTCATTGGTGGAGTCGAAGAAGTTTGTGGAGGCTGCTCCCAAGGTGTTGAAGGACAATGTTGCCAAGGAGGATGCCGAGAAGATCAAGAGCACGTTGGAAGCATTGGGTGCCAAGGTGGTGTTGGAGTAGATAAACTTGTAAATATTGCATCTACAGCTGCGGAATGTTTGAATAGCCTTAATCGTTGATTTCTTCAAACTCCAGTGATGCGCCGGAGCTGCAAGATTTGGTGCCGGGTGGAGTCATATCGGTTTCAAGGAGGTCGGCAATACAGTAGACAAGATGTGCTATGCTTGGTAGTGGTTCTGGCGAGTGTACTTCTTCAATAGATTGTAACGTTTCAGAAAGCGAAATGAGAGTGAGGAGCAAGTAGGCCTGGTCTTGCCTTTGAACCCGGCGCTTGAGCTGGTCTATTTGCTGTAGTATTTGTGATCTGTATTCCATTGAGTCAAGTGGACCTGTTATCGTGCCAGAAGTCGTAGTAGACAAGAAGCACAAAAACAAGCAAAAACAAGCAAAAACAAGCAGCAAAAACAACCGCCACAAAACGGGAAATTCCAATAGGATGTGTCTTCTCAGTCAACCCTCGGTTATCTTCTCAGTAGTCACCCCTTCTACTACAATGTGTATGTATTGGTCTTCTACACTGTCTTCTACAGCATTCCCGGTTCCTCCAGTACTCATATCTGATCCCTCACTAAATTGCAACTTCCGCGACCCTTTCATGACATTTGCAACTATGCAACAAATGTAGTTCAGTATCCCTGCACATCAGAACTAGATTGCTGTTCAGAACTACACAATCACCGTTCCACAAGTGTGAACAATGAACCAAATACAAAAAACTTGTTGAATCTGTAACAAAAACGTACCCCACAACATTCTGGTGATCCCCTTCAAAACTCGGGATCAGACAAACTAGAGGGATATAAAGAATATGACAGAACCTGCAACGCACACGGCAACCCAGTCCAGGTAAACATCAATATTATCGACCTGAGACCCAGGTAGGACAATATTAGTCATACTTTATATATCGGAGATATACATCCTATCGCAGCCGTCTGGATTTCTTCTTCATGCTGAAGACACAAGAAATCAACGATGACATACACATGAGTACACTTTCCCAAAGAAGGGCACCGTCAGTCGACACCGAGACTATCTCTATTGTGGAAGAGAACGATTATCCCGATGGTGGCTGGAAAGCATATGTGGTATTGTTCGGCTCTTTCGTTGGGCTTCTTGTCAATATGGGACTCATCAATTCTATTGGAGCTATCCAAACATACGTGTCAAGCCATCAGTTAGCAGGAGTTGCTGCTTCCACCGTATCTTGGATTTTTTCCATCTACTTGGCTCTCACCTACGCGATTGGCATTTTTACTGGTCCCATTTTTGATCGCCATGGAGTTTTTGAACTCTTAATTGTTGCAACCGTGCTCTTTTTTGTTGGCTTGATGGGAACTGCTAATAGCACCAAAATTGCCCATTTCATCTTGTCGTTTATTTGCATTGGACTAGCCAACGGCGTTGGGCTAACGCCTTTGATCGGCGTAATTAATCACTGGTTTTTCAAGCGCCGAGGAAACTCTATTGGCATTGCAACCAGCGCAGGCTCTGCTGGCGGCTTGATCTTCCCCCTTCTTCTCAGACACATGTATCTGACTACGGGCTTCGTTTGGGCCATCCGCACTCTTGCATTTGTGTGTCTTGGCTGTATGGTTAGCGCCGTTATTCTTGTACGTGGACGATTGACCCGTGAACGTGAGCCCCAGGACGGCTCTGAGTCCAAGTGGAAAAATTTCACCAATAATGTGGGCATATTTTCGCTCTCAAAGCTCAAAGATGTCACCTATGGTCTTTTGATCGTTGGTGTTTTCTGCACCGAACTTGCCCTTGTTCTTATTCTCACCTATTTTGCAACATATGCCATAGCACAGGGTGTTCCTGAATCGACGTCATATTTGCTTCTTACCGTGTGGAATGCCACCGGTATTCTTGGACGCTGGATCCCTTGTCTCGCATCGGATTACTTTGGGAAGTTCAATGTTAATATCCTCACTTTGCTTGGCCTAGACATCTGCGTCTTTACACTCTGGCTCCCCTTTGGTGCGAGCCTCAAGGTGCTTTATGCGTTTGCAGCAATTGGAGGCTATTTTTCAGGGCTGATATTGAGTATGGTGCCCTTGTGTATTGCCCAGATCAGTCCGGTGTCTGAGTTTGGCGAGAGATACGGCATTTTGAATGCAATCTTAAGCGTTGGTTTTTTGGTGGGTTTGCCCATAGGTGCAGCCATTATTGGTGATGGCTCAGTGCACAACTATACGGTATTCGTGGGAGTAATTGGCGCCTTGCTCATTGTTGGAACTGTATTTTGGATTCTCAGTAGAGCCTCCATCGTTGGTGCTCGTTTGAATGTCAAGGTCTAGGAATTGGCAAGCGAGATGATATATTGTCTATTGGAAGAAGCCATAGGCGCTGTTTTAACGCCCACGCTAATCGCATAAAAGAGACTTGTGTCTTGGAAGAGGAAGTGACAAGATCCAATACTTTGATGCTTTCCCCGTCTATCTAGAATGATATATATATTCTCTGTATTCCATTACTCAGTAGTGCCAACCACTAGTTATGTATTACATATGACTCAAATAGGTAGCAAACCACAACAGAATATCCAGAAAACCAAAAGCACCAATACTGTTAACTTCCTTCGTAACGTCCCTTATTCTCCTTCTACATTAATTTTTACACCCATATCCGCTCCGCAGCATTTCTATTTCCGTCCCATTTCACACCCGTCTTATTCCTGTTGCAACTGCGCGAACTCCTTACACTTACAACTATGGAGCAAGTGTAGTTCACCATGGCAATCCACCAGAATTCGCTAGCTGACCTCAACCTCCAGAACCGGAAGTTTGACACCAAAGACCGCATAAAGCCCTGGTTGCAGAAATTCCTCCTTTCCCGGAAGGGGATAAATATTGTCATTGAACGGTCTGATTCCAACAAGATCATCTTCCGCTGCAAGCCCCTGGGGAAGCGTGATACTGAAGGTAAGCTGCACCGGTCCACGTGTCCATTTCGAGTGAGAGCCAACTATTCCAGTCGCAACAAGTGCTGGTCGTTAGTGGTGATCAACGAATGGCACGACCACGAGCTAGAGCCACACGGTCTCCTTCCCGTGCTTTCTCCTTCGCTGGAAGCATTTGACGACAGCGAGTCCGCCAGCAAGAAGGACAGTTCGCTGTCCTATCTCACTTCTACTCCTGTAACCAGACGTGATGCCCACTTCAAAGTGTTCAACTCCTCCTCGACAGAACCAGAAAGTAAGCTGCTGCACTTGATATTGGAGCTCCTCACCAACGAGGTCAATGCCCTTGTCAAGGAAACGGTATTGGACAACAAGGCACTTGGCGACAGCGAAAAAAGCAGCATTCTCCGGAGCTTTTCTTCTCAATTTGTCAGCGACTACAAGAACATCATATCGCCTCCGCCCAAGCAGTCTGGCTTGAACAGCTGGCTCTCGACACCAAACTCCAGTCATTCGACACTCAACCCGAATCCAAGCGCCAATCTCATTCCGCTCACTCCATTGCTAAATGAGCCTGACCAGGACTATACCGATACAGAGTCGGCCACTCCCAACGCACACCCACAGACGGTGTTAGAGAGCTTTACGCACTTGCCCGGGCTCAGCTTGAACCTCAGCTCCAACACGATCCAGCTACTGCTGCTGATCCAGAACCAGGCACAGCAGCTTCCGTCCTTCAATTCCATCCAAACCCAATTGCCGTTCAGTCCTACTATCGGCAGCTACGTTCCCCTCGGCGGCGCCGGTACGTCGACCACACTCAACCCATCACACTTGCATAAATCTACCAAGTCAAATACCAACGTCATGCTTGGATTGAACGAGTTCAAACTCAACGGTCCCAACACTTCGCCCGCAGCAAACACATCCACCAACACGTTTGCTGCTTCGTTTCCCCAGACGTCCAGTTCGCTAGGCACCTTGAACAACCAGGCTATCCAGTCTATTCCAGGGCTTTCTTCACCCAACAATAACGTCATCCACAACAATCCAACTGCTTCCCAGGCCATGTACCGGGACCCACTTGCGACGTTTGCCCACTCCAACAGTCACCAGCATCATGGACTAACCCACATGTCCGACGGTTGGTAGGAACAAGATATTCACATTCATAGATAAAGCCCACACTAGGATAATATTGCTTTTACATTGCTACTGCGTTTCTGTATTGCTACTCCATTGGTCCATTGGTCCATTGGTCCATTGGTCCATTGGTACTCCATTGGTCTCCATTGGTCTCCATTGGTCTCCATTGCTACATCTCTCCAACACCCTATAACGTAAGCGGCCTCGTGAAGACTGATGGACCACTTACATAATTCGCAGTCGCCATCGACTTCTTAACCATGGTCAGTCTAGATGGGTCTACCATCATCGTGCCATCTATCTCGATGGCCAATGTGCCGCAATTGGCAGTTGACCTCATCATCCACACTTTGAAACTTAAAAAAGTGTGCTCGTTGGACGACACCTACCTATACCCATTCAGCGCTCCTATCGATTCGCTTCCTGACGAACCTCCAGCCATAGGTATTTCGACAGCAGTAGAAGTGTATCATCTGGAGGAACACAAAATCACAGTCATACAGCAGAGATCACCAATCTTACCTGGATTCTCCGACCATTATGTCAACGAGACCATCGCACCGTTCTGCAAGCAACACAACTTTAAAAACATCTGGATCCTCGACTCTGTGGACGCAGGCATGAGTGAAGGCTTGCCGTCCGGCACCATGAAGGTGTTTTCGGACCAGGATATGCTTCAAGTGTCACTCGAAAGTTTGGATATCAGTCTGACCAAATTGCCCGATCCCGCCAACGTGTGCCATTCTCAGTATGCATGCAAGTTGGTGGCCCAGTTAATTGCCTCGAGCGTCCGAAATTACAAGCTTGGGACCGTGGTAACGTATATTTACGAAGGTGACAATTTCAACGAGGCGGAAAAACTCGCCTACAAGGTGGCAGACGAGTGCCAGTGGACCATTGGTCGTTGGCAGAGACCTGTCAGCTGGTCTGGGGTCTACGGAGACCGAGCCATCCCCACTGCTATGGAGGAGGGGTTGTACGGATAAATGTCACTATTGGCGTATGTGAAACTTTTACTGGGCCCATAGATAAGCTTTAATGGTTCTCATTGCTTTGCTCACTCGTAGCTCTAGTAGTTGAGTGCGTACTCGATGGAGGCCGTGTAGCCGTACACGCCCAAACCACATACCACGGCAACAGCCTTATCACTCAAGTACGACTGGTGTCTAAAGGGTTCTCGTTGGTGCACGTTGGTGATGTGAACTTCAATGAACGGAATAGCAGTTCCTAGCAACGCATCTCGGATGGCCACCGACGTATGTGTGTACGCACCCGCATTGATGACTATGAATCCCACCCCGTCCTGCTTGGCCTGGTGGATACGGTCGACGATGAAACCTTCGGTATTACTCTGGAAAACCTGGAGCTCGCTGCCATCATTCTTCTGTTCTGCGTGGGTCTTGCCGGCTTCTTCTATGTCCTTCAACGACGTTGTACCGTACTTCTCTGGTTCCCTGGTACCCAAAAGGTTGAGGTTGGGACCATTAATGAGCAATACCTTTTTCACCATGGTTGGAAATTGCAACTAGTTTGCTCACAAGACGTTATCTGCGAGGGAGACCAGTGCACCCACACCTAAGCCCCACGGAAGCTCAAGGCCCGTTGCTGCAAAAAAGGTGGATTGTTGCTCTGGAAGGGGGTGTGTACCGGTAGAGGTGTATGGGAATGGTGGTGTCGTTGGACTGTTGGTTTAGTGGTTGGAATTGCAGCACGGCAGAAGAATTCTGGAATCGCCGGAAACGGGCCGGTATAGGAAGAAAGTGGCATAGGATTGCTTTTGGGAGCTGCTCCTGGTAGCACTAGGGTGATGGAACCTATGTCAGTCTTTATGGCTGATGAAACGTTGATCGTAGCCAAGTCACTGGTAGATGGACAGTGATTTGTAAGTTCCGTGATAAGCTAACACCTTTCCACTCCAGTGCATACAAGGTGACAAGAAGTTTAGTAACAAACGTGACCGATCTAGATTATTCCTGTCCCCCAGCAAATGAAGCTTTTGCTATGTCATATCCGTTACAAGCTATAAGGGTCATATTGTATTTAAGATTTAAATCTTATTCTATATGAAAAGGCATTCTAATCCAAAAGCTCAATCTATCAATGGCATCTGAGCTGCGATTAGAAGTCAGCGTTAAAGATAATCTTCTGGCCGCTGACCTTGTTGTCGTGCAACAATTGCAAGGCCTCGTTGGCAGACTCCAATCCTGGCTTGAGCACCTTCAAGTTGGCGGTTCTAATCAATGGAATGTACTTTGGAAGCTCGTTGTGCCAGAAGTCAAGGTACCGTCTGGTGGTCTGGGGCTCGGTTGGGAAATCAAGACCCCAGATGCTGTAGGCATCACCGGTGGCACCGTACATAAGGGTGTTGTAGAAGTTGACCAGTCTCGAAGGGTCGGTCTTGATGTCCTTCTCAAACTTCAAGAACAAGTTGTCGATTTCCACGTGCTTGGAGTTGGCAGTGGCGTCGTAAAGCTGCTGGAAGGTGGTGTCGGAGGCAACGGTGTCAAGGGCGTAGGCAATGGAGTCACCAGCTTCCTTCTTGATGTTCTCGATGACATCGGCGTCGTTGTAGTCAAACACAACATCGGCACCAAAGCCCTTCAAGTACTCGTGGTTTCTCTTGGAGGCGGTGGTGATCACCTTGAGGCCGTAAGCAAGCTTGGCAATCTGGATGGCCAACACACCTGTGGCGGTGGCACCACCCCAGATAAGAATGGTCTTGTTCTTGT
Organism: Meyerozyma smithsonii; assembly: GCA_030570235.1. Lineage (NCBI taxonomy): Eukaryota > Fungi > Ascomycota > Pichiomycetes > Serinales > Debaryomycetaceae > Meyerozyma > Meyerozyma smithsonii. The sequence continues at coordinate 667,709 of JAJLVE010000003.1, read as the reverse complement.
TGGCCTCAATGTCCTTGCTGATCTTCAACCAGCCAGCAAACGACAAAGCCACGGTCGACAAACCCAAGGTGATGGAAGCGGCCAGCTCGTAGTTGGTAACATGGCTGCTCTCGTGGTCACCAACACTCAACTTCTCCGTGCTGAGAGTGTCCTTGCCGTACTTGAGAGCAAAACCAGGGTCGATGGCAACGTACTCGGCAAAGACAGAGTTGGTCTTGCTGAAACCACCGTGCAAGGTGACGGAAACAACGTCACCGACTTCAAAACCAGTCACGTTGGAACCAACTTCAACGACGGATCCACTGGCATCGGAACCGGAAACGTTACCAGTGAAGTCAGGCGAGTTGTGTTTCCAGTCGGTGGGGTTGGCAGCGTAAGAAACTGGCTTGACCAAGATCTGGTCCTTGGTGATCTTGGGGACCGGGATGTCCTTGACTTCGATCCATCCTTTTTCAGGGTTTCCAGTGAGAATAGCGGCCTTCATTGTAGTAGTAGTGTGTTTGTTGATGTGTTTGTTGATGATATCTGCTTCCGAGCATGCCTATTTATATTCATGGCTGCAAGCAGCCATCCGACGTGTCCGCATAAGCGTACCCGTCAGGAGCTAGTTGCACTCCACAGTCCGGCATCCGGCATCCGGATTTATCGGCTACTTGAACGCGAAGTGTAAGCAGAAATTGGCAAGAAATTGGCAAGAAATTGCAGAGGAAGAGTGTAGGAAAAACTGCCCGTATGCATTGCGTATGGTCCGTAGTGGTATCGTGGAGTGTTTCGCCCGTTTTCAGCAAGAATTGGCACCTAGAAACCGGTATCCTATAGCTGTTTGCAGCCACACCCATTCGCACTCCGATATCTGCGCGCAACCCAGGAGCAATTTTCCTGTGTGTAGACTGATGAGTAAACCTTACTCAGCTGCCCGTTTGCAGTCGTTCCAGCATTCGGTAAACCCACGTCACTCTAGATATCCCGGTTACGATCCATACTCGGAAAACTATGTACCGTTGCTTGATCGGATCAAGAAGCGTGTAAGGATTGGTGCATCTACTACAATCACCACCGCCCCTAGTCCTCCCACGGCTGCAAAGTCTGGGGAGCGCTTTCCTGCAGGAACAGCTACAATTTTTCACCCAGCTGATTGAGAACGAGAAGCTCATCGCAAATGTCAGTGGTGGGATCTTTGATTTTTTGTACTAGCTGTGGTAACTTGCTCGATGCTGCAGGCTCCAACACCCACATAGAGTGCAACGTTTGCACGGCATCGTACCCCGCTGCCGGGTTCGCCAACTTGAAGGTGGTGACCCAGTCGGCGGAAGATGCGTTTCCATCGCAGTTGAAGTTGAAACGGTCGGTGGTCAAAACGTCGTTGAACAAGGACGAGATGGACGAAGGCGCCACCATCAAGGAAAAGTGCCCCAAGTGTGGAAACGAAGAGATGCAATACCATACGCTTCAGTTGAGATCCGCCGATGAGGGTGCAACGGTGTTCTACACCTGTACTGGGTGTGGGTACCGGTTCAGAACCAACAACTAGACGACTAACGAGGGCACATAGCATTAATATTACATAGAACATTTCAAAAGTTTATCACGTTTTGATGGTGGCATACTCCATCTCGGTCGAGTTCTCGTACTCGTACATGTCCAACGCAACCACGGCCGAGTCGCGGACCACGTCCTCCTTGTCGTTCATGAACGACTGCAACACCGGCAAGCACTCGTCGGTGGCGATCGAGCCCAACGCCTCGGCAGCCTCGTGTCTCACCATCCCGGCTTCTCTCTCGTCCTTGAGCACCTTGATCAACGAGGGAACAGTGACTGGGTTGCACAATTGGCCAAAAACGTAGGCAATTTCGTGCTTGAACAACGCGGACGGGTCGTCAAAGCCAGACGCCAACGCAAGACACGCCTCGTCTGTTCCCAAGTCCCGCAACCGGAACATGGCTCTGTATCTCTCGAACAATGACTCGTCCTGGTCGTTCAAGATCTTCTGCAACTTCTCGATCTTGGCCTCCTTGTCCAACGCCAACGGCGGTGCCGGGTCGATCGAGGTGAACGCCGACTTTTCAAGCACCTCCAGCTTGCCCTTGTCCGAGTTCTCCCACTCGATTCTGCCGATGGCCAACTCACAGGTTTGCCGTATTTCCAACGAGGGGTCTTCCTTGTAGTACTTCTGCAACAACGCCAACGAGTCCTTGTCCCCGAGAGCCCCCAACGCCTCGGCAGCCTCGTGTCTGACCATCACCTGCTGGTCGTTGCTGATAAGAACGTCACGCAAAAATGGCGCGGCAAACAAGTTGGCGGTCTGGCCCAACACATACGCCACTTCGTGCTTGAGAAGTTCTGAGTTGTCCTCGAAAGCCTCGGCGATATACTTGATGGCTTTGTGAACATCCTCTTCGTTCTCAGACTCGGCACCCACACATTTCAAGCTGAATAGAGCTCTGAATCTGTTAGCCAACTTTTCCTGGCCACTCTTGTTCACGAGAACGTCCCTGAGCTGCTCTAAGCTAGCCTCGCCCTCTTTGAAGTCACTCATAATAGTAGTTGGGTTAACGAGTAAATTTTTTTTTGCCAGTGATGTACTGCAGGTGAAAGCTGCAAAATGCAACCAGAAAAGAAACAAAACACGAGATAAATAGAATAACGTGGAACCAAACCAGAAAAATGGGGTGAAAGTGACAGGAAATGGAATAGGAAGGAAGCCAATCGCGTGGCGTCAACGTAGAGACAAGAGAGAAGGCAACGGATACACGTAAACGATAAATACGCTTGCTCTCGGTCGGAAGGGTCCACATATCCACGTTTTCGATCAACCTTTCTCACCCACGTGCCTTCTTTGACCTCCCCAAACTCCTAATCCACCACCGGTCTCCCCTACGCCGCCACTATACCACCTTTCAACACCCCCTGTTTCATCACCCGTGTCTTGTCCCTGCATCCAGTTTCCTGCACCAACCGCACTGAAAAATCATTTCCAACCAACTCCTCCTCCATCTTTACCACCATGGCTGCTCCTCAACAGGCATTGCCAGACATGTCGAACGCTATTGTAGCGCAAGATGAGATGGGAAGACCATTCATCATAGTCAGGGATCAGGGAAAGAAGCAGAGAAAACACGGTATCGAGGCTACCAAGTCGCACATTTTGGCGGCCCGCTCGGTGGCTTCCATCGTCCGTACGTCGTTGGGTCCTCGTGGTTTGGACAAGATCTTGATCAGCCAGGACGGCGAAATCACCATCACAAACGACGGCGCCACCATCTTGTCGCAAATGGACATTGATAACGAGATTGCAAAGTTGTTGGTGGAGTTGTCGAGATCGCAGGACGACGAAATTGGTGATGGAACCACCGGTGTGGTTGTTCTTGCCGGCGCCTTGTTGGACCAGGCCTTGGACTTGATCGAGAAGGGCATACATCCACTCAAGGTTGCCAACGGTTTCGACGAAGCCTGCAAAGTTGCCTGTGACCAGCTCGACAAGGTTGCTGACGAAATCCACTTCTCGAGAGATACCTCCGACGGCAACTTGTTGCGTGCTGCCAAGACCTCGTTGGGCAGTAAGATTGTGTCCAAGGCCCACGACCACTTTGCCCAGATGGCTGTAGACGCCGTCTTGTCGGTGGCAGACTTCGAGCGTAAGGACGTGGACTTTGAGCTCATCAAGATGGAGACCAAGGTGGGAGGTGCCATCGAGGACTCGTCGCTCATCAAGGGTGTCTTGCTCGACAAGGAATTCTCCCACCCACAAATGCCGAAGAAAGTGGAGGACTGCAAGATCGCTATATTAACCTGTCCATTCGAGCCCCCAAAGCCCAAGACCAAGCATAAGTTGGACATTGCCACCGTGGAGGAGTTTAAGGCACTTCAGGAGTACGAGCAGAAGAAGTTTCAGGAAATGATAGACTATGTCAAGGCCTCGGGAGCCAACGTGGTGGCTTGCCAGTGGGGTTTCGACGACGAAGCCAACCACTTGTTGTTGGCGAACGACTTGACTGCTATCAGATGGGTCGGTGGCTCTGAGTTGGAACTCTTGGCCATTGCTACCAACGGCCGCATAGTGCCTCGTTTCGAGGACTTGACGCCAGAAAAACTCGGCCATTGCGGCACCATCAGAGAGTTGGAGTTTGGCACCACCCGTGACAGAATGCTTGTCATCGAAGACTGCTCCAACACAAAGGCGGTCACCTGCTTTATCCGTGGATCCAACGAGATGATCGTGGCCGAGGGCTCCAGAGCATTGCACGACTCGCTCTGCGTGGTCAGAAACTTGATCAGAGATAATAGAGTCGTCTACGGAGGAGGTGCAGCCGAGCTCACCTGCTCGATCGCCGTCTCCGCTTCTGCTGACGAACAAACCGGTATCGACCAATATGCATTCCGTGCCTTTGCCGCCGCGTTGGATGTGATTCCGATGACGTTGGCCGAGAACTCTGGTCTCGACCCCATCGAGGCATTGTCCACGCTCAAGTCCAAGCAAGTTAATGAAAAGTCATCCCGCTTAGGTGTGGACTGCTTGGGATCCGGAACCAACGACATGAAGGAATTGTTCGTCATAGATCCCTTGATCGGCAAGAAACAACAGCTTTTATTGGCTACCCAATTGACAAGAATGATCCTCAAGATCAACGACGTGATTATCTCGGGAAAGGACGAGTACTAGAGTAATATACACCACCCACCAGCTGGCAGTAGACCGTAGTCCATAGTCCTTCCCGTGGCGGCAGCTGTGGACTGTGTGCAGTACATGTATATTCGCATGAAATCTCGACTCCTGACAACTCCTTAGCGTCCATTGAATCATACTCGTTAAAGTAAATACATCATGGCAAGCATAGGTACACCCGCAGTGGTGATGGACAATGGTACCGGTTTGACAAAGCTAGGTTTTGCCGGAAACGACTCGCCCAGTTTTGTGTTCCCCACTGCCATTGCCACGGCGTCAACATCTGGCGGTGGTGCTCGCGGCGGCAGCAGCACCGGATCGTTCTTGTCGTCCAAGCGAGGATTGGAGGACTTGAATTTCTTCATTGGAGACGAGGCATTGAGCGCTGCCAACGGCCCCAACTACAACTTATCTTACCCGGTGAGACACGGACAGATTGAAAACTGGGATCATATGGAACGGTTCTGGGAGAATTCCATCTTCAAATACTTGCGGTGCGAGCCTGAGGACCACTACTTCTTATTGACGGAGCCTCCGTTGAATCCACCGGAAAACAGAGAGAGTACTGCCGAAATCATGTTCGAGTCGTTCAACTGTGCTGGTCTCTACATCGCGGTGCAAGCGGTGTTGGCATTGGCCGCTTCTTGGACGTCGTCCAAGGTCAAGGACAGATCCCTTACCGGTACAGTTATCGATTCCGGTGACGGTGTTACGCATGTTATCCCAGTGGCCGAAGGTTATGTCATTGGTACCTCGATCAAAAATATCCCATTGGCTGGCCGTGACATAACATCGTTCATCCAATCGTTGTTGAGAGACAGGGGCGAACCAGACACGTCTTTGCAGACCGCAGAAAAGATCAAGCAGCAGTTCTGTTACGTGTGTCCAGATATCGTCAAGGAATTCAAGAAATTCGACCAGTATCCACAAGAGAAGTTTGCCCAATATATCGTCGAGTATGCCGACAAGAACCGTACCAACACCGTTGACGTTGGCTACGAGCAGTTTTTGGCTCCGGAGATCTTCTTCAACCCGGAAATCTGTTCCTCTGACTACTTGACCCCATTGCCACAGGTGGTCGATTTGGTGATCCAGTCGACCCCAATTGATGTTCGTAAAAAGTTGTACAAGAACATCGTGTTATCTGGAGGCTCCACCATGTTCAAGGACTTCGGCAGGCGGTTGCAAAGAGACATGAAGACAATTGTGAACGAAAGAATCGAGGCCAGCGAGCGCTTGAGCGGCGTGAAGAGCACCGGAGTGGACGTCCTGGTGATATCACACAAGCGCCAGAGAAACGCCGTTTGGTTTGGCGGCTCGTTGTTGGCCCAGACCGCGGAGTTCAAGAGCTACTGCTACACAAAACAAGACTACGACGAGTATGGACCTAGTATCGTCAGAAACTTCTCCTTATTCTCTGTGCCATAGAAAATATGACGAATTGACCTATTTAGCCCCGTGTAGAGCGCCAATGGACCACCTGCTGGTCTCGCAGGCCCTTATCATTTATATGCCGTCCCGAATATACTGACCGCCCATTGAGATTCGGTAGAGAATTAGCACAACATGTCCTCACAAGTGCAGATCGTAGACGTGGCCTTGAACCAGATTTTCCAGGGTCTTCGCTCCGCCAAGGAGGACGAGCGCAATCGATCTGCGCAAGAGCTCAGAGAGCATCTAGCGTCTGTGGCCAGAGACGTCACCTCAGAACAGTTTAACCGGATTAACAATGACATTAATAAGACAATCTTTGAGCTTTTGCATAGTAAGGAGAACTCGGAAAAGCTCGGTGGCATAGCTGCATTGAACTCGTTGATAGATTTTGACTCGGGAGTAGGCGAGGAGAATGCTACCAAAACAGCTCGATTCTCCAATTATCTTGGCTCGTTGATATTATCGAGTGATATCACGATCATGAAGCAGGCCACCAGAACATTGGGTAAGCTTGCGACACCTGGAGGTACTCTTACCGGTGACTTTGTTGATTTCGAAGCCAACCGTGCCATTGAGTGGTTGCAAGCCGACAACAAACAACACGAAAACAGGCGGCATTCTGCGATCTTGATCATCAGTGCGTTGGCAGACAATGCCCCCACTCTTCTCTACAACTTCATCAACCAGATCTTGGAGCATCTCTGGATCCCGTTGCGCGATCCCAAGCTCGTGATAAGAACAGACGCTGCAGTAACGTTACAAAAGTGCATGGCTATCATGTACGACCGAGACGCCAACTCGCGCAAATTTTGGATCAAGAGCTTTATCGATACCGCCTCGAAAATCTTGGGTGACAACAACGAGAGCCTGGACACCCACACGGAAAATGGCAACGCATCGCTAAATTCTGGCGCAAACGGAGCTACAAGCACAGTCAACAATGCTGCCTCGGCAGCTCTCAACTTCTTGGCATCCTCTTCTTTGCAGCCCAGCGAATACATTCACGGCTCGTTGCTTGTATACCGCGAGCTCGTCCGCTATCACTATGATTCATACATCCAGCAAAAATTTGAGTTAATTTGTGAAAGCTCAATGGCATACCGCAATCATCGGTTTGCAGTAATAAGACAGGAACTTACAAACATCTTTCCGTTATTGTGTCGAGTAAACTCAGAGGTTTATGTCGAAAAGTATCTCCACAAAACATTGCATTACTACTTGTCTCAGTTGAAAAAGAATAGAAACCAGCATAACGAGACGGCCAACCACGATAAGAGTGCTATATTCAGAAGTATAGGCTTGATTTCATTGGAAGTCGGTAACCACATGGCTACCTATCTTGATGCTATTCTCGACAACATCAGAGAAGGATTGGCATACCCTGCCAACTCGGGCGTTCAGCTGTTATTGCTTAATGCCACAAGTGCAGAGGGTTCGATATCTGGGTCTTCCAATTCGGCTTCATCTGGCCAGCACTCGTCGTCTGGTCTTGCATCTTTGCCGTACTCAGTATCTGGCTCTTCCAAGTACGCCTTGAGCAGGAAAGATACTGAACCAGCAATTTTCGACTGTATCGGCAAGTTGTCCATTGCTGTAGGCCCAGCTTTGACGAAACATCTACAGCGTGATATTTTGGACATGATGTTTAGCCATTGTTCACTTTCAACTCACATGCAAACGGTCCTTCAAATTTTGATCACCAATGTTCCAAGTTTGACTAATTCCATTAACATAAAGCTTCTTAACTTGTTGAGTTTGGTCTTATCAGGCAAAACTTATCAACCACCGGGATCACCTTATGGCTCAATCAAACCTAATTCCGCCCTAGCCCGGAACTACCGTCTTATCATGATATCGAGAGATACAGGTACGAGTATTAACAATATTCTCAGCAATCAAGAATCCTATGAATCTTACGACAGTGAAATCCTAATTCAAGCATTGAAGATGCTCAACTATTTTCAATTTGAAAACTTTCAATTGAATGAACTTGTGAGATTCTGCACCATAAAGTACGTGGAGCATAGTAACCCTCAAGTGCGTAAAGTTGCCACAGTGACTTCTTGCGAAATATTCATACGTGACCCAATATGTCAGCAAACAAGTGTTAATGCACTTAATGCAGTGAATGAAGTGTTGGACAAGTTGACCTCGGTGGCTATTACTGATCCCGTACCAGAAATTCGGTTAGAGGTACTCAAGTGCCTTTCGAATGCCGAAAGCTTCGACCCCCAACTTTCTCAGGCTGAAAATGTGAAACTTTTGTTTATTGCATTGAATGATGAGCTCTTTGCCATACGGAAGATTGCTGTACAAATACTTGGCAAACTCTCCTCCATAAACCCTGCCTATATTGTTCCATCTTTGAGGCGTACATTGATCCAGTTGCTTTCGAGAATGAATTACTCGACGTCATCTAGAAGGAAGGAGGAAAGCGCTACTCTTCTTGCTGTCTTAATTTCTGAATCCAAGGAACTCACAAGACCATATGTCAAGCCAATTGTCGAAGCGTTGTTTCCTAAAGCTAAGGATCCAAGCTCATCCGTCGCAGCTAGTGCCATCAGCTGCTTGGGTGAGATGTCCGTTGTAGCCGGTGAAGATATGAAGCCTTTCATTCAAGAATTAATGCCTTTAATCTTGGACACCTTCCAAGACCAAAGTTCTTCCTTCAAACGAGATGCTGCATTGAAAACACTTGGACAACTTGCAAGTTCCTCAGGATATGTCATCCAACCGCTTTTGGATTTCCCTCAGTTATTGGGTATGTTAGTGGGGATTCTCAAACTGGAAACTTCACCACATATCCGTAGAGAAACTGTTAGACTTTTGGGTATTCTTGGAGCTTTGGACCCATACAAGCACCGTGAGGTGGAACAAAACTCAAAAAGCATTTCCTCAGATCAAAATGCACCACCTGTTGATGTTGCATTCTTGATGCAAGGAATGTCGCCTTCAAATGAGGAATACTATCCCACGGTGGCCATTAACAATTTGACTAAAATTTTGAAGGATCCGTCGTTGAGCATGCACCACAACAAGGTAATTCAAGCTATCATGTATATTTTTCAAACACTTGGACTCAGATGTGTCTCCTTTTTGCCATTGATTATTCCTGGAATTATCAATGTGATGCATACATGTCAAACTTCAATGTTGAAATTTTACTTTCAGCAGTTGAGTGCCCTCATACTAATTGTGAGACAACATATCCGCCCCTTCTTGCCAGACATATTTGGCATTATAAAGGAGTTCTTCAACCTGATTAACAATCCTAATATTCAAATCATCATCATATCCCTTATTGAATCCATATCCCGTGCTTTGGAAGGCGAATTTAAGATGCACATGCCTCAAGTCTTGACCTTACTTTTGAACGTCCTCGAAGAAGATAAGACTCCTAAACGGGAGCCTTCGTTGCACGTCTTGCGAAGCTTAGTCGTGTTTGGTAGCAATACTGAAGAGTATATTCATATTATGGTACCAAATATCGTGAAGTTATTCGAAATGGGTCCTATTGTATTGCGAAAGGCTGCCATTGAGACTATAGGGCGTCTCTCGAAGACAGTACTGTTGAACGATATGGCTTCGAGAATAGTTCATCCTATATTACGAGTTTTACAACAAGGAAGCGACGAACTTAAGGTGACAGCAATGAACACTTTAAGCTATTTATTATTACAACTTGGGACTGAATTCAGTGTTTTTATTCCAGTGATCAAGAAGGTTTTGGTACAACAGAAGATTCATTCAAATACTTTTGAACAGTTGGTTTCAAAGCTCTTAAGTGGTGATCCATTGCCAACACATCTTAATATTTACAAGGATTACGATATCCATCTGAATTTTGACCCACCTGATGTTGATATGCCATCCAAGAAGCTTCCTGTAAACCAATCTGCATTAAAGGCAGCTTGGGATTCTTCACAGCGTCGTACAAAGGAAGATTGGCAGGACTGGATTAGCCGCTTAAGTAAAGAGCTCTTAAAACAAAGTCCCTCACATGCGATCCGTGCTTGTGCTGGATTGGCTTCGGATTATTATCCATTGGCAAAAGATCTCTTTAATGCTAGTTTTGCGAGTTGCTGGAGCGAGCTCTACTCGCAGCATCAAGAAGAACTAGTCGAGTCTTTCTGTATCGCCTTATCTTCACCAAATAATCCTCCTGAAATCCATCAGATTCTTTTGAATTTGGCAGAGTTTATGGAACATGATGATAAGTCACTCCCAATCGCCATTACTGTCTTAGGTCAATACGCACAACGGTGTCATGCTTATGCAAAGGCTTTGCATTACAAGGAGCTTGAATTCTACGAAGAACCTTCAACGCCAACCATTGAGTCATTGATTAGTATTAACAATCAATTACAGCAGTCTGATGCTGCCGTTGGTATCTTGAAGCATGCACAATTACATCACGATCTTCAACTTAAAGAGACATGGTATGAAAAGTTGCAACGTTGGGATGATGCCTTGCGAGCGTATAATGAACGTCAATTATCAGAACCAGACAATATGGATGTTGTCTTGGGTAAGATGAGATGTTTACATGCTTTAGGAGAATGGGAGCAGTTATCTGAATTGGCACAGAGCAAATGGAACAACTCTTCTAGTGACACGAAGAGAATGGTTGCACCTTTAGCTGCTGCTGCTGCATGGGGTTTGGGACAATGGGACAGAATGGATACCTGTATTCAAGTGATGAAATCTGAATCACCTGATAAGGCATTCTTCAATGCTATCTTAAGTTTGCACAGAAACAACTTTGAAGATGCATCTAACCACATCTTGGTGGCAAGAGATTTGTTGGTCACTGAAATTACAGCTCTCGTGAGTGAAAGTTACAACAGAGCATACGGAGTCGTTGTTAGAGTGCAGATGCTTGCAGAGTTGGAAGAGATTATCAAGTACAAGTGCTTGCCTCGTGGATCTGAGAAACGGGCTATCATGAGAAAGACTTGGAATACCAGGTTGTTGGGCTGTCAACGTAATGTTGATATCTGGCAACGTATGCTTAAAGTCCGTGCATTGGTTATCAAGCCAAAACAGGACATGGATATGTGGATTAAATTTGCTAACTTATGCCGCAAGTCAGGTCGTCTCAACTTGGCAGAGAAATCCTTGAACTTTTTACTTGAGGAAGGCTTCCCTGAAAACCCATCGAAAGCTCCACCACAGGTTGTCTATGCCCAGATTAAGTATATGTGGGCTAAGGGACAACAGAGAGAAGCACTTCGTCACTTGGTTGATTTCACTGCTCGTATGTCACAGGATTTGGGATTGAATCCTAATGATCTTATCACTCAGCCACTTCCTTCAGAAGCTCCAGGTATTCCTAAGCATGTTGAAGAATACACTAGATTGCTTGCTCGTTGTTTCTTGAAGCAGGGTGAATGGCAAATTGCATTGAACAATAACTGGAGAAATGACACGTCTGAAATCATATTGGGAGCATACCTCTTGGCCACTCATTTCGATACCAAATGGTACAAAGCTTGGCATAATTGGGCTCTCGCCAACTTCGAAGTTATATCGCTGTACACAACTCACCAGTCTCAAGGATCTAAGGAAGTTCCTGGACCCGAAGGTATTATGCCTCAAAACGATACTGTTGGCGCAGAGGACGATGTAAATGATGGACAGCAAAAGTTGTCGTCTCCTACTACGGCCCAATCGAATATTATTCCTATGGAGATTGTCCAAAGACATGTTGTTCCTTCTATTAAGGGTTTCTTCCACTCCATTGCTTTGTCCAACGCAAGTTCTTTGCAAGATACATTACGTTTGTTGACTTTGTGGTTCAAGTTTGGTGGTATCAGTGAGGCTGCGAAAGCAATGACAGATGGCTTCAACATGGTTAAGATCGACAACTGGTTGGAGGTCATCCCACAGTTGATTTCCAGAATTCACCAGCCAAACGAGATTGTGAGTCGGTCATTATTTGGACTTCTCACGGATCTAGGCAAGGCCCATCCACAAGCACTTGTTTATCCACTTGCAGTTGCAGTCACATCCGAATCGCTCAATCGACAACGTGCAGCTTTGTCAATCATCGACCAGATGAGATTGCACTCTCCAGGTTTAGTTGATCAGTCAGAGCTTGTTAGTCACGAATTGATTCGTGTTGCAGTATTGTGGCACGAACAATGGTATGAAGGATTGGAAGATGCATCTAGGTTGTTCTTTGGAGAACACAATACCGACAAAATGTTTGAAGTCTTGGAACCATTGCATCAGATGCTTCAAAAGGGCCCTGAAACTTTGCGGGAGTCTTCTTTTGCAAATGCATTTGGAAGAGAATTGGCTGACGCATATGAATGGGTTTTGAACTTCCGTCGTACCAAGGATATCACCAATTTGAATCAAGCCTGGGATGTGTACTATAACATTTTCCGTCGTATTAGCAGGCAGCTTCCTCAGCTCCAAAGCTTGGAACTTCAGTATGTGTCTCCAAAATTGGAAGAGGCTACTGACCTTGAGTTGGCAGTTCCTGGAACTTATGAGCCTGGTAAACCCGTTGTGCGCATTGCCAAGTTTGATTCTACTTTGACTGTCATTTCATCGAAACAAAGACCTCGTAAGCTTGTTTGCAGAGGCAGTGACGGTAAGGAGTACACCTTTGCATTGAAGGGGCACGAAGACATTCGACAGGATAACCTTGTCATGCAGTTATTTGGATTGGTTAACACCTTATTGGTGAACGATCCTGAATGTTTCAAGAGGCATCTTGATATTGAAAGATCTTCTGCTATTCCGTTGTCTCCAAAGGTGGGTCTCTTGGGTTGGTTCCCTCACAGTGATACCTTCCATGTACTTATCAAGGAGTATCGTGAATCGCGAAAGATCACATTGAACATTGAACACCGAATCATGTTGCAGATGGCGCCCGATTACGACAGCTTAACTTTGTTACAAAAGGTTGAAGTTTTTATGGGTGCTCTTGACAATACTAGGGGTCAAGATTTGTACAAAGTATTATGGTTGAAGTCCAAGTCTTCCGAGACCTGGTTGGATCGTCGTACCACCTATACCCGCTCGTTAGCGGTAATGTCCATGGTAGGTTACATACTTGGATTGGGAGATAGACATCCTTCGAACTTGATGCTTGACCGTATCACTGGTAAGGTTATCCATATTGATTTTGGTGACTGTTTCGAGGCGGCCATCTTGAGAGAAAAGTATCCCGAGAAGGTTCCTTTCAGACTTACAAGGATGCTTAACTATGCCATGGAAGTCAGTGGCATTGAAGGTTCATTCAGAATCACTTGTGAACATGTCATGCGTGTGTTGAGAGACAACAAGGAATCGCTTATGGCTATTTTGGAAGCGTTCGCGTATGATCCATTGATCAATTGGGGATTCGACTTCCCCACCAAAGCAATGGCCGAGGCCACTGGTATAGAAGTGCCACAAGTCAACGCCGCTGAGCTCCTTCGTCGTGGGCAAATTGACGAGGCTGAAGCCGCGAGACTCACGAAACAGAATGATGTTGAAATTCGTAACGCTCGGGCAGCGTTGGTGTTGAAGAGAATTACCGATAAGCTTACAGGAAATGATATCAAGCGGCTCCATGGCTTGGATGTGCCCACGCAAGTGGACAAGCTTATTCAGCTGGCCACAAGTGTCGAGAACTTGTGTCAGCATTACATTGGCTGGTGTTCGTTCTGGTAATTATACTATACAGTTTAAAAGTATGCATTTGATTTAGGCAATCTTCTTGGACACGCTGGTGAACCCGATTCCCTTCATAGCGCAGGTCATGAAGTCGGCTTCTTCCGGGTCGATATCGTTGTCGCCGTCTTTGAAGAAGGCCTCGGTGCCAACAATCGCCTTGATATCGCGCAAGACCCACACTAACGAAGAGTCTATTTGGCTCTTGTGGAGTTTGATACGGCCAATGTCTTCCTTGCCGATCGACATGTATGCTAAAACGAGCTGCAACTGACTCCTGGAGAAGCTTCCACTCACGCTGAGTTCCTCGAGCAACTGGTAGGCCACTTTTTCTCCCAACTCTTCAGGTAGCAGTCCAGCAGCACCCACACCTTCCGAGAACAATCTCCAGCCCTTTTTCAGCTCTGCCACCAACGTGACACCAAACCCAGGGGACTTGCCGGCCTGTTCTCCACGCCACGCGTCGGCCGTGATGTTCACCTCCACTCCTGTGGGCTTCAACACCTTGCGGGCGGCATCGACAATTCTGTTCACCACACTAGGAGAGACTCTAGTACAGTATGCAACACCTCTGATGGTGGATATTTTGGGCACTTCGAGGGCGTGGATGGTCAACGGCTGGGCGATCAACGAGTCACACACAAAGTGGACTTCACCGCCTCCAAGCGGCGGCGAACCTCTCTTGTTGATATGCAATGCGGCTTCACGGACGCCGAACTTCTCCATAACGGGAAGCATTCCCCACTTCAATGCATCGATGCCGGCATCGTGGGTGTCGTTTAATGCAGTGAGACCGCGGAAGACGATGGAAAACTTCTTCTTCGAGAAGGGAGCCAAGTACAACATGGCTTCGGCATAGTAGCCTATGGGTTTTGTTGCGGGACAATTGTGGGTCACCTGGCCACCGATGATGATTCCGGGCTTGTAGATCACGGTGGTACCCGTGTATGATATTTCGATGTGTGTGCCGTTGGTGACGGCTTCCAAGAGCCGGAGGAACGACACCTCATGGTCACGAAGACCGGGATTCATGTCATCGGAGCGGATTTTCACGATTTTTATGGGGCTCCCGGAAAGCGTCGAGAGCAAAAGACGCAAACGCAAATTTCGGTGGCCCTCGAGCGTCACGATCTTGGTTTTCACCGCAGAGGACATATTTGCAGCTGGTGCTGCTCGCTGCTCATCGCACAATTTTTGCGACTGGCGACCTGCAGACAGTGCGTTCCTGCACCCCCGCAGCGCGCACCGAACCATCAACTTTGCCAACCCGAGCGTCAGCAGGCCGTGATCATGCTGGACTCCGACGGATCGAAGAGGCCATCTGAGACACCAGACACGGCAGAATCCGACGCTAAGCGCCCCAGAATAGACTCGAAATCACCGGTAGACGTGGATGAAGAACTAAACGCCATATTGGGGGGTAATGGTATCTCCGAGTTGCAGGCTGCTTCCGGGCCCGCCAAACAGCAAGACATTATGGACATCGACTTTGACAATCTTCCTGCGGAATTGTTGCAGAAGGAAGAGCCGCTGAGTATCAGAGCTCCGATCGCACCAATCACTTCTGGCTCGCAAACTCCCCAGCCCATCAAGACAGAAAATACGCCACACATTCCGCAGACGCTGCAGATCCCTCGGCCCACAATCAAGCCAACCATAGCATCGGCACCACTTGTGTCGTCGTCGACAACCCCAGTGAACCGCATGAACCCGTTGGTTCAGCAAGCAAACAGCATACACGGGCTCAATACCTCGAGCATTGACAACCGCACCTCCGCCTCCCCGGCATTTGCTGGCCAGGCTGGCGGCTCCAACCAGGAACGATTCCACACCAATGACCCGTCCAAGTTGAACGACGCTTTGGCGGCAGCCGGTGTGGACATTGGCCGCGAAGAAGAGTTGCTTCAGCAGCAGCAGTACAACCGTGGACCCCGTGTCAACGTACAACCGTCATATCTCCAGCAGCGGCCCGCCCGGCCCATCCAGCGCACACCGTTCCTCAACTCGTACCATTTGGGCACGTTTATGCAGCGTGTGGCCCGGGAAAACGGAGTCTTGCAGAGCTTCATGAGCGATAGCGAGCTCTTGGAGCTCATGTCGGCCGCGTGCGAGCAGTGGATCAGCCACATAGCCACCCGGACCGTGTTGTTGTCGCGCCACCGGCGCCGCGGCATCCCGGCCCTTAAAAACAAAAAGGTACCAGCAAACCAGATCCCGCGGTCGGAGATCTCCAAAGAGCTCCGCAACTTGGCGCTCAAACAAAAAGAGCTCGAGGAAAGAAGAGTCAGCCGGCGCATTCTTCTCGGACTCGAAAACAAAGATGCCAACCTGGACAGTAATAAAGTGGGAGCAGAAGAGACGCTCCACAGGGCCGCAAACGAAACTGCGGCTATGATGACCTCAAATAAGAAAAAGTACTCGTGGATGAGCTCTGGAGCTAGCAATGGAGACGACAGCAAGGCTATGGAAAGAGAAAAGGATAAACAGAGCCACTTGTTGGCCCTCCGTGGTGACAATGGGCTCCGATTCCGCGACATCCGTACCGGAGACTCGGTCACCATGAAGGATCTACTTTCTGCCTTGGAAGATGAGCGCATGGGCGTCAACAAGGCCATTATGAAAGGATACGCCCGTCTTAAGGATTAATTGTATATTAGCTACATAGTGTAATACTGCACATGAACACTCATCCATCTTGTCGCGATGTATATCCTGCACGTTTTGGATCATAAATAAACACCACAACAACATGGAGTTCAGTCTAAGTACCAACTTCAACAACTTTGACGTTGATAAGTCGTACTCTGTAGACTTCCCTGACGTGGATTCGAAACTAGAATCGGTCACTGAAGTTTTGGCCGCCAATCCCGATAACGTAAACTTCAACTCGGAACTACTCGATGAACTCTTGGAACTTGTTCACGGTTACAAAACGTTGAGCGAGAGACACCAGAGGCAGGTGGTGTATTTGGTTGCGTCGTCTGCGAATACATTATCTCACCAAATAGCAGGATCCCTTCAAAATGGTGATTTTGTTGACGCCGCCGATAACTTCAAAGCCAGCCTTGAGAAGTATGGCTACCTTATCTACGTCCTCCTAGTATACTTGGGTAAGGAAGACCACAGTCGTGCGTTTGCTAGCAAACTGAAGCATGGCACCTCTGATGCTCATCGATTGTGGAAGGCCAATTGTGCACTTACAGAAGAGTTGTTGGAGTGCATTCATAACGTTTTGAAGGTCGACCTTACTCGCGTGTTCATTACAACTCCCGAACGCGACCGTTTCGTTGAGCTATTCACTCGGCCTATATTCCGTCTCATGGAGGCGGCAGAACGCATGAAAATCATCCCTCTTAAGCTTCTAATGTTTAGAGATCTTGCAGTGGCGGTCAAGTTTCATGGGCAGTCTCTCAATGTTCAAAGTGCAATTATCCAATGTCTCACTTACTACATACATCTTCCTCAGTATATGGCTGAGTTTCTCCATGTCCTTGACGAGCTGTATAGCCATAACGGCTTAACAGAAGAAGTTCTCCGTGAGATCTCCCAAATCGAATTCAATTCCAACGATAACAACGGCCCCAAGTCGATCTCTGAGTTTTTGATTAAACTCTCCGAATCAAGCCCCAGACTCATCCTCAAGCAAATGTCTTGCATAGCCCACCTCTTGGACAACTCTAATTATACCCTTAGATGTTCAGTGGTAGAGACATGCGGCAATATTGTGGTTGATACTGCTAAAAAGGGACTTAAGAACGATGACCAGACTGGCATGAACACTGAAGTTCATATCGATGGTCTTGTGGACCTTCTCCAAGAACGGTTTCTTGATCAAAATCCATATGTCAGAACTAAAGCCATCCAAGCTTTTGTGAAAATCTTCAATATCCCGTCACAATTCAATGAAAGACGTCAGACCATAATGGAACTTCTGGTCCGCTCCCTTGATGACCGTAGTACCTTGGTGAGAAGAAACGCAATTAAGCTCATGTCCAAGTTGGTTTTAACCCATCCTTTCGGTGCACTTCATGGTACACAGCTATCTCATAGCTTCTGGTTATCTCGGTTTGAGAATGCTGATGCTGAACTACGCACCATACTACAAGCTGAGAACCCACTTGCCAACTTGGGCGACAAGGATGATGCAGAAAATGAGAGCGACAATGACGATATATCAATGGACGGGGCAGACGAAGAAAACCAAGAAGATGATGATGTATCAGACAATGATGGTGATGGAGCGCAAGTTGAGGCTAATGATGGGGCCGAACTAGAAGATGATGGCGCGCAAAACTCGTTAATGCAAGATTCGAATGCTTTGATCAAAGCTAAACTTACCCTCAAATACTATCAGGATGCAATCGCCTTCATTGAAGCTATCCACGCAGGCGTGGATATTGTGTCCAGGTTACTCTATTCCAAGAACAGAAATGAGGTTCTCGAATCTATGGACTTTCTTGTGCTAGCTGATGCGTATGATATCCAGATTGCATCTGATGGGATCAGGAAAATGTTACATTTGGTGTGGATGAAAGGCTCTTCAGATGAGGGTAAATCTATCTCAGCCCATTTGATTGACTGTTACCAACAGCTATTCTTGTCACCCCGTGAAGGCTCTACAAGAGCGGAAGAAGCAGCATATATTGCAAAGAACTTGGTTAGTCTCACCCATACAGCATCAATTGCAGACTTGGCCTCCTTGGAAAAGTTGTTGTGTCTCATGTATGAGGGCAAGCTAATTCATCCTGATGTCATCCAAGTTTTATGGCAGATCTACAATTTCAAGGGAGAATCTAACGACTTTTCTCAGAAGCAGAGACGAGGTGCTGTCATTGTATTAGGCATGTTTGCCTTGGGTAATCCTCAAATAGCTGCCAATGGTTTGGACTCCTTGTTAGCCGTCGGATTGGGGGAGCTTGGTCGAACTGACTTGGTGCTTGCTCGTTATACGTGTATTGCGCTCCAAAGGTTGGTCGATCATTACGATACTGAGCCTAGAGTTGTCCGTATAAAGCGCGAGGACGAAATTGTCGAGAAACTACGTTCAGTTTTGCTTGCATTCAGCGATGATGGCGAATGGTTTAGTGTCGCTGAACAGGCAATTGGTGCAATTTTCACAATATCCGACAAGCCAGACGAAGTATGTTCTGATCTCTTAAAGGAAAAGACATTACAAGTGTTCGGTGACAACAATTCTGATCTGATTAATTCGTTGTCACAACTTTTGTTCGTGGTGGGGCATGTTGCCATCAAGACTATCGTCTATCTTGAGAAGTTGGAAGCTCAATTTAAGAAGCGGAAGCATGCTGTTGAGTCTGGAGCTGCCAAGGAAGCGGCAGACAAAGAAAACACAGAAGAAAATGAGCTTGAAATGATAGGCGGTACCTCGGAGGATGATTTTGCAGACGCTGTCCTCTACATTAAGGAAAAGGAACTACTCTACGGTGAGAATGCGCTCCTCGCAAAGTTTGGTAACTTGGTGCGTGAAGTCTGCTCAAAGAGTAAGAACTACCAGCATCAAGGTCTACAGAGATCAGCAACATTGTGTCTTGTGAAACTTATGTGCATCTCGTCTCGATACTGTGAGCAAAACTTGCCCTTATTGATCACAATTATGGAAAAGTCGCCTGACCCTATAATCCGCTGTAACTGCGTTTTAGGCTTGGGAGATATGGCGGTGTGCTTTAACAATCTCGTGGACGAAAACGCGGACTTCTTGTACCGCCGACTCAACGATGACAGTATTATGGTCCAGAGAACGTGTCTTATGACAGTCACCTTTTTGATTTTGGCTGGACAGGTGAAAGTCAAAGGACAGTTATCTTCAATGGCCAAATGCTTGGAGAACCCTGACCAGGGTATCAGTGACATGTGTCGTTTGTTCTTCAGCGAGCTTGCTACGAAAGATAATGCCATCTACAATGGTTTCATTGATATTTTTAGCGGTCTCTCGAATGACGAAACGTTATCGAAAGATTCCATGAAGAGAGTGGTCAAGTTCCTTATTGGGTTCATTGAGAAGGAGAGACAACAGAAGCAGCTCGCGGAGAAGCTACTTGTGCGGTTGTCGAAGTGCCTGAATGAGCTGCAGTGGAATGATGTTGCATTTGTTCTCACCACGATTCCCTACAAGAGTGAAGCCATAACTCAGGCGCTCGAAGGAGGCTACAAGATTGTTCTGGCTCGGCAGTAATGACGAAGTGGATCATTCCATATGGGACCAGTTCACAGCACTATAATATTTCCCGAAAGCTTCATGTTCCACCTGGGACATTTATGCAAGACATTGATCTCACCCCACGTTTTTATAGATTGTTCTAAGAGCCCACTAAGAATTGAAAGCAAGCTTCTGCATAATCGCATACCCACCTATTATCAATAACACCGCTGTATTTGTCTTCATCGATGCTCCATCGATCACCATTCTTCAAGAAATTTGTTCTTGGCCTCTCTTTCTGGCCGTTGGTCCTGCTCCAGAGCGCAGAGCGTGCGGCTATTTTCAATACGCGGAGAAATTTGTTGTAACCACAACCTGACTCCAACATGGGTCTCCAGGAAATAATACGCCAGACACTGGAAACAGTCGGACTCGAGGAGGCCAATTTCAAGGTCCTCTTGTGTTCGTTGCTATCGTTCCCCTTTAGTTTCATCTTCAAACGTTTGCCAGATCATCAATACACGCTTAAGAACGTTTACATCATTGGCGTGTCTTGCTTCTACATCTTTGGTATATTGGAGCTCTACTCCGGTCTTCGAACCTTGTTGATATCTTCAATTGGCTGTTATTTTATCACACGATACTTGCGTACACCAAGTATGCCATGGGTGAACTTTGTATTCTTGATGGGCCACTTGGCACGCAATCATCTTCAGGCGCAGTTTTTTGCTACATATGATCCCACCCAGATTGACATCTTGGGCGCCCAAATGGTGCTTGTCATGAAACTTTCTGCGTTTGGCTGGAATGTTTACGACGGGAAGGCTCCCAAAGCCACCTTGACCGAGTTTGGTCGACTGCAAGCAGTGAAGCAACATCCAAATTTGCTTCCGTATTTCGGATTCGTCTTTTTCTACGCGTCACTCCTCACGGGACCCTCTTTCCATTACAATGACTATGACAGGTTCATCAAGTCCACTGTATTTGACGACGTCCCAGAGTCCAAACGTCCTGGGAGAAAGCGGAAACGGAGGATTCCTCGCAGCGGTATCCCTGCGCTTTTCAAAGCTTTGCTGGGGTTTGCGTGGGCATTTCTCTTTGTCGTGTCGCCAAAATATGTCTCGGTGGATTATCTCTTATCTGGTGATCTTGTCAAGGAACATGGTTTCCTTTATCGGGCCGTGTACCTCTGGGTTCTTGGATTCTCCTACCGCCTCAAATATTACACGATATGGCTGATTGCCGAAGCTGCTTGTATCTTGTGTGGAATTGGCTACAACGGGTACGACAGTGCTACAGACAAGTTTAGATGGAACCGGGTTCAGAACATTGATCCGTTGGCATTCGAGACAGGACAGAATGTCCATGCTTGCTTGGAATCATGGAATATGAACACCAACAAGTGGCTCAAGCACTATGTCTATTCGCGAGTTGCTCGGAAGGGGAAAAAGCCCGGCTTCAAGAGCACCGTGTTCACCTTCGTCACGAGTGCCTTTTGGCACGGAACCAGACCAGGCTACTATTTGACGTTTGTAATGGGTGCGTTTTCGCAAACCATCGGCAAGATCTATCGTCGCAACTTGCGTCCTATGTTTGTTGAGTTGGACGGCAAGACGCCAAGAAGCGGGAAGTGGGCCTACGACGTTGTCTGCTACCTCGTGACCCAGCTTACTTTTGGGTTTATCTGCCAGCCGTTCGTGATTCTTGACATGAAGAGCTCGCTCTACTGTTGGAGCACCGTACACTTTTTCGTTCCCGTTGGAATCGCCATCACCTTGCTAGCCTTCAATGGGCCTTATGGCAAGCAAGTCAAAGCATGGTGCCGCAAGTACCACCCCAAGCCTGCGGAAGTGGTTCCCAAGGACAAGCTCACCAAAGAGGAAAGCAAACGGGTATCCGATGCCATGGAGGTGTTACTCGAAAAGAACGAAGCAGCATACGCAGAGGCACCAAGTTTGGGTCTTCCTTCCATTGAGGTACTCCTGAACGTCGACAGGCACGAGATCGACGAGGACTTGAAGGAGTTTGGCCAGGCATGGAAGTCTTTCCGCGCCCGCAGAGGGTCGGTTGGTGAGGATGACTTTGAAGGTTTACGAGACGCCTACAACAACTTTACGTCAGAGATTAACGAGATATTCAGCACCAAGAAGGCGGAGATCCAAGCCTCGGTCGAGGATGTGAAGAAGCAACAGTAATATTATATAATGCACTAATACAATCGTACCGCCGCATGCATGCGACATTACATTTCGAACCCGCAGCAATAAAGTTTCATAAGTCAGGCCGACGTCCACTGGAACACCATGTATCGGAGAACGGCCTTTCAGCCTGTGAATCGTTTCACACAAGCGTTTGTGAGATATAACTCGACCAAGAATGGAACAGGCGTGGTATTCATGAATATGGGTGGTCCATCCAAGGTGAAAGAAACCTACGACTTCCTCTTGCGGTTGTTTTCGGATGGCGACTTGATACCGTTTGGCATTTTCCAGAACCCATTGGCCAAGTTCATTGCCAAACGTAGAACCCCCTCGATCGAGAAGAACTACCAGGATATCGGAGGTGGTTCGCCCATCAGATACTGGTCTGAGTATCAGTGCAAGAAGGTGTGTGAGATCTTGGACGAAAAACGGCCGCAGTCTGCTCCCCACAAACCGTACGTGGCCTTCCGCTATGCCAACCCGTTGACAGAGGAGACGCTACAGAAGATGTTGGACGATGGCGTTACCCGTGCTGTTGCCTTTTCTCAGTACCCGCAGTTCTCGTACTCCACCACCGGCTCGTCGATAAACGAGTTGTACAGAAAGACATTGGAGCTTGACCCCGAGAGAAAGATCAAGTGGAGTGTCATTGACAGATGGCCCAAGCAGGCTGGCATGGTGAAAGCATTCTCGCAGCACATCACCGACAAGCTCAACCAGTTCCCGGAGGAGGACAGGTCCAAGATCTTGGTCTTGTTCTCGGCGCACTCTTTGCCAATGGAAATTGTAAATAGAGGAGACTCGTATCCCGCTGAAGTCGCCGCCACGGTGTATGCCATCATGGAAAAGTTGCTGTTCAGCAACCCATACAGACTTGTTTGGCAATCCCAGGTTGGACCCAGACCGTGGTTGGGTGGACAGACAGCGAAGATCGTGGGGTCTTTGGAAAAGAGAGATGACGTCAAGGGCATTGTGTTGGTTCCAGTGGCCTTTACTTCGGACCACATCGAAACATTGCATGAGCTCGACATCGAGTTGATTGAAGACTGCAAGAACCCTGAAAAGGTCAAAAGAGCCGAGTCCTTGAACGGCAACGAAGACTTTATCCGTGGCTTAGCGGACTTGGTCAGTGAGCACTTGGAAAAGGACGAACCCTACACCTCCCAGTTGGAGTTGGACTGTATTTTGGGTGGCCAAACAGCTACAGGGACCTTCAAGCATCCCGACGAATTGTTTCGTCCAAAGTAAATGCTAGATATATATATATGAGACAACTAGTCTGAATCAAATATTTTTATGACACAAGCTAGTCTGAATCTTCTTCTGAATCAAACAAGTCGAGACTCAAAGGTGCTGCTGTGGTCTCGTTTTCGTTACTGTTAAACCCTTGTACCATGTCCTCCACAGCCTCCGTATCAACTTCCGCCTTTGCCGATTCCACTTCTGAGTTTTCTTCGGTCCCCAACTCTTGTTTGATGAGCTCCTCCGGTTTGAGCGAGCTTAGGGCGAGCATGCCTCTCCGAAGAGAATCTTCTGCCGGCCATATAAAATTATTAGGGTGTATCTGGAACTGGGCATTGCCCACCATTGGTGGCGCACGAGTAAACTTGGAGAGCTTCATCGCGTACTTGAGTGCCTCTTTCACGTCTATCTCCTTGTTCTTGTTGACTTCTCCCTTCAGCGACAACCGGGGCATCGTACGAAGTTCTGCTCGGCACGAGATCAACTCCCTGAGCATGTGCTTGGCCTTGGTGTCTAGTTCGAGATTCTGCTGCTCCAATTGAGTGATCTGCTTGCCTAGTTCCTGGTGAGTCTTCAAGCTTTCGAGTTCCCGCTTGAGCGTATCGTTCAAGCGAACGAGCTCCAGCATCGAGTCGGTCAACTGCTCGCCTTTGAAAGATAATATGTTGGTTGTGAAGTCGTCGAGTTGCTTTTCAAACTCTGCCAATGTGGAAACGATAGGAACGTTTTGGAACTCGGGAGTTTCGCTTCTAGACTCCTGGTTTGTTGGAGTGATGGTGACATTTCGGTTCGGGTTGAGCATGGACGAGACATAAGACGGGGAGGTTGGTCTCGATGTGGTATTTAGCTGGTTTAGTCGCTGCGATGAGCCCACTCTAGAGACGGGTACTGATAAAAATGCATCATTTTTTTTCCGTGGAAGCATATGTAAATTGTGTTTGTTTCGATTTTCGTTTCTCAAATGAATCGGAATGTGTTCCGAGACGAAGACAGTGAGGATAGTGATGGTGCAGGTGAGCAGGTGCACAGTAGGAAATTGAAAGCTGGTCAATTCCGCCGTCTAAAGACCATAGCGTCTCCGGAATCCGACGAAGAGATGGATTATATGGACTTTTCGTTGGATGCAAACGAGCCCGATTTGGGGAAACATGGAAGCAACCAAACCGGTCACCAAACAGGACACAATGGTCTTGACAGAAGCCTTTTCGAAAGCAACAAAGATTCTATTGGCTTAAAGATAATGCAGAGAATGGGCTATAATACAGGTACGTCGCTAGGAGTGAATGAAGATGGCCGTTTAGAACCTATACCTGTTGCACTCAGACTGGACAGAAGTGGCATTGGCGCTGAGACTGCTGAAGTGGCCGAAGAGAGAGATACCTATGCTTCTTACACCTTGATGAAAAGCTCCAAATACAAGACTCAGCATCAAGCTGACTTGCTAGAGGCATTGCAAAAGGTAGCTTTCGAACTCAGTGGTGATGCCGAGGAGTACCATCTGCAACGGCTTGATATTGATGGCGTGAATCCACTTTTCAAAGGTTACGTTGAAAGACTAGCCATGTCTACACCGGTCGCTGACGAACGAGAAAGTTCTGAAACCATGATAAGAGCGTTAGTTGACTATTTGCGTGAGGACTTCCATTACTGTTACTTTTGTGGTTGTACATATACCGATGCTGAAATGAACCTGGTGTGCCCAGGTCCATATGAGGAAGATCACACATAGATCACGATTGTGCATTCTTCAATATCTCGGCGTACATTTTCTTTCTCGAGAGATAGTGCTCGTTGATAGCGCTGACCGGTTGTGGTTCACTTTCCTCGATCACCAATGAAGATGAATCTCCACCCGTGTATAATACATGGGGCTGCAGCGAGCGGCCATACTTTTCCGGGAGTTTTTCAGGTGGATGAAACTGGGATGTTGCAGGTGCAATAGTAAGTTTGGACGATTCTGGGGCTGCAACGTCCCCATGGCCCCATGATACCCGGAGACGACAGTCATTAATCGTTTGGCCATACATGAAGAGAATGGCGGTCTCGGCGTCCTGGCGGAAGTGGTATTTTATGTAGCCAGTGTCAAATTCTGACGATAATGTACAATAGATCATGTCGCCGAAGGCGGAGAAGTGCAAGAAGAGTTCTGACTCGGTCACTTTGCTGGACAAGCCGTGCACAACGATGGTATTATTTGTGGGATCAGAAAACCTAGCATTCTGAGGAAGCACCACCTCCTCTTCGACAGGTGCCGTTGCTGTATCTGCTGGTCCGACGTGTGCTGCAGTGTTGAGTGGTTGGGGCTTCGAGGACCCAGCAGCCATGCCGACTCGGATAGCACGACTACCAACCACCATGCCATTAGCGTCGGCTAAGGCTCTTGCCTGTGTTGCTGAGTCATAAAAACGGACAAATCCAAAACCCTTGGATGCTCGCGTTGAGCTGTCGGTCATGATCTTGACCTGCTTCACGAGGTCGGGGAACAAGGAATTGAAGGCATCGTAAAGCATGGGTTCGGATACGTCCATGGCTAAATCACCTACAAAGATGGAAAAGTCGTTAGCTTGCTTCTGTCCTCTCTGCGTCTCTGTAGCGGCGTTCTTTCCACGGGACGCTACATTGAGCTTGAAATACTTGGCCGAGTTTGGGATTGGAGAACCGTTGTAAGTGAGCGCAGCTTGCACTGCCTCAGCATTGGCAAAGGTAACAAAGCAGTAGCCTCCTCCTGGTTCTCGTCCATCCTTCATGATCTTGATGGACACCGGTCTCTGTCCCATTTGGGTCCAGATATCGCCGATAGCCCGTTCGTTCCAACGAGGGTCCAAATCGCCCATCCATACCTGGTGTTCGTTTCTAGGTTTCTGTCTGTCTTGTGGGTACTGGCTGTGCTGGCCCTGCTGGCTGGAATAATTGGAGTAGTTTTGACTGGAGTAGTTCTGGTTGAAGTTCAGCTGCGAGCTTCGGTTCTCGTATGGCCGTCGCAGGTACCCGCTGGCATTATTGGCAGGTCTAGTCTGGTACAGCAGTCGCTGGTAGCCTCCAGAGCGATTTCCACGGCCTCTCGGGACATATGACATGGATCTGTCAATAGGTGTTTTGTAGGGGAACTGGGTAGGCGATGGAGTTTCCTGCAGGTTGCATCCAGTGGAGGACGTTCGCGAGTCCAATCACAGCGAGTTTTTCTTTCATTACAGTCACACGGTACACCATGATTAGAAACGTTCGTGTTGTTGCCAGACGGTTCCAGTCCAGTGGATCGTTCAAGAACTCTTACAACTTCAGCACCAACCCTCCCCCAGTGCACGAATACTGGAACTTGAGAAACAGCAGTGTACTCTTGGCGTTTGTGCCAGTTTATTTTGCAGTCGGATACATTGCCAAGGGCACCGGCCTGGAATTGAGCGGTGCTGAGGGTATAAAAGCTGCTGCCGACAGCGAGTTTGTCAAGGGCTTGGGATTTGGTGAAGCACAGAGAAAGTAAGCTGGAGGAGAAGACCTACGTTGACATGTGGTCTATTGCACTGTGTGCATTAGGGAGTCCGTGACAGTGCTGCGGCATAGCATAGAGCGTGTGCAACGCATGCGTGAGCAACAAGCAACAAAACAGTAAAAATAAATACATGACGGATAACAACGAGAGCGTGAAGCGTAAGACAGTAGAGAACCGGAGGTGCAAAACATAAAAAAAGCCCCCAAATCAAAGCACCCCAAATCAAAGCACCCCAAATCAAAGCAGTGCAAGACAGCCAAAAGCGCTGTGTGACAACAATCACATAACTCTTCTCTCCGTCGCCCCATCTCCCACCCCACCTCTCTTCCCCATCTACCCAGGCCATGCTTGGTCCTGCACGCGATGGTGACAAATTTCCGCACTTCATTGGCCAACCAATCATCCTCCAAACATGTTGCCTGCCTTCAAGAAGTCAGCGGCCTTGTCGTTTCGTGGAGCTGCTCCTAGACTTGCACGGTCCTTGACCACCCTCAAAACCATAACAGACCACTCGACCGGCAGAGTCATCACCTTGAGCGACCCTGAACGGCCCGAGCTCGCAGACTACCCTAACCCAAAACCCACGTTTGCCCAGTTCAAAGACCCCTATGCTAAATACGACGACCAGCAGAACAGGAGAAACCACAACGACCCCGTCAACATCGACGACGACTTGTACGACATGTGGTCTCCCGACGTGTTCAACCACACCAGCGACTCCACCGCGTTGAAGCACAACGCCATCTTCTTCTCGCTCGTTTTCGGCTTTGGTGCGGCCATATGGTACTTTGAGTTGAACCCGGCCAAGCCTGCCATGCCCCGCTCATACCCATACGGCGGATTGGCCACCACGTTGGGTGCCGGCAGCGTGGAGGAAGAGCGTTTCTACAGAGTGAAACCAGACACCACCGCCGAACAGGAGTTGGGCTTTTTGCCAGCGGACAACACCATTGCCGAGCAGAGGGACGCGTACGTCAAGGAAAACTCCGACTTTATCTCAGCATAGCGTCCTAGTACACACATTCAGTCACCACTTGTAGCCTTCTTGTCTTCTCGGTATACCACATCCACACACCAGCTCTCTTGTATAGCGTTTGCGCGCCGCGGGTCTCAAAGCCGTTTCCTCCAGCATCTGTTGCCTCCGTCTTGCATTTCGCTGTACTGCCTGCCATCGTGAATTTCCACCTGCGTGACTGTTGGTGTTGACTAGTGGCTGATGGTATCCGTGGCTACGAAGCGGCTGCGTTCCCAGGCCCGCACAGCGTCCCAGAATGCTGCTCGACTAATATCTTCCACCAGCGAATCGTCCAAATCCGCCTCTCTGGCAAAGGCAAACGGGCACAAAAAACGCCGGGTGGCCTCGCAGGACGCCAAGGAAGAACGGCTCGCGGAAATAAGTGCTGATATCAGCCTCGCCGTCAACGAATTGTTCCAGTTGAAGGAGTATACTTCCATCGCGTACTGGAACCCGGCTGATTTCTCCCACACCAGCAACGCTCTCACCCCACAGCTCTACGACGACTTTGTGAAGAACCCAGATTTCCAGCTCAAGTGGCCCAGCAGCATCCCGCCCCCCGATTTGGACAGCATACCCTTGCGCCAGCAAAAACGAGCCTTGGCCGAATATGAAGAAAAGTTGTACGAAAAGTTTCCCTTCAAGGAAAAGGTTGAACAGCGGGCCAAGGACCTCGAGGTGGAGTACTTGAACCTGATCGAAGTGGCTCCCGCCCCCGCCAGGGAAACCAAACACGAAGTGAAGCAGAAACCCAAAAAGAAACAAGTCAAGCGAGAACAGCCAGCGGCCGATTCTGTTTCACCCGCGGCGTCTCCTTTCGCCTCAGACTGGGACGAGTTAAGCATGCCCAGTGACACAGAGTACGACACCCACTACAAGGTCAACAAAGTGAAGTATACCATTCCTCCGCCTTTAATCACCCATCCCTCCCATATACCCACCTGGAGACCTGCGGTGTCGCTGAATGAGCTTTCCGACCAAAAAGAGCATGTAATCGAAAAATACTCGCCTGCCCCGATTCAGGTGGTAGCCACCCCAGAAGACGCCCTAGGTGCCCCGCAGGTGGCCTCCAAGCTTCACAACTTTTTGGCGTCGAAATTCAAAGCAGCCATCATCGACGAAAACACAACCCCAGACTACAATAATACACCCGAGGAATATGAGGTGACGATGCAAGAACAGCAGCAGCTCTTGGCTAAATTGCGCCACAAAATCTATGTGGAAAAGCGCCTTGAGTTGAACGGCGACAAGATCGAACCTAGAAAGACAGTATTGAAGCAGTCAACCACAAAAACCATAGACCCATTTAGAGCACACGGCGTTGTTGCCCCTAAGGTACAGGGGTTAGAAAACAATGCGACACACCTTGACTACTTGGTTAGTCAGGGCATGGCGTACGCCAGATTACACCAGCATGTCAGGAAACAGCGCCAGAATAGAGCTAGAAGAGTAGCGCAGTTGATCGAACAGCATTTCAAAAAGAAGAGTGGTGAGAAGGAGCGTTTGCAGCGTGAACAAGAACAAAACTTGAAGAAGTTGAGCCGTATTGCTATCCAGGCCGTTAAAAAGAGATGGACCCAAGCTCATAAAGTATACCGCTATCTTCAAGAAGAGAAAGAGGAGGAATTGAAGAAAATTCAGGGCCGCCAGCACTTGAGCGAGATGTTGGAGCACTCGACACAATTGCTCGAAGCACAATTAAACAGAACCCAAGAAAGTGTCGAACCGCAATCCGAAGAATCTGTATCTGATTCTTCTTCCTCTGATATGGACCACCGCATGAGTTCCAGTTCTGACTCAGAAGAAGTTCTGGATGGTGAGGATGAGCTTGACATGAATCTCACAGTGGAGCAGTTGCGAGAAAAATACTCCAAGATAGAGCTGTCTGTGAATCCGTCATCAATCGAAAATCTGCCACAAGTAGATTCAGATGATGAAGATGATGATAAACATTATGATGTTGATCAAGGTTTAGCAGCCTTGTACGGCGGGAAATTGAACAATGGCGTCAAGAAAGAGGAGAGCGAAGAATATACCGAAGAGCAGAAAGACCTCATTGAAAAAATGAAGTCTGAATCTGTTGATCCGGCGTTAGAATCTGACGAAACAGATGACTCGGAATCTGATCTGGATATGTCTGATCTGCTGTCTGCCGAGTCTACATCATCCGAAGCTAACGAGTCAACCAAAGCCTCAGGGCCAGGATTGGCGGCTTTGTTTGGTAACACGGAGGAAAATGCTTCTGATGATGATAGTGATGTCGAACCTGATGAAGAGTCAGAAAGCGACGTCGATATGTCAGACAGTGAAAAGGAGAGTCTGGTTACCACAGGCAAGAAAGATAAGCAAGAGGAGCTCAAAGAAATTAAGAAAGATGAGGGAGATATCGAGGAAGTCAACGGCGCTAAAGTGCGAGACGTCCCGATTCCATCATTGTTAAGAGGAAATTTGCGGCCATACCAGAAGCAGGGCTTAAACTGGCTCGCAAGTTTGTACAACAATAATACCAATGGTATTTTGGCAGACGAAATGGGACTTGGTAAAACCATTCAAACTATTGCATTACTTTCATATTTGGCTTGCGAGCACCATATTTGGGGGCCCCATTTGATTGTTGTGCCAACTTCTGTTATGCTCAATTGGGAGATGGAATTCAAGAAGTTTGCCCCTGGCTTCAAGGTATTAACTTATTATGGCACGCCACAAGAACGTGCAAGAAAAAGAAAGGGCTGGAATAAACCTGATACCTTTCATGTCTGCATTACTTCGTATCAATTGGTTGTTCATGACCACCTGTCCTTCAAGAGAAGAAAGTGGAGGTATATGATTCTTGATGAAGCTCATAATATCAAAAATTTCAGATCGACTCGTTGGAAGGCGCTACTCAATTTCAACACTGAGAACCGTTTGTTACTTACTGGTACCCCATTGCAAAACAACTTGATTGAATTGTGGTCCTTGTTGTATTTTCTTATGCCGTCGTCAAAGGTGGACCAAGCAATGCCTGATGGTTTCTCAAATTTGGAAGATTTCCAAACATGGTTTGGTAAACCCGTCGACAAAATTATGGAACAGACAGCCCTGGCAAGTGGTGACATTATGGATGATAATGTCACTCTGAAAATGGATACCGAAACTAGGAATACTGTTGCAAGATTGCATCAAGTTTTGCGGCCCTATTTGCTTCGGCGTTTAAAGAAGGACGTTGAGAAGCAGATGCCAGGAAAATATGAACATATCGTTTATTGTCGATTGTCTAACCGTCAACGATACCTATATGACGATTTTATGTCTCGAGCAAAGACCAAGGAAACGTTAGCTTCTGGAAATTTTTTGTCGATCATCAACTGTTTGATGCAATTGAGGAAAGTGTGCAATCATCCTGATCTTTTTGAAGTTCGTCCTATTGTTACGTCATTTGCTCAGCCAAAGTCTGTGGTCACCTTATGCCTGACAGAGGTAGAGACTGTGCGTCGCAGTTTAAAAGATGATTCTTTCAAAGGAAAAGTCTGTCTCGACGTTCTAAACTTGAATCTCACTCAAATGGACGACTTGGACCTTGTTGCGTCTCAAACAGCTCACAGGCTTCGTTCAAAAGCAATAATTGACGAACAGATCAAGAAGATTGAAAATTTGATTCAGGGTGCTGAACAATACAAAAAGGCCAACCTTGATAACTACTTGGAGTACTACAAGTACATAAAGGTAAGTGAGCAAATTGAGGTCCTTGAACGCTTAAAACAGGCGCAATATTTAAACGAGTTCAGATGCAGCCAGTTTCCACTTTATGGACGTACTTTATTGGCCAAGTTGCGGTCTATCACTGACTTCAAAACTATTCATAGTGATGCCTACAATGACATTGTCTACACACTTGACAGACGTTCTCAAGAAATGGGAGAGGTTATTGATAAATACTCAGTAATCACGCCTAAGGTTGTGGCCGTGGATATGAAGGAGCAAATGATTCCGATTTCTACTCGAACACACATGCAGCTGGCGGCGCTTGATGGTACAGTTGCTAATCCATTCCATCAATCACAAGTGAAACTTTCTATTGCTTTTCCAGATAAGTCGCTTTTGCAGTTTGACTGTGGTAAATTACAGAAATTAGCGCAGTTATTGCAAAAATTGACGTCAGAGGGCCACAGAGCATTGATTTTTACGCAAATGACCAAGGTTTTAGATATCTTGGAACAGTTTTTGAACATTCATGGTTATCGTTACATGCGCCTTGATGGTGCCACCAAAATTGAAGAGAGACAAGTTTTGACAGAGACTTTTAACCGTGATCCCAAGGTGCCGGTCTTCATTCTTTCCACCAGAAGTGGTGGATTGGGTATCAACTTGACTGGTGCTGATACTGTGATCTTTTATGACTCTGACTGGAATCCTGCCATGGATAAGCAATGTCAGGATAGATGTCACAGAATCGGTCAAATGCGAGACGTGCATATTTACCGTTTCGTGTCTGAGTACACCATTGAGTCAAACATCTTGAAGAAAGCGAATCAGAAGAGGCATCTTGACAACGTGGTTATCCAAGAAGGAGAATTCACGACTGACTACTTTGGAAAGTTCTCTGTTCGAGATCTTGTTGCTGACACTTCCATTGCAGTTGATGTGCCCGATAAGCCAATAGACGAGAGTAATGGTAAGATGGAAAAATTAATGGCCCAAGCAGAGGATGAGGCGGACAGAGTGGCGGCAAATGCGGCTATGAGAGAGGTGGCCATCGACGATGAAGACTTCGACGAAGAAAATAAGAATAACGGCACTGCATCAGCCAACGGACCAGTGCGTGATAAATTGTCGTCCACTATGAACGATATCGATTCGGGTCAGAAGACTCGAAGGACAGAAGACGAAGACTTTGATGAAGGAATCGGCCATATCGACGAGTATATGCTCCGGTTCATCGCCGACGGGTACTACGATTGACCACCGACGTACTGTATATATTGTACAATACCTTATCATTACTGCATGTAGCACATCTTAACACCCGCCGCCTATCCTCAACTACAATTCAACCACCAGGAGTCCAACGCAATAATGTCCTCAGGTATCCAAGCATTGCTTAAAACAGAGAAGGATGCAGCCGAGATCGTCAGTGAGGCTCGCAAGTACAGAACCAACCGTTTGAAGTCTGCCAGAACCGATGCTCAGAAGGAAATTGACGAGTACAAGAAACAAAAGGAGGAGGAGTTGAAGAAATACGAATCCGAACACGCTGGATTGAACGAGTCTCTTGAAAAGGACGCGGACAAGCAGGTTGAGGAGGAACTCAAGGCTATAAGGGCTCAATTCAAGGACAAGAAGGATGCCGTTGTGAAGCTTCTTATCGATGCCGTGAACAACCCAACCCTTGAATTGCATGCGAATGCTTCCAAGTAATTCGATTTGAATTAGCTCTCGTGGTGTTTAGTCAATAGAGATATTAAATGCTATGTATATTCTGCTAGTTTCCACTTTTCGCCAACTCTTTGAACGCACTGACCACTTTCCACAATCTGTTATCGTAACCAGCTCCGTTGAGATTCTTGACGAAATTCCACGCCTTTTTGTCGTCCTTGATTGGGTAGTCGATAGGAGGGGGGATGGCGGTAGCCACTCCCAAGAACCTCCATATAGGCTTGTCCATTACAACCGACTTGGCAACACACAATCCCGTCAATCCTTCCTCGCCGCCAAATTTGCCGAATCCCGACTTTTTGATACCTCCAAATGGTAACTGGGCCACATAGAAGGTTGCAAAGTCATTGATGGCAACATTTCCACTTTGTAGTCTGTTTGCAATCTCATTGCATTCGGAGTAGTGTTTCCCAAAAACAGAGTTTCCAAGTCCGTACTCGCTAGAGTTGGAAAGGCTCACAGCTTCGTCTGCGTCCTCCGCTCTAATCAAGGTGAGAACAGGACCGAAAACCTCCTCGTTGAATATCCTCATATCTTTGGTGACATCCACTAAAAGCGTTGGCTCGAAATAATTGCCTTGTGGATAGTTGGGGTGCTGGTACTGGGAGCCTCCGGTGATCAATCGTGCGCCCTTGTTGACAGCGTCGACTATGAGCTCTTTCAATTCTTCGAAGCGGTTGTCCGATATCATGGCACCCATGTCAATCTCGTCCAACTGGTCAATGTCGGAACCAACCCTCAAATCTTTGACTCTGGAGCTCAAGATGTCCACAAGCGTGTCGTAGGCTTTGGGCAATGCTATCACTCGTTCGATACCAATACAGTTTTGACCAGCGCTCTGAAATGTGCCTCTCATGATGATTGACGACAATGCCTTGAGGTCCTTTGTATTGTCCAACACAATCACTGAATCCTTTCCACCAAGTTCTATAACGCAAGGCGTAAGTTCCTTCGATGCACTCTCTAACACTTTATGGGCAACTGGCTTAGAACCAATAAATGTAATATGCGACAAGCCTGGGTGAGATGTGAAGTAGTCGGCATCTTCTGGAAAGCAGCATACCAACTGCACCAAGTTTTCATCAATATCAAGCTGGGTAAGCATCTTGCGCACCAACTGAACAAACCAGGTGGAAGACCACACAACCTGCTCGCTGCACTTGATTACAATTGCATTTCCTGTGAAAAGCGATGCAATTAATGGGCCCATGAGATTGTGGAATGGGTAGTTCCAAGAAACGATCGCCGA
Source organism: Meyerozyma smithsonii (assembly GCA_030570235.1). Classification (NCBI taxonomy): domain Eukaryota; kingdom Fungi; phylum Ascomycota; class Pichiomycetes; order Serinales; family Debaryomycetaceae; genus Meyerozyma; species Meyerozyma smithsonii. The sequence continues at coordinate 633,175 of JAJLVE010000003.1, read as the reverse complement.
CACTACTCCGAGCGGTTCGTATCTCACTTCACCATTCTTCAACATTCCAATCAAAAGATTTGAAGGGCCAGGTCTCTGAGATGGACGTAATGCTTTTTCTCCATTGGATATGATCCAGCTGAGCTTCTCCAAGGTCACCATCATCTCTCCCATCAGGGCATCCAACTTCGTCTTTCCACTGTCTCTGCAAGCCACTCGTGCTATATCCTCCTGGTGGTCAATTATGTACCTGCTGAGTGTACGAAGTACCTTTCTCCTGGTGGTGAAGGATGAGTTCTTCCAGGATTGTTGTGCCTTACTAGCAAGAGCAATCTTCTCATCCAATTCTTGTCGTGACGTGGTTTCGAATGTGCCCAAAGATTGGCCAGTGGCAGGACAGAAACTTTGGATCTTGCTGGGTTCGTCAGCGACTCTTAATGATTTCTTGCCAGAGTACAATCTCTTTCCTTTCCAATGCGGTTTAGCCTCATCCGGAATTTCCATCTGGATCTTCAACGGCGCCTCGATCTTGTTGTAGCGATTTGGACTCTTAGAGATATATCTCGCATAGACATAGTAAAGTGTGGGTGCTATTACCCCTATGAAGAAGGTTGTTGATATGTGGTAGTGCCATTGCCACTCCTCAAACTCAATTGCAATCATTAGGTTTGATGTTGGAGTAAATGAAATGTTTGTTGAGACCAAGACTGCACCAAGTTTTGCGGAGTCGGATTAGTGCCGGGCGGTAAATGTATAAATGTATAAATGTAAAATGCTAGTCTATATCACTAAGAACTTCCTCTATATTCAACTGGGATAGCAAGTGCTCTGGAAGATTGCTCACGTAGTTCTCCAAGTAATCAACGACTTGCGATTCTTCAGGTGCTTGTGGAGGGAATAAGTCGTACTCAAACGTCTCTCTCTCCCACACTTCTGCGGGTATTTTGGACATCAAGGAACCCTCGCCAGAAAGAATGGAAAACCGCAAGAGGTTTGTCGATATATCCTTCTTGGCTGCATGCAGCCGTGTCCACGACGAAAAAAAGCCTCGAGATTCTGGCTTATGTTCTTGCCACAACGCCGTCAATTCTGTTCGTAAGAACTCGATGCTCTTGCTGTCGTTCCATAAAATCTTGCTCCGAATCAAGTACGTTTGTGCTTCAAGAATATCCCGGTCCGTTGCATCAATATCACTCTCTTTCACTCCAACACCACTCACCTGAACTTGCTCTGCAAGCTTGTAGGCTGTGTATCTGTGACGAATGAATGCTTCTTTGAGCTGGCTCTTCGCCTTGTCAGTGTTTCCAAGACGCAAGAGAGCCAACGCTGTTGAAAATGTAATACCCGAAGTGTTCCAGTTGTCGTAACAAGTGACTAGGTAAGAACTAGCAAAATCAATCAAGAACTCGAATTCTTCACTGAGGATGGCATAAAAATCGATGTAGTAGCGTACTCCAACGGGGTCATCGGCAGGGCTCAAGCCCAACAAGAACTTGCAGAAATTCAAAGCAGTTAGGAAAAGATTTCTCTCGCCCAATGCCACAATGTATCTGAACAAGCACAAATAGAATTGCCTATTGGCAAAACGCTCGTATGGGAGTCTTATCAACTCCGACTTGCCTTCCAAGAGTAGCTGGTGCAACTTGGGGTGCAATGCTCTGTCGAAAACAAAGAGACTTCTTTCAACGAGTGCATTACTAGTGGATTTGTCACCACCTTGCCTTAGTAATATCATGGCCACTTGAAGCAATGTCTCCACATGATATGGGTATTTCTGCATTTGTTGGATTAAGGCATCATGGTCGGACATAACCTTCACTGATGCTATGAATTGGCTGTCTGCAGCCTTGTCCTGTGAGGTGGTAGCCTTTTCGAACTTGAAGTACTTCACACCCATTTTTCTCTCTCTGTCGGCTTTCTTCTTGAAGTCGCTGGAGGAGATGCCTTTGTCGTCTTTATAGAGTGAAAAGTCTAATATCTCCTCCTCTTCAGACTCCTTCATTGTCATTGCTTTACGGTGTGTGGGTAACCAGTCGTCTCTAATCTTGGTCATCAAGAGCTTTCTCGTGGTTCCAGGCACACTTCGACGGTCTTTTCCACCCCAGCCTCTGGTGAGACTTGCTAACTTTTTGAACTGTGCCAAAACTTCTGGAGAAACTCCAAGAGAAGACGTACTATTAGCGTCATCTATGGTCTCTTGTGACAAGTTACCGAACAAGTTCTTTAATTCTTGGTCGGGATCTAATGCCTTTGAAGTCTTAAGTGAGAGCAACGGCATTGCAGCTGCAAGCTTTTTAGTAGTCAAGTTCAAAAAATTGGAATCGTCGTCAGCCAAAGTTTTATCGCTATTGAATTCGTTATCAGGATCTCCCGCGTCGTACTCTTCTGGCTCAACACTGACTTCCACGATATTGTTAAAGTCCTCATCTGAGAGTTCAAGATCATCTTCCGGATCTGTAGGTTGCTCCTTTACTTCTTCCTTCTTCTTTGCCTTCTTATTCTTCTTTTTACTCTTCTTGTTTGATTTGACCGGTTTTTTCTCTATTATTGGTTCTTTTTCAACAACTTCGGTTTCGTCCTGGTCGTCTTCTGACTCCAGTTCGTCTCCTCCCAACAAAGAAAATGCATTAAAGGCCTTCTTTGGTTGTTCGTCCAACTCCAGGTCCAGTGACTCGCGCTCCTCTTCCTCTTTCTGCTTTTGGAGCCGTCTAAGTGCTCGGGAACTCATATTTTGCTAGCGTTAGTCACAAATCTTTGACTGGTAGCGGTGCAATGGGTGTGCTACGATTTGCGACACAAGAATGGTTGCAATTGTATCCCCGTTACAAGCGCAAATAGTCACCAAGAGGCGGGAGACGCAAATGAATGCTTATGGCGGTCAAATGGCTCAACTTGGTGACGGGTTTGCACAAAATGTGCGGGAGGGCGATTCTGACCATAATTCTCCTGGATATAGTTGGATCCGTCTGCCGGCCACAGAACTGACATCTGATTACACCTCTCCTGTTCCAATATTGTCGTTTTCTCCTTTCGACAAAACAATCAAAAATGAGAAACAGAAGCTCCATTTCTTGATGGAAGAACTTGTTGTGTCTGAAGAAAACTATGTCGCTAATTTGAAGGTGCTTGGCAACTACTACTTGGACACATTTAAAATAAAGCAGATCTGTCGTCCATACCCGATTGTCGAGCTACAAGCTACAGTCAAGGCACTCATCGAAATACACAGCTACCTTGCAGTGAATTTAAGAAACTGCTTCTCGAGCAGCATCGGCAGTGGAGATGAGCGAGTGCTACGCATGTCGCATATGGTGTGCTCTTTTGGTATCGATACTGCTTGGTATAGCAAGTACATCGAACTCTTTCATTATGTTCGTGGCTTACTTCAGGCCAATCCACTGTGGTTCAAGAGCTGGGAATCGTATCTCCGATTGATACAACAAAAGAGAACCGATCTTTCGTTCATGTCGCTCATGCACAAGCCGCTTGCTCATATCGCACGATACAAACTTTATATCGGGGCTTTTTGCCTCTCTACAAAGAGGCTGGATGACTTGAAATGGGCATTTGACCGATGTCTGTCGTTGCTCCAAATTGTTAATGAAATTTCAATTTCAAGCGAAGAGTATAATAAGGCGAAGAGATTCAACGACTTCTGCAACTTTCTGACCATTTCCAACTCTATTAACGTGCAACTGCAGTTTTTTGGTCCATGCTTGTTTGCAGACAGCTCACAGGTTATCTGGAAGGCCCAAAAACAGTTTACTAATCAGGTTTACGGGTTATTTCTCTACAAGCACTATATAATATTAGGTGAGCCAAGTCATAAGTGGTCGAGAAAACTTAAGGTGAGCTTTGTGATTCCGCTCAAGGGTTCCAAATTCTATTTCAATCTGGCTGAAACTTACGGAGGGATCTTTAGCAGGTATGAATTCTCCAGTAAACTCGATTTTGCCGATAAATTCCGACACTACGAACTTTTATTCGTGGCTGCAAACTATGATGCACATCAGCACTGGTGTCAACATTTTACTAACGCGGATCATTCCGACGCTTCCAACAGTCTACTCAAGGTACCACCACAGATCGAGCCCGTGGATTTGACAGACGACGGGTTGAATAATGGGATCAATTTGCGTTGTTATTTCAATAAACTCATAATTGTCGATTGTTGCGAAAATCGAAAGAATAGCAAATCCGACGTGGAATTTTGGTTTCCACTCCTACCCAAACACAGCACAGAATATTACATGAGGAAAGTACGAGGCGACAATTAGCTCCACCAATACTCTTCTACATCCATTAACACTGTTCAAAGGCTTACATTGTCAAGAGTCGTAATAATTGATTGTTTTATGCAGATCTAATTACCAGTGGGGCCAGCACCAATTGAATCATTATGAGAGTGACCACCTCTCTGCAAGGTGCTTCCCTGCTTGTCAGCACCCTCTTTCAAGATCTTCTTGATGATACCATCAATGTCGGTGGTTCCAAACTCGGTTGACAATTCATTCTTCGAAGCCTCATCTAATACTCCTTCCAGTCCACCTTGTCTATTCACAAACACCTTGTAGATTGACACAATGTCAATTAAGGGAATTGTGGTGTCACCTTTAAGGTACTTGTCACGCAAGTTGACATCGTCAACGAAGATTGCAAAATCATCGACATTGGATCCCTTGTAAAACAATTTATGTGGAGCTGGCATTTTCTAAGCAATTGATATTCTCGTACGTTTGTAACGAGAAGGGGGTTTACCCCTCCCCTTATATAGTACTGACGATTGCGGTCGCAACTCCGTAAGCGAACTACGTAATTGTTGCATATTACGTAACTATGCTGATAGAAATAAGCCCAGAGCAATAGCTAGACGAGTGCAACAATTGAGGTTGCTTATTCAGTGGATGTAATTCTGGGTGGGCCGGAATCTTGACATCTTTGTTTGCTTCCGTTTCCCGCCCTCCTGTGTTTCAATTTCGAGTGAGGTGATTTTTCGCTTGGCCAAAGTCACTCCTCTTCTAACAATGTCCTGCATCCTACTCGTGTGACCACAGATTCTATGGGGAGTCTATTTTAGATTCATGCGAGCGTAGTATTGATGTAGGGCCTGTTTACGTCATCACGCGCTCCAACGGTTGACTTCTGCATAGCAAGCGAGGAGATCAGCGAGCACGGGCTCCCAGGTTTCCATTGCTGTCATCCTGTCTGCAGCGGCGCAACTAGTCTTTGAACTTCATTTGCAGATTTTACCGGCAAGGTGATGCTACTCGCTGCCAAGCTCTTATTTTCAAGACTGCACATATCCCAGATTTCACTTCACCTTTCACCCGAGGTCGCACATGCGCGCTAGCCGTGCCGATCGGCCTCAGGTCGGCTTAATAATGAACATATTCTGATAACGGGAGTGTTGTATCGGCCGCCATGGCGCTACAGGGGGATAGGGGTTGCATATGGTGCATACAAGCTCCGTGGAACGGTTATTTGCATGGCGACTTTTTACGCTTGGAATGGTGTGTGGGGGTGATCGGCTCTTTTCGCATTCAGCCGACGTATTTTGCAACCGGGTATAAAATATTCAACGGCGCAGAATTTGAAAAGCGTTTTTTGTCCAGTATCACCTACTCCGTATCCGGCTTTCATTTTCATAACATTTTTTGATATGGGCACCACTGAAAGTAGCACGCTTAGCTCAATAAGTGGTTCAGACAAGCTCCCCGAATCTTATCACAGAAATGAGGAAGCCGATGATCCTCGAGCCGATGCGTATCTGGAAAAGAATATTGAAAGGACCATTTCCGAGTCACGGAAAATCCAAAAAGTGGTTTCTGGACTTGAGGAAAAAGCAGGTGCCTTGGGCGAGTTGGAACAGCCATACGACTTGAAAAAATTCGAGTCTCGGCCCGACCCTGAATCCACATTTAACGAGAATGATCCATGGAAGTATCCTATAGATGAGCAAACAGAACTCCGTATTGTCGAGTTTGTTGAGGGCGATAAGGAGGACCCCAAGAATATGAGTTACGGCAGAAAGTGGCTCTTGACACTCATTCTTGGATCCATCTGTTTCGTTGTGGCGCTTGGTTCTGCCATCGTCACAGGCGACCTCGAGGGTCCCCGAGACGAGTTGGGTGTTTCAGAAGAGGTTATTATCGTTGCGTCTGTTACCACATTTGTTCTAGGCTTCGGTTTTGGACCCTGCATCTTTGCCCCAATGTCCGAAGAAGTGGGCCGGAAGCCAGTCTACACCGTCACTTTGGCGCTCGGCCTCGTGTTCATCATTCCTTGCGCGTTGGCCAAGAACATCGAAACCCTTTTGATTTGTCGTCTTCTCGACGGTATTGCATTCTCCGCTCCCATGACCTTGATTGGTGGTTCTTTATCTGACATCTGGCATAGTAGCGAGAGAGGCCAGGCCATGGCTATCTTCTCCGCTGCTCCTTATCTTGGTCCTGTGATGGGTCCAATTTTTGGTGGCCTCTTGGGCGACTATGCACCAACCTGGAGATGGATCTACTGGACTTTCTTGATTATCGCTGGTGCTTTTTATGCTCTTCTTACGCTCGTGGTACCCGAGACCCAGGCAAGCACAATTCTCAAACGGAGAGCTAAGAAGTTGAGACAAGACACCGGCGACCAGCGTTACAAGACAATTGGAGAGTTGAAAGTCAGAACCTTCAGTGAAGTTGCCCTGGCGTCTTTGATCCGTCCGTTCTTGTTGTTGAGTGAGCTCATCGTTTTTTTGATTACAATTTTCATGGCTGTCATCTACGGCTTGTTGTACATGTTTTTTTTTGCATACCCTATTGTTTACATGACCGACAAAGGATGGTCCGCATCCAAGACCGGTATCATGTTTATCCCTATAGGTGTTGGGGTTATATTGGCTACTTTTATTGCACCTTGGGTCAACAAAGATTATAATAAAAGGGCCCAGGTGTATCGTGATAGAGGAGAATTACCACCAGCTGAATTGCGGTTAATTCCCATGATGATAGTTTGTTGGTTCATTCCCATTGGTTTATTCTGTTTTGCCTGGTCATCGTATACAGATCTTTCGTGGGCTGGCCCATGCTTCAGTGGTTTGGCGGCCGGTTTTGGTTTCTGTGCCCTGTACAACCCAGCCAACAACTACATCGTTGATTCCTACCAGCATTATGCTGCAAGTGCATTGGCAGCCAAAACCTTGGTTAGATCTATATGGGGTGCCTGTGTTCCCTTGTTTACAATTCAGATGTACAAAAGATTGGGTAACCAATGGGCATCTTCGTTAATGGGCTTCATTGCTTTGGCATGTTGCTTCATTCCATTTTTATTTTACAGATATGGTGCTCGAATCAGAAAATTCTCGAGGTATGCTTATTCACCCGAGAATGATGAACACTGAAACATATGACCAAGTATAATTATAGTAAATACAACTTATAAATTTGCATCCATTACTTTTAAGCATGTCTTAAACGCAACGCTACTTACAGTGTACAGAACTATCCGATATAGTGTAACGGCTAGCACGGTTCGCTTTCACCGAGCAGACCCGGGTTCGACTCCCGGTATCGGAATTTTTTTTGGTAGTGTCACAGAGAGAATGGCATACTTGTGGCAATAACGAACCTTTACACTACGTTACTTTTATGATAAAGATCTCTATTATGCCAAGCGTTTACTTCTTGGAACCGTATTTAGATACAGTCTTTCCATCAGGAATAGTGTAAAAGACAGCTGGAGAATCTTGGCTGTATGGCTCGTCCAACCTGTAGTAACCCTTTCTTTCGAACTGGATGATATCTCCCTTCTTCAAGCTTCTAATATTAACATCAGCCAAAGCTTGGCTGTGGAACTCGGTCTCTGGAGTCAAGAAGTCCTCGAAGTTGTCACCATCTTCGAGCTTGTCCTTGGTGATCAAGTGGTCGAAGTCAACCAACTCGACTGGTACCTTATCGTCTGTATCGGCCAACCAAGTGAGCTTCTTAGATGTCTTACGGAAGTCACCCTCCAAGTGCAACTTACCCTTCAAAGACTTGACGATGTCGCCCTCTTTGTTAATTTCAGTGATGATGACATTACCCCAGTCCATGAAAGTGACTTCTTCCTGGTCCTCGATCAAAGCTGCATCCGCTTGGTCAATGATAACCTTATCGTAGAAGATGACGTCCTTGGTGCCCACCTCTGGGTTCTTCTTATGCTTTGGCTTTTGCTCCTTCTCAGGTGCAGAAGGTGCTCCAGCGATCTCGACTGGCACAGCATTCTTAGCGTCGACGGCAGTGAATCTAGGGGCAACTGGATCAATGATCTTCTTGTTCATGGCCCAGATGACAGACCAGTCCAAGTTGATGATGTTTCTCGATGGACCCTGAGAGATGACGAAGTTTCTCAATCCTTCAACGGTCATACCTCTTCTTCTCACACCACGGACGGTTGGGAAACGAGGGTCGTCCCAGTTGCCAACATACTTCTTGTCGACAAACCATTGCAACTTTCTCTTCGACAACAAAGTTCTGACAAAGTTGGTTCTGGCAAAGTCCCAGATATCCACATGGCGCAAGTTCAATGCCTTCAAGACCCATTCGTATTGGGGGTTTCTGTCTCTGTATTCATTGGTTCTCAAAGCGTGGGTGACACCCTCGAGCGAGTCGACAACTGGAGCACAGAAGTCGTAGGTTGGGTACACCTTCCACTGGCTACCAGTTCTGTGGTGAGGAGTCAAGTTACATCTGTACATGACTGGGTCTCTCAAGGCCTTGTTAGGAGCCTTGTAGTCGATCTTGGCTCTGAGACAGTAAGCCAAACCGACCTCGGTGCCCTTTGTCATTTCTTCGGTGAAGATTCTCAAGTTCTCCTCGACACTGGTGTCTCTCTTTGCAGAAGGTTCACCAACCATTCTTTCCTCTCTCATTTGTTCCAATGGGGTGTTATCACAGTAGGCGTTACCGTCCTTGATAAGCTGAAGAGCAAGGTCGTACATCTTTTGGAAGTAGTCAGACGAGTAAGAAACAACGTCACCCTTGATTCCCAAGAGAGCCAAGTCCTCGATGATGGCATCTTGGAACTCAACCTTTTCCTTGGTGGGGTTGGTGTCGTCGAAACGAATGATCAACTTACCCTTGTAGGCGTGGGCAAAGTACTCGTTAAGGATAGCTGCCTTGGCGTGTCCAATGTGCAAGTATCCCGAAGGCTCAGGAGGGAAACGGGTCACCACCTTACCGACCTGGGCATTGGGAAGGTCGATCTCAAAATTGGCCTTGTGGGCCTCCTTCTTACCACCATTCTTGGTGGACTTGGCCAGCTTTCTGATCTCATTGACAGATTTAGTCATGGTTTCAACAGCACCTTCGAACGACTTGTTAGATGCGATAAAGTTGTACCAACGGGAAACGTTCTGGTAGACTTCGTTCTTGATGATGGAGCCCATCAACGCATTGGCTCTCAACACACCCCACACTGCAATATCGGCAGCAGACACAGAGTAGCCCACAAAAGTGGTTCTCAAGTTCAAATGAGCGTCGAGCTTCTCGAGGTCAACCGCCAAGTTCTTGAAGTTCTTGACGTACAACTTGGAGATGGCAAACTCGATCCACGATTCAGACTTGGCTGCGTCCTTGATAACCTCAGGGAATTTACTGCTCAAGTGTGCAAGTGCCAATTCTTGTGTCTCAATCTCAGAACCGTCATCAGCGATCAATTTGATGGAGGCATCTTTGCCGTTGGCGGCCTTGTCATCAACATACTCGACATCAATAGAGGAAGCATTGTTAGCATTGTTGATGAGATTCACTGCAATCAAGACAGGATAGCCCACAGTGGCTGTCTTTGCTGCAACGACTAACTTCATGGAGAATGAATCATTGAGATTTTATCCTGAAGATTTTCAAGGTGTAATCACGTGCTCGTAGTCACGGGACTAGATCAGCAAGAGAGGTACTAGTCTCTGTGCCTTGAGGCCGTTCGCAAGCTTCAAGATCAAGGACCATGACCCAACGACTGTGTTTATCGTTGGGCTCTGTCACTGCCCCTCGTTCCCTCCCGTACGGCTATCCGTGTCCACTTGCTCTCATCGTCCCAAATCTCATCCAGGGTAGTTTCCTGCACAAACTGTAACAGACCATCAGCCAAGCAACTCCTTCTGGTCTTATTCTGCCCTTTAAGGCATGAGCACTAATTCGCCTCACACAACGGGGAACAAGGACCTTAGAAGACCCACGGCCAAACGGTCGCCGTCTATCTTGGTCACAGACTCCAGAACAAATGCGATTAAAGGTACCCGAGCCCCGTTTGCTGGGCACAATTACAAAAAGCAGCTTCAACAACAGGGCCAGCCTCAGGGTTCCAATGCTCTCCACAAGCGACTAGTGAGCCGAGCCAACAAATATACCGATATTTCTGTCGATAAACTCCTCAGCAACTCCAGCGATATACCGTCGGGCCAGAGTCGGATTCCTCCCCAGCTTGCCGGACTTCCTGGTTCTCCACAACACCGAGCCATGTCCCCGCCGGTTGAATACAATCGCAATCCCATCCGTAGCATTCCCAAACTTTCACAGTCATTACCTTCGCGGACTTCCAAAACGTCTCAGAAGCTTGTCCTCATACCCGAGCAGCAGCGCTATAACTCTCCACCTCCACCAGTTCCCCAGCAAACACAGATCTCACAGGAACTCCAGACCCAGATACAGAGATCTCGTGCCGAATTGATGCCCAAGGAAGACCGTGCCCACGAGTTCAACCGTATGACGGCTTACTTTATCTGTGAACACTTTAACATTTCTGCCGTTTCCAAGTTTTTGGCGCAGAACCACGAGGTCAAACCGCGGCTCTACGACGAGTCTCTTTTTGTGCCGTACCTGTTGCCTTTGTTGCCGGGAAACGACGGCTTCAGAGTCAAGTCCAACAACTCCGCGAAGCTCGAGCGCAAAAACCAGTTCATGGAGAAGATGATCAACAAGAACGAGCAGGCCGACCATTTGTACGAGTACTACTCCGGTGTGGAAACGCCCGAAGATGTGCAAAACTACTCGATGGACCCAGAGACGGAAAACTTTGACAACGCACCCTTTGACCCATCGGAACCGCAATTCTTTGCGCCCCCAATCGATGAACTAAACAACGACAGTGACAGCGGAGGCAGCATACCAACTCCAAATAAAAGCACACCAGATGAACAGCCCAGTGGTGCCGATAGCAGGACCAATGCTCAAAACGAGCTCTCGAAACACCACGGAGAGATGTTCATCTTTGCATATGGTATCGTGGTATTTTGGAACTTTTCGGAGATCCACGAAAAGAACATCCTTGCCGATCTTGCCTTTGCCACGGACCTGCCCGAGACCTTACTCGTCAACCCCATCGATGAACAGGACATTGAAACCGAAGAGTTTCACTTTGAGTACGATAGCCTGATCCACCGGCCCCGAATCTACAACGACATGATAACGCTACGCTCCGGCGATCACCTTATCAAGCTTACAATGTCGCATGCAATTGCACAGCTGACTAAGTTGTGTCTCTTTGAGAGTCGTATCGTGCATATCTTGCAACTGATCTCTAAACTTCCCAGGAAACTCGCATTGACCGGCCGGCTAGGGCTTAAACGGTCTCAACTTCTCAAAAAGTCAGGAAAGCTCTTCAAGCTTCGTGTTGATGTTAATCTTTCCAGCTCAATCCTCGACACCCCTCAGTTCTTCTGGTCGTCAGAACCAGCTCTCCACCCATTATACAGCGCAGTGCGCGAGTACTTGGAAATCGAGCAGCGAGTGCAAGTCATTAACGATCGCTGCAAAGTGTTCTTGGAATTCCTGGATATCATTAGTGACAGCATGAACGAGAGCAATACCACGCGTATATCCTGGATGATCCTCCTCATCATCCTCTTAAGTCTCTCTGTCAGCTTGTTGGAGTTTGTACTAGGCATCATATAGTTACTGTATACAGTATACGCATCAACATTATTCTGCAACAAACAGTACGTGGTATGCTTCCATCCAAATACGCCCCTGGCGGGTTAAGCGCTGAAGACAGCTTGAAGACAGTCACCACTGGCCGACGGCGAACAAAGCCTGTCAATTATGTGTTGCAAACCATCGAATCAAGAGTCAACCTGGCGGCGGACAAGAATTCTGAGGATATCGAAATGGTCCCGATGGACAATTCTCTGGAAGTTGAGGCTATATCCGACTATATAGTACACCGCCGGAACCACGGGCTTACTTCTGATGAAGTAATGGACCTTGATATCGAAGATATGTCTCTTGAACACTCAGATCTAGATCATGCCTACGTCGTGGTTGATACTAACTTTCTTCTTTCACATCTTAATATCCTTGACGACTTGAAGAAAGTGGGCCAAAATTATAAGCTAAGAGTAGTGGTGCCGATTGCAGCCATCAAGGAGTTGGATGGCTTGAAGAAATCGACGAGATTGGCTGACCAGGAAGGCGAACTCTCGGGAAAGTCAATGGGGCATCTCGCTCGATGGGCAAACGACTGGATATACGCAGCATTGGCAACAAACAGTGACACCGTTGTGGGACAGAAGATGTCACAGGTGATAGACAAGTTTGCAACCCAAGACGATGCAATTCTAGATTGTTGTCTCTATTTCCAACAGACATACCCGAGCTCGCTTGTGGTCTTGTTCTCCAACGATAAGAACCTTTGCATGAAGGCACTCGCCAATGACGTTCTCACAGTCAGCTATAGACCAAAAATGACGGCAGAACTAATAGGGGAAATGATTTACAAAGAGAACCAAAGCAGATCTATGCGTTCCTTGTCTCGTCTGCCCGTAACTGTTCCAGATCAACTCCACCATAGTCCAACACCGGAGCCCATGGTACACCAGCTGATAGCACAGGTGAGCAATGTATCCCATCCACCTCCAGCCTGGAGCGACAAGACAAGTCAAACGGTTCTGTCTGAAATCCAGACATTGGTCACGGCAGCGGTTGACAAGTGCATGCGCACAGCATATGAGGAAGACTTGGACTTGGTGAGGGATTACAATAAGGGTAACATCCGCATGCTCAGTGATGTAGTACATGTCATGGAGATATTTTGGTTACCAGTGTTCTCCTCGTATTTCCATCGGACTAAAATCACCTTTCTGAAGAACCGTAAGGAGGAGTATAGTCAATTTGCCCACGAACCGCAAACAGCAGAAGCAACAGTGCAATTTGTGGGTTTCTGGCTGGAAGTGCTCAAGAGGATTTACCAAAAAGAAATGAACCAAACAGAGAATAATGCATTGGGCCAGCTAATACAAAGGTGGAAGAACCTTGCGAATGGCCGCTAGTAAAGAGTCTATGTTTTTTTGCGCTTTGGAATCCGTCCGAAACGCCCAACAAACTTTTTCGGAGAAGACTCTTGAGGCTCTGGTGATCGTTCCCGTTTAAGATTGACGGTGCCCAACTTCTGGATACTCTTTCTGCTTTTAATAGGTGAAGGATCTGTAGCGGAGGGCCCCTGGTTGATCTTTGGCGGCGGTGATGAGGAAGACGGTTCTAGCGCTGAAGGTTCCGCTTCCTTCTTGATCTTTGGGGAGGGAGAAGTTGACTCTAACTGTGGCCTGTCATCTTCATGCTTTACATTTGTGGGAGACCGAGTGATCACCTTTACGTCGTTCCATAGATCTCCTTCCTTGTAAGATTCCTCGCTCCATCTTAGCCAGTCCTGCTTCTTTAGTTGCAAAAGTTCACTTTGCTGCTTAAAGTTGCGCTTGAACTTTCTTAGCACCTCATCTCCATTTATAGACTTAAGGTTCTGGCTTAGAAACATGATATAGTAGTCTCGGACATCGAGAAGCTGGTGGAGTCTGTCTATGCGATGTAATAAAAGAGCTTCTTTTTTAAAGTGTTGGCGATTGAGTTGTTTGAAGAAGTTGAAATTCTCACCAACAGTGCATTGCCGGAGATGGAATGTCCAGCTGACAGGCTTGGAAACCAGCACTTGCCAGTCCTGAGCGACCAGTTTGATATCTGCGTTTTCGTTTTCGATGCTTCGTTTGCTCTCCGTAAGTAGATACTTTAGATCTGCATCCCGTAGGTCTTCAATGCCTTCTTTTCTGGCCTGAGCTATGATCTGGTCTCTGTCCAAAGATTCGTAGTAGCATTTATCCAAGTCTGACAAGTAGATTGCATAGCGGACGCTATCAGTGTCGCACTCAAATCCACAGATGAACTGACCGTTGGAGGTATCTACGGTATTCCAAGTAGTGGGAAACAAGTCCATACTCTGATATGTCCAGGGAGTCAAAGAAGGAACCAGCCGTCGTCAGTGCAAATGATATTGACAAACTTGTGCAACGAGTGTTGAGTTTACACAAGACAGGATCAAGGACGATTGTGTCGATTGCGGGGGCTCCAGGATCAGGAAAAACAACTCTTGCACACAGGGTTGTGGACGAGCTTAACAAACACTACAAGGCAAAAGTCCTTGGCCAGGATGGCTACCATTTGTACCGACACGAATTGGCTGCAATGGAAGATCCAACAACTGCGTTTGAACGAAGAGGAGCACCTTTCACTTATAACGTCAAGAAGTTTGTGGAGCTTATCAAAAGCCTTAAAGAACATCAGCATGAAACGATTATGGCTCCCGACTTTGACCACAAGTTGAAGGATCCTACTGAAAATGCCATTACAATCGGGCCAGATATAGATATTGTGGTGCTTGAGGGAAACTACGTTTCTTTGCCAGACCCTGGCTGGGATGAGATTGAACAATATGCTGATGAAACATGGTTTGTGGAGACGCCAGCAGACTTGGTGAGAAAGCGGATCGTCAAGCGCCATCTAGAAGCCGGCATTGCTAAAACAGAAGAGGAGGCTGTACAGCGGGCTGACGGGAGCGATCTCCAGAACGCAGCGTACATTGCTGAAAAGTCCAAGAAGACCACCGTGCTCATCAAAGGCGTGTGACCATCGTATGACCATCGTATGACATCTACAACATTCAAGGATATAGCCTCTATGCAATATATAAAACATGCTACATGTCTGAGATGCAGCTCATTTAGGTTGGACATTGAACCTCATCTTGATACCCATCGCGGCCAACTCTGAGTCCAAGTATTTCAAGACGAAAGGAATAGCAACGGTGGTGGTGTTGTCTCCACCAACAAACCTCTTGCCTTGTCCGTCTTCCCATATGTCCGAATCATTAACGTATTCATTCTTTGCCTGTGTCTCAAACTTGGTGGAACACCTACGACATCTGACGCTGGCCACAGAACCCACTCTTGGGACTGAGGTCTGTGTGTTCAAGAGAGAACCACATGAACGACATATGGATGTCTGTGTGTAGTCGGAACAGTTGAGCAATCTGTCCTGAAGCAAGAACGAAGTACCATGACCAATCAATGCATCTCTCTCCATTTCTCCGACACGGATTCCTCCAGATCTCTTTCTTCCCTTCACAGGTTGCATGGTCAAGGAGTTCACAGGTCCAGTGGAACGCACCTGGAACTTATCGTTAACCATATGTCTCAATCTCTGGTAGTAGACACATCCAATGTAGATGTCGGCACGGAGCTCTTCACCAGTGGCACCGGAGTACATCGGCTCGTTACCGTGGTAGTTGTAACCCGCTTGTCTCAATTGCTCACCGAAATAGTCAGCAGGAGTGTCGTCCTCATTGAAAATCCATGGGGTCGAGTCCTGGGCAATGCCGTGAAGTGCACCAGCCTTACCAGCCAACGATTCCACAAACATACCAATGGTCATACGCGAAGGGAAAGCGTGGGGGTTAATGATAACATCAGGCTGGATACCAGATTCAGAAAATGGCATATCAACCTGTGGCCATTTTCTGGAACAAACACCCTTTTGGCCGTGTCTGGACGAGAACTTGTCACCAATCAATGGCTGTCTGGTGACTCTGTACTTGATAGTGATCTGCTGACCTTCTTGGTTGCCAGAGTCATCACCCAATAACTTGACTTCTTCGATGTAAGCTGGCTCACTGGAGTGGTATGTCTTCACCTTGGTCTTGCCCAAGGTGTCATCGAAGTATGCTACAATAGGATCTCCTTCCTCGACTTTCACACCGATCATTGGCAACCCATCGGAATCCAACTTGTCCTTCCATGACTCCGGCCATGCGTCTTCACCAAAGCCGAAATGTTGAGTGATGGGATCTCCTCTTCTTCTTGATTGAGAAAGATCAACCTTTTCAACCTTGTACACGGTACCGTATCCAAATCCTCTCTCGTCAGCGGACTTGTTGATAATCATCGCATCGTCCATATCGTAACCAGTGTATGAGATAACCGCCACAACGGCGTTGGTACCGTTAGGGAAGTTGTCCATTCCGTAATCGTCATACAAGTTGGCCTTCACAATTGGAGTCTGGCCAGTCTGGAGACGGTACAACTTGTTGTCTGATCTGTGGGCGAGGGCTACACCGGGGGTACCCATGGTTTGCTTACCCATTTGACACTGGTACATATTTCTTGGAGATTGGTTGAAGTCGGAGAATGGTGTCAAGTTGGCCAAGATGGACAACACATTAGTAGGAGAAAACTCAACGTGGGTGTGGACGTTGTTTTCGATTTCTGGAGGAGTGACGGCAATGTCCATGTAAACTTGCTCAAATGGACCAACGACATCTTCCTTGTCCAATGGCAAGTATTTGGTTGGTCTCATCATTCTGGAGTGTCCACCAAATAAATAAAGACCGGGATATTGACCCTGGTTAGAAGGTGGCACGTAACCGATTTCCAAGTCCAATGGTAAGCCATGGGAACCTTCGACCTTCCAGAATCTCAAAGTGTCAGCAACAATCTTACCGTGTTCGTGGGTGACCCATCCCACAACGTTACCGTCTAATTGGATACAGCACAAGTTGGGACCGGCTGCAAATGTGTGGGCGGGAGAAACACCTAATTGTGCCAATGCGGCAGGAACGGCCGAAACGTCAGACGCTTCAGTGGCAATCTTACATTTATGAGCCAAATGGTTCAACAAACCACAGGGCGATCCATCGGGTGTGTGTACTGGACACAAGAATCCCCAAGATTCGGGAAGCAATTTTCTAACGGTGGTGGTCTTCAATTCAGCAAAGAAAGAACCTCTGTGGACCATTCGGAAATGAGAGATGAATCTGTGGAAATTAATTTTTTCTGCCACCACCGTGTAACCGGAAACTTGTTGCAAATCAAGACCGGATTGGGAGACCAAGTTACCAGTGGACAAAAAGTATTGCAACTTTTGGCCAATGTTCTCGTTGATTCTCATAAAAACTCTCGACATGTAGCGTCTGTCGTTGAAGTTGACCGCAACCCCTCTGTTGATGTCAGACAGAATCTGGAGTCTAATGCTCTGCAAGTATTCTTCAATCTTCTCCTTGATGATCATACCATACAAGAAACCTCCGAGCAACACTTCTTGATGCTGAGTGGCATCGGGATTGTCCGGACTACAGTCACCGGCCACCAAGGTGTAGAGCTTTCTGATCATGAAGAGAAGCATGCGGAACTTGTCCTTTGGATCGTCAAGGTGGACCAAGACGATTCTCTGGAGCACTTCTTCGCCAACTGCGATGTCAGACACATCGGGAGTAGCGCCAAAGACAACTCTGAACTTGTCACCCAAGTAGGCCAAGGTTTCCTTCTTGGAATGCAAGTTGTACTTTTTGTAGCTCCTCAACAACAATTCCAAACGATCGGTCAAGAACGAGTTGGAGGTGTCGGCACCCACGATACCGTCGAAGATTTCACGGTCGTTGGTTTCGACCAAGGCTTTCATTATCATCATAACTGGCACCAAGTACTCGTTCTTTCTCCAGGAGAATCTGAACGTGACATTACCGTCGTTCAAGTAGTGCAACACGTTGGTCTGCGACGTTTGGTCGCGACGAACACATCTGATCTGGATACCAAACTTGGTGTACGAGGCACCTCTGTTGCCGAACGAGGGACGGATGATGGCCATGGGATGGTTACGACGCTGCACAATTAACATTCTGATCAACTTCTCGATACCGTTGACAATGAAGTAGCCGCCCAACTCGTCGGACTCCTCCTTATGCTGCACGAGCTCCTCTGGAGAAAACTTCTCCAAATGACATCGGTTGGATTTTAACATTATGGGGATCTGTCCGGCCTCGCGCACCTCGGACACCTCCTCGCCGTCGTTGACAGACCATGTCACCTTCAACATCAACCGCGATCTATAACTGGACATGCGTTCTCTGCATTCGGAAGGGTATGTCCTTCTGTTCATCGACAACTTGTCGTTTGCAGGAACAGCAGGTTTGGTCAATTGGACGGACTCCACGCGGATGCTGAGCTTGTTGCCCAATCTGTCGACATCGTTGGAATCAAAGATTGTTTTGGTTCCGATGTCCTGGACACCCAAGTTGAGGAGGCCGCCGCCAGGTCCCTCGGTCAAGGCGTTGAAGGAGCCGATATGGGGCGAGACCGCATCTGCCAAAAGCGGAAACGCGGATTTGTCCTTGGGCGGGTTTCTGAACCTGCTTTCTCGTTCTAAGGTTCTGAACTGGGCCCCCATTTTCTGCGAGATGATATAGCTGAAAATTTTGAGATGGAGGATGAGAAAACCTGGCCCTCATCGCTGATGTAAGCAGACCCGAGTGAGCCCCGCGCATATCTACGGTTCCTAGTCGCAAGAGTCACCATGGCCAATTCCCGGTTTGAGTACGTGAAGCAGTTTGAGAAGGAAAACTATCTTCTTCCGGACACCTACATTGTGGTGCGGGTCGATGGGAAAGGCTTCCACAAGTTCAGCGAGTTCTACGATTTTGCCAAGCCGAACGACCTCAAGGCATTGGAGGTGATGAACGATGCAGCTTTGCATGTCTTCCGGCAGGTTTCCGACATCGTCATGGCGTATGGCGACTCTGACGAGTACTCGTTTCTTCTCCGCAAAAAATGTGATCTATACGAACGCCGAGAAATGAAGATCGTGACACTCTTTGCGTCCACAATGGCCGCGGCATACCAGCATATATGGAACAGCAAGTTTCCGGACAAGCCTATACAGCTCGAAAGGCTACCTGTGTTTGATGCACGAGCGGTGGTCTACCCCTCTAGTGAACATGTCCTTGACTACTTCAGGTGGCGCCAGGTAGACTGCCACATTAACAACTTGTACAACACAACGTTCTGGGCATTGGTGCTGAAAGGTGGCATGACACCCAAAGACGCAGAAAACCGGTTGATTGGCACCGTTTCCAGCGACAAAAACGAGATCTTGTTCAAACAGTTTGGCATCAACTATAATAATGAGCCGGAAATCTTCAAAAAGGGCACGGTGATCGTGCGAGAATACCAAGACGACGGTGTCGATGAGTCCCAATTGTCACAGCGACAGAAACAAAGACAAGCGAAGAAGCGCGAGAAAGCGTCGATAGTGGTCCACCACGTAGACGTGATCAAGAGCGAGTTTTGGGACACCCGGCCCTGGCTACTAATATAGGCATAAGTATAGGAGTATACATTGACCATCAACTATATACATGTACTTCTCCAGCACCGAAATGAAACCGACAGTTATTAATACAGGGGTGGCTAGATATGGATAGAATCACTCAAAAGGTGGAACGTGGATGCGGGGGAGTCGATTTTCGAGCCGCCTAGTGGGGCGGTCAACAAGGGCGAAGCTTGCGATTCGGTGCTGCCAAAGAAACAGTACTTTTCAAGAAGACTGGCATACGACTGAGAATTGAATTTGGTGGGCTCTTCTTGGGTCACGGCTGCTTGTGGCTTTGCCGCTGCAATATTTTGTCTGGCCTTGTACAGCCGCGAGAACTTGGGCCTGTCTGGAATGTCAGACGACGAAAAAGAGTGCTTTAATGGCGGTCTAGTATTCATGGGCAACGACAGATAGGCCTGGAAAGCTGGGGCCGGCATCCTGTCGTTGGCCGTAGATCCAATAGTACCGCGTGGTTTCGACAATTCGTTGTTGAAATCGTATCTAGAATGGAAATCGGACCTTGTTTTAGGTGGCGATGATCTGGCATATGTGTAGTTGCCGTCATCAAGGTTGGCCTTGGCCTCTGTTTGGTACAGGTTTAGCTTGGTGACCAACTCGTCAAACTGGGGCAAGGATTGAGATGGGAAATTGTAGTTGAATCCCTTGGCTAGTGGCTTCTGCTTGACGAGCTTGAGCTTGTAGTTGCGCTGCAAATTGTTGTCCCAGTGCGTCTGTCCCGCTACATCATACCTGATCACAAACTCCACATTCACAATGGAAGCTAAGTTTTGGAGAGGGATGGAAAAGCGAAACTGATCGTAGTTTATGGCGGCAAACGATCTGACATATGATGCATTGTTGATAATGAGCTTGGACTGCCATCCATCAAAAGTCAACTTGATGCTAACGGACTTTTCAAACGCAATATTTTTGGCCATTAATAAGCCGTTCAAGGAGGTCGAGTCGGGCGAAAGCAGCAATGTCAGGAGATAGATGGGAGAGCCGTCTGTGGAGTGCAAATTGGTGACCAGTCTAAAGTTTGACCAGTCCCACTTGTACTTGGTGGGGCCTGGGGGGGTCACCGCTCCTTCTTCGTCCGAGGCAGAGTTACTATCGCTCTCGTCATCGTCCCAACGCAAGTCGAAATAGCTGCGGCCCTCGGGAGCGACAGGTGGGGTTCCCACGGGGGAGTTCTCGGTAGTAGACACCACGCTGGGTGAATCAGCGCCGTCAAACATCTTGATGTTTGCTAAACGACTGGCAAACCTTACCGACTTGGAAGGGCTAACAAGGGCTGAGGCGGAGGCAGACTTGGCGAGGGTTGCAAGTCTCAACGATGATTTGATCAATTCCCCGGACTTCTTTCTTAACAAAGGGTGTGGACGAGCAAGGGCGGTGTCATCTTTGGCTTGCAATTTTTGGCCCGCTTCTGTGGCAGGGCGAGGAGCCACAGCGGTCTCGGAGTCACTAGTGCTGATGTTAATAGTGACGGACATGGTGGGTTATAAGCTGAGTGGACAAAGCGGCCAGCGTTTGTACCTCAGATAAATGGATATGTGCAAATAAATAAATAGCACCGGCAACAAATACGCAGAAAAATGACCACGAGCGCTAAAAATGATAGGCCGATTTTTGGGTGGTCAAGTGTCCGGAAGTATTTGCAAGGTATATATGGCACCCAGGGTTGCTGCAGGTTCTTCTTTGAAGGGGCGGCAACAAATGTTACAATAGAAAATTTTTCCTTACTCCGAATCCGATACCCAACACCCAAAAAAGGAAGGAGTATAGAGTCACAGCAAGTGTACGAGTGTGTGTAAGATCAAGAGCGTCTGTAGACAGCGGACACAGTTGAGTTTGGGCAGGTATGGGAGTGTCTAAGACAAGCTCTTACTGGTACGCAAATTTGACGTATGTAAAGTTTTCAAGAAAAGTGCTTCCCCCTTAAATAAAAATCTCCACCACAGGTGCATTAACTGCAGGGTTGCCGCAGCGCCCGATGCAGCCGCACTTCCTCAGTGCAGCTATCCACAATAGGAATTAATGCGGGTAGTGCACGACTGATTTGCCAGCGAGCTGGCCACGGAGCAGGCGGGGAGACCCAGCGCAAGTTGGTGCGTGTTTGTCGATTGCAATTGCATGTATTACGTATGTAGGTTGTCCTAGTGTGTATTTCAGTTACAGAAGGTCCATATATAAGCTTTTACACGGGGTTCTTCTCCAATTCTTTATGCGCGTCTCAGGGGCGGTAGTACGCGCAAAAGAAAAAGTTGAAATGTTGGGAAAAAAAAAAACGAAGGCGGGCAGTAGTGGGGTCAAAGGTGGGGATTTTCGTAATCAGCGGAGGTCGGTTTACTCGCCACCAGCTGTAACAGGCAACTATTAAGCCCAGCGGTTTGCGGACTGTCCACAACCCGACTGCCGGCGCTGCATGTTGATGTAAGCAACGCAACTATCAGGTCATATGAGATGGGCTGAGATTGGTGTGCATGCAGCTGCCAGGATCACAGATAATGCGGTGTAGATCGGCTGTATAGATTGTGGAGGTATGTGTGGAGGTGTGGGGCTCGGGTAATCTTTTACATCATTTAAGCGACGTTGCTGATCGGGCGGGTTTTGGTGCTTCCCAAACCTTCGCCACAAATATTGCGATTTGCACTCGCCGCAGGGCCGGCTTCGGAGTAGTGCTTTTTTTTTCCTTGTTTGTATGCAGTCGCCGCCGATTGTTCAGTTTTTTGGGTTCCGAAGCCAAGTGGTGTGTTGGCGATAAGGGGTGATCCCAGCACATATGATCTCCTTTCGTGAGCTGATCCCTTTTCCGGGACTTCCGGTGTTGTCAACAGCTCCGGTATGCTTGGCACGCATGTCGTAAATAATATTCCATAATACCGACGTCTCGTCCTGCACCTAAAGGTGTGTAGCGAACCTACTCTTACATTATCAATCATGCAGGTAATTATATTCGGTGGTATGCAGGAATTTTGCAGCCAAGCTGAGACATCACTATACACCATCTACTTCTTGGCATCTTCCTTGAGAGTCACAATACGGTTCAACACCAATTGGTCGGCTGTGCTGTCCTTGTCCTTACAGAAGTATCCCACGCGCAAGGCTTGGAATCTAACCGTGTGAGGGCCCCCCTTCTCCGGGATATTGAACTCGCTGCCCTCAATTGGAATGTTCATGGGTGATTTGGCCTCGATGTCGGCAAAGCAAGGCTCCATAACAGCATTCTTGTATACCAACTCCGACTCGGGGTTGATATCCTTCAAGTAGCCATCGGGATGGCCTAGTGGGTTCTCGCTCAAGAACAATTGGTTCTGGATTCGCACCTCAGAAATCTTGGTGTTCACCTTGGGCACCCATTGGATGAAGGTCTTTGGCTTCTTGTGCTCCTCGTTCTCGTACTTTGCGTAGATCTTGGTGGTGTTGCCATTGTCATCCTTGTCCACCTTGACGACACTGATGTTGAATGGCACCCTCATGAGACCAACGTTTTGCCCGGGCGCCAATCTAAAGTACTCGGCAGAAACCTCATCACGGTAGTCAGAACGGTCAATATAAATGGTCTTGGTGAACAACACCTTGCGGTTGCCAAACTTATCGTCGCCAGGCTTGTACGGCAATTCCACCTCGAGCTTGAAGTCGTCCTCCACGTTGACGAGCTCAACCTCGACGGGATCCAACACCATCATAAGACGAGGTGTGGTGGAGTCAAGGTAAGCTCTGACGGCACTATCGAGACGAACGGCCTGGATATTAGTAGTGGAGGTAGTTACACCCAAAGTGTTGATGAATGACAAAATTGCGCCGGGAGGAACACCACGACGACGCACGGCCTCCAAAGTGAATAAACGAGGGTCGTCCCATCCTCTCACGTAACCTTCGTTAACAAGCTTGGCAATTTTACGCTTGGACAACACTGTTCCGGTAATGTTCAACCGGCCGTACTCACGCTGGGCTGGTCTGTAAACATGCAACTCGTCACAGAGCCATTCGTACGACTCTCTCGATAATCTAAACTCGGTGGTACACAAGGAATGGCTGATGTTCTCAAAAGAATCGACAAGACAGTGAGTAAAGTCATACGTTGGGTAGATGATCCACTTGTCACCGGTTCTGTGGTGTTCAGCATTCAACACTCTGTAAGCCACCAAGTCCCACATTTGAGGTGAGGGTGAAGTCAAATCCTGTTTCATTCTCAAGGTGGCCTCGCCAGACTTGTATCCGCCGTTCTTCATCTTGCGGAACTCTTCCAAGTTCACTTCGGGGGTGCGGTCTCTGTGAGGACAAGCAAAACGCTCGCCACCGAGGGTTCCGTCTGGCTTCATGCCTCTTTGGGCCTTCACTTGTTCGGCGGTACAGTGACAAACGTAACCCTTGCCAACCGTGATCAACTTTTCGGCCAAAGCGTACAACTCGTCAAAGTAGTCGGAAGAGTAGGTCACCTTCCATGGCTCGAAACCTAACCAGGCAATGATATCCTTGATGGAGTTGAAGTAGACCTCCTCCTCGGCCTCCGGGTTGGTGTCGTCAAAACGCAAGTAGCAGTTGCCGCTGTGGTACTTGGCGTATCCAAAATTCACCATGATGGCCTTGGAGTGTCCAATGTGGAGATAGCCATTAGGCTCGGGAGGGAAACGAGTAAATACCTTGCCGCCAGTGGCCTTCAAGTGCTCCTTCATCAACTCAGGGAACTTCTGTGGATTCTCTCCTGGCTTGTGGAGATCACCAAGGAAGCCCTCCGAGAACATTGACCTCACCGGCTCGGCAACAGCAGGTCCTTTCTGGGCTGGAGCCTTCTCCTTCTTCTTTTTCTCCTTCTTCACTACATCTCTCTCGTCTTTGGGGCCCAACAACGCCAATACCTGTTCGTCTATAATGGGCTTGAAAAGCTGAGGGGCTGCCCATTTCAAAGCAGGAATCTTCTTTACTTCTCCCAAGAGGGCAGGAACACCGGCGTATCTCTTGGTCTCAATCAGCTGCTTGTTGTCGCTGATGTACTCGCTGATGTGCTTTCTAACATCATCTTCAGTAAGGTTAACGCCAACTCCAGAGTGCTTCTCCATGTCTGTGTTATTGGCGTCTGGATGGCTGCTAACGTATTTGTAAGCCTCAGATACCTGTAAGTTGGACTTGAGTCTGCCATCCACAATAGCATTGGTCACCAAGTTACGGTTGGGCACCTCAGCACCCTTGCACTCCACTGCCAAGGCATGCAACAAGGAAACCGTCTTCTCGTCGTATGGAGAGTCAGCCAGGGGTGCTTCGTTTATAATCTCAAATAACGACTTGGAAACCTTCTTGTTCTTCAAAATCTCGGTGGACTTCTTGTCGGCTAATCCGATACGCTTGAAGGCGTCTATGAATGCGTCGTCGGACATGACTGATGGTTAAAGTGTGAGAATAAATTATTTCGCGGTGACAGAAATTTATATCGCGGAGTGGTGTATGGATTAATTAGGGTCATATTCTATGGTTCCAGGGTTCTAGCATTACAATTCAAGAAACTTGAAGAGGTTCTTGGCGAAGGATGAAGGGTTGTCCAAGTAGATATGGTGGCCCGCTTTGGGGATCACGTCGTAGTGGGCTAGCTTTTTTCCAGCTAGCTTGTTGATCTCCTCAGTCATTTCTAGGCCAGCCTTCTCGTTCATCCAATCTTTATCGCCATATATCCAGTACGTGGGCAAGTTCATGGCCACGAACTTCTCGGGACATCTGTCTAAGAGCGGAAGCTTAGGCAATGCGCCCACGGCGAGGATTCGCGTCAAGGCGTACTCGCCTGAACCCTTACCGTTAAACACTCGGTAGATATAGTTATGCATACTTTGGAAGAGCTCTGGTCTGTCTCTATATGTGTGGGCAAACCGTCTTGTGGTCCAGCCAGCAATCCACTTCGACCTGGCTGGGCCCGCTACGCGGATCACCGAGAAGAGCGAGACGTTCTTTTTCCACAAAAATTGGAGCCAGCCGGGGATCTTGTTCCGATCGCTTATGGAGCCAGTGTTGGTGTCATTTTCTACCACCTCTTTTTGGGACTGCTCGACTTCGTTCTGGACGTTCACCATTGGTGGCTCTTCGCTTGATTTTGGAGTGTTGTAAAGTGAGTATCGGTTGTGTTCAACTCCCACGGGACTGATAAGCACGAGCTTATCGAGAAGGTTTGGCCCCGCTGGGGTTGGTTTGTTGTACTTGAGAGCGTAGGCGCAACTCAAATAGCCACCGAACGAGTGGCCGATCAAAGTAAATCTCTCAAGATTTCGCTTACGTCTCCACTCCTCGACCTGGTCGATGAACCAGTCTTCTACGCGTTGCACCTCCTCTGGGGTTTCGCTGGGGAATCGGGGGAACCGCGGCCGGGACGAAAAGCCAAATCCGGGCAAGTCAATAGCGTGGATCTTGATTCCAGGAATCGACGAGAGATCGTCAAAATTGTCAATAAAGAGGCCAAGCGATGCAGCAAAGCCATGCACTAGCACAATCTCGTGCACCTGATCAGGATTGTTTGGTTTTTGTGTGTTTTCGATGTAAAACTCATGGACATATCTGCCGTTTCCGATGTCCGTATTTATGACTTTGGCGGTTCTGGTGTCGTCTCCCTCTGGGAAAAACGGCAAGCATGAGAGCAAGTCATGTTCTACTCTTTCGTCGGAGTAGTCGCTGCTCCACGCGTGACTTATCCAGTCGTTGAATGATTTCTTCCACGTATAGTGTGGTCTCGTGACTTGTTCTTCGATGGTAGTTATTGGTGCAACCTTGTCAGTAGAGACACGCGTCTCGTTCACAACTTCGGTGGCCATAACGCATAAAACGGAAGAAGAGGCTTATATACGACCGCAAGTTTTTTGCCACTATCAAGTCGGCTCCGGAACTTAAATCCGTTTAAGCCGAGGTGCCATCGCCGATAAACCCGTCTAGACAGGACGTGGTTGTGTGCAGGTTGACATGTGTGCACCAGCCGGTCTCTGGTGTGGGCACGACTACGCACGACCTTTCGCTGTGAAAAAATCAGGCTCCAGTATTTTCATTACAACAGAATAAGATGGTATGTATAATCGAGTGGCGAGATGGGGACGCTGTGTGAGCCTGCTAGTGATGCTATTGTCAGTTATGTGAAAGTACCCTTCCCTTATATCTATGAATTTTCCACGAGGACAGATTTTTCGACCCGAATCCGATTTGAAGGCTCCAATAATCCATCGAAGAACGAGCTTTTCGGTGCCACGAATCTCCTGGCGTATACTCGTGTGTCTATGGATGCTTTGCCATTTTCAGTTGGTGGTTATGGCGTTTTTTGCTACTTTACTGCGACTACAATATTTTTCACTGCGACCAAATCACCGTTTACCCTCGCCACCTTCTACGGTTTGATCCCTTCTAACAGCAGGATACCAAAACTCCAGTAACTTTGGCTAAAGTCATTAAGGTCTTGGGCAGAACCGGCTCCAGAGGTGGTGTCACCCAGGTGAGAGTTGAGTTCTTGGAAGACACTTCCAGAACCATTGTCAGAAACGTCAAGGGTCCCGTCAGAGAAAACGACATCTTGTGCTTGATGGAGTCTGAGCGTGAGGCCAGAAGATTGCGTTAAACTACATAACACGTACAACTAATGCACACATCTAGTAACCCGTCTGTAGCCGTATCTCGTGCGTCATGTGACCTGCGCGTGATGTGGGCTGAGCCCTCGCTCGCAGTCGCACCAAGATTTTTTTTCAGTTTCACGAACTCCAGTTATTTGGTAGACATGGCTCAGAGAGTAACTTACAGAAGAAGAAACCCTTACAACACCAGATCTAACAAGATCAGGGTCGTGAAGACCCCTGGTGGAAAACTCGTGGCCCAACACGTCAAGAAGCAGGCCACCAGACCAAAGTGTGGTGACTGTGGTGATGCTTTGCAAGGTATCTCCACCTTGAGACCAAGACAATATGCCCAGGTTTCCAAGACCCACAAGACTGTGCAAAGAGCATACGGTGGATCCAGATGTGCCAACTGTGTCAAGGAGAGAGTTGTCAGAGCATTTTTGATTGAGGAACAGAAGATCGTCAAGAGAGTGTTGAAGGACCAACAAGAGAAGGAGAAGAAGTCTAAGAAGTAGACACTTGGACCAAAAAAGTCTGTATGTAACTTATGACGTAGTCAATAATAAGAGTAGAAAGAGGACAGAAGTGTAGTACGAATGTAGGTGTATTTGTTGTGCCTAAGAGTCAGAGGAGTAGACGGCAATGGCCATTCTATCCGTTCCTGTTTTTTAGAGTTCCTTTGATATGCTTTTGAATGCACCCTTGTTAAGGTGTTTTGAGTGTGTTGTTGCTGCATGTTCACGATATATTATTTGATTGGGTTTTCTGTTGTTTCTCATGATGTTGCATCGTTCGGCCCCAAGTTCGTGTTCTGGTGCACTTTTGCACTGAATATGTATAATTTTTGTGTTGTGAAGCGTGTTTGGGTCTCCACCTGCGTTGCTCTCAATCTCCTTTTGTATTTGTTGATCCTTCCCTGTTCTTTCTCGTCTTTTCGTCTTTTGTCTCGTCGTTTGCTCCGTCTTTTGGTTCTGTCTTTTGCTGCAAGAACCGCTTGAACGCCTCCTTGGTGCTCTCGTCCCGCTTCTTTATCCGCTCCTTGGACCAGAAGCTCTGCACCTTGGTAAAGTAGATGAGGTGCTTCACGTCGTCAAAGCGCAGCTCCTGGAGAATGCCATGGTATATGTCCTGGGCCCGCATGTCGAGCCGCTCGCAGATGTACTTCTTGACCTTGTCGGGAAGAAACTTGTATGGCAGGTGGCATTGGTGGTGGTAGGTTATGTCCACGGTGCTGGAGGAATGGTGGTACTTGATGGAGTAGTAGGAGTCGCAGTCGAACTCCTTGAGAGGATGGCTCAATTGGCGGCACCTCCCGCTGGGGCGGGGCGGCTTCTGCTGCGAGCAAACGTACTTGATGGTGAAGGTTTTGGCGCCCTGTTTCTTGCCCGGGGCATCCTTACGCACCCATTTGTAGCCGGTTATGGACAAGAGCGGCTGGACATATTTGTCGTGGAGAGCACTCACTATGGCATCGCGGTCGTCAGCACCGATACTATGGTCGGCAAAGCTAACGTTTTCTAGCTGGAGCGGAAATCGGCGGTTGGTGTGGAGCACCTCGAGGAACGATTCGTAGCTGGTGGGGATTTTGAACACTGGTGGAGGAGTCTCCTCGTCGTGGGAGCTGAGCGAGGTGATGGAAGAAGCGGTATTGCGGCGGGACAGCACGATACTCAGCAGCATGCTGAGATCTGAGTCACTGTCGGTGGAGATCTTGCGGAGCTTTTGCAGCTTCGTATCCGAAAAAACATTAGTCGAGCTTCGTCGGCGAGACGGCGTGGGTATGGTGCGGTTACACTGCGCTGAGTGTACCCGATTCCCGTTTTCTTCGGGATTCACCAACAAGCTGATATCCATAGCATGTACGTGGTAAAGAAGTTTATTGGACAGTGCGGAGGCGCGAATGCCTGCGCAGGATTGCAGCCGGTGAGAGCAACCGGGTGGGTGAGAAAAGGGGACAAAAAGGTGAGCGTGAGGTGGGGAGAATTGCATGGCTGACATGTGTGTATGTCTCTGTGGTCTGGCGGGAGAACAATGCCGGAGTTGTATTGTTTCTGCTGGTGCCATTGATGTATATCTAGTGGGTCTGCTGCAGTGGCTAGTATCCTGGAGTGTATACACAATACTAGTCACTAATTTGTCCTGTACGCTGGACCGGACTCGTTGTACAGGAAGAAGAAAAGTGGCCCTGTATGCAGGGGTGGGGATCGGGCCCTGTGGAATATGTGTATAGATAGAGCACAATCGGTTTATAGTATACGTGTAAGTGTGAGAGAATACTGCGCAAGACCGATGCCAAACGTTTCACAAAGTCCCCGTGGTTGTCCTCCAACATTTGGTGTGCTTTTGGAAACATTCCATCCCCACTAGTTCAATAACCACGCCATTCCAAGGACCCTCTATTCAGCCGGTTGAGAAGAATTGGGAGATTAGACGGATCTGCATCGGTCGAGAGCGTGAAACACGGTGATGAAAAGGTGCGAGAATTAACACAGATGTTCAGAACCATTGACTTCAACCGTCGGCATGCCCTGGGTTCAAACCAAAGGGGACAGCCAGACGACCTCCGGGCTAGAATCTATGAATTCCAGGCCGCAATGGAAAAACTCGGAGACGCAAGCGATAACCTAATCTATAAAGTCGCAGAAAACGTCATCGATAGAGTCACAGACAACGTCATAGCTGAAATCGATAAAGCCGCCAGCATCCTCAAAGCTGAATTCGATAAAGTCACAGACATCCTCAGAGTTGAATTCGATAGAGCCAGAGGCGTCACCAACGCTGCTATCTTCGCCACTTTCATCAATAGACTCGCGGAACTCGAGGAACCCTTGAATAAAGTGTTAAGTCTATTAGAATCCCATAGAGCGGTAGCCGGCATTCAAGATCAGACCAATACGAAAAAAAACACCCACACAAATGATTCTTTAAACTCTTCAACGCTACCGCTGCTGATAGCCAGTGGCAACACCCAACCTAGAGTCCTGTCTAAAGTTGTTCTTGTATCACCAGAGGAACAGCCACCATCGAGTTCTGAGCCACGAGAATCCTCCCCGAAGCGCAAGAAGAGGAAAGTAACTGGCCCTCCTGCGGAACCTCCTGTAAAGCTTGGGGCTGTTGCAGGAACTGTTCAGGAAGCAATGGACGAGTACGAGTTTGTCAAGCAGAATAAGTGGACAAAAACCGACAGTGAACGAAAATACTTGGCAAGACGAAGGATCCTCTACCAGTATCTCGAAGACAAGGATGAAATGTTTGATGAAGAAAATAAAACGATGACTGTGGTGGAAAAGTACCGTATGCATCATCGTGATTCAGTCATATCGTTGGCAATAAGGTTCGAAAAATGGTCTGATAGGTACGAGGAAAAGGTTTCTCGAGGTCAATACAAGAATTTGTACACTGAGATCGCCAAGCAGCGGATAGACGAGAAGTTGGCCCAATTTGTGAATTCATCCCACTTTCATCCACCAAATGCAAATAAGAAACAGACCGGCCCTAAGAGAAAGAGGAAAAGTCCCCCTGCTGCTATTGATATAGAAGAGAAGGATCAATAACCCTTATTGAATGATAATGAAAATGGCGGCAAGCTCAATAACCTGGCTAATTACATAGTATTTGATAAATGATTTCCCGTATCTCTCTTTTTTTATCAGGAAAAGACAACAAGTAGGGGTTAATAGAAAAGACGTAAATGAGAGTGAGATGAATGAGAGTGACAGAGCAAGAGGGTAGCTACCAGATTTGCACCCACGTATGAAGTCCGGTGGGTGGAAAAAGAATATGTTCATATCGTGTATCCTCCTATTCCGCATTGGGTTAGTCCGGTAGAAAGCAGGTGAAACCCAGTGGACTCGCAGTAAATAAGAGTCCCCGCGCCATACAAGAAAGGACACTGAAATACTCTTTCTGGACCAAATATTTCCATCCTGTAAGCATTTCGTTTCTGCTAGTTATTCTGCTTCTCTTCATCTGTAACGTACCTCAATCTCGCTTTCATAGCATATATGTCTATTTTTTGCAAATCTGTGTTTCCTGTTCTTCTCACTCTCAGTCCTGCCTCGTTTTTATTTCTCGCTGCGAACTATTCATTTCTCACACATGTCTGACTTGGACGACGACTTGTTGGCACTCGCAGGCGGTGCCTCTGGCTCTGACGTGGAGTCTGACGTCCCTTTGAAGAAACCAGATTCCAAAAAGCGTAAAACTGTCGATGAAAGCGACTTGGATTTCGATGATGACGACGATGGTGCTGAAGCTGATGGCGACAGTCCTGCCGCCGACTTGGTCAACCCATACCCGTTGGAGGGAAAGTACAAGGACGAGCAGGACCGCGACGACTTGTTGAATATGGACGAGATGGAACGAGAAGAGATCTTGTTCGAGAGATCGCAGGAGATGGAACGGTACAACGAGAAGATTTACTTGCAACAACGTATGTTGAAGCAGGCGAAGCAAGACTCGCCCATGGCCACCAGGTCCAGCAAACGTAACAAGACGTCTGCCAAAACCACCTCGAAACTGGACAAGTTGAGCGAGCTCCGCAAACAGCGAGAACAGAAACAACGCCGAATCGACGGAGATTTCGACGACGACGACGAGGACGACGAGGAAGCGGACGAAGACTTGGATGACGAGCTTGCCGACTTGGGTGGCTACGAGGACGATTACGATGAAGAAGAAGAAGTCAAGTGGGGTTCTGGCCGCTCCAAGTTTGCTTCCCGTTCCTACGTGCGGGCAGCATTGGACGACATCAACAAAATTGTTGTGGGTAGAACCATGCTCGCCAAATACTGCTACTACAACGGCTTCAACGAGGCTATCTTGGATTGCTTCACCAAGGTGAATGTGGGCGTAGACCGTGCCACCAGACAGCCGTTGTACCGGATGGTGCGCATCGACGACGTGCAGAGCAATCCGCAAAAGCCATACTCGGTGGCCGGCTCCAAGTGCGACTTGTACTTGACGGTGACCCAGAACAAAAACCAGACCAAAGAATTCCCGTTGACGGTGTTCTCGGACTCCCCCATTTCGGCGCAGGAGCTCCAGCGCTACAAGGCCGAGCTCGAGAAGACAGGCGAGGACGTTCCCTACGTGAACGATGTGAACGAAAAGTACGAGCATTTGCAGTACTTGACCACCAGAGGGCTCTCGGACAAGGATGTGAACGAGATGATCGAGCGCAAGCAAAAGTTGCAGGCCAATGTCGGCGGCTACAACGCTGTGTTTGAGAAGTCCCGGTTGCTTGACCTTCTCAAGATTGCCAAGCAGGAAGGCAACGCCGCCAAGGTGGAGTCTCTCCAAGCCAAGTTGACTTCGTTGGAGGACAAGCTTGCCAGCCAGACCAACAGCAGCAACACGTCGGAGTCGTTGAACACGATGTCCAAGGTGAACGAGAGAAACCGGCGGTTGAACCAGAAGAACATCCGCCAGGCCGAGATCAAGTCGTCGCAGCTTCGGAAGTTGGTGGAAAACAACCCCAACGGCGGCGACCCGTTCTCGCGGTTCAAGACCATCACCAGGGTGTTCTACCAGGACGTGGTGCAG
Organism: Meyerozyma smithsonii; assembly: GCA_030570235.1. NCBI lineage: Eukaryota > Fungi > Ascomycota > Pichiomycetes > Serinales > Debaryomycetaceae > Meyerozyma > Meyerozyma smithsonii. The sequence continues at coordinate 600,648 of JAJLVE010000003.1, read as the reverse complement.
GAGGAGAACAAGAAGGCGCTAGCCGACGCCCAGCAGACGTACCAGGAGCGGATGGACGAAAAGACCAAGAACGAGGCCAAGATCGAAAAGTCCACCTACCGGGTGTTGGGAGTGATGGACAAGTTGGTGAAAGAGATCGATGTGGATTTAGGGTTGGTCATCTCATAATGCATAAACTATTTACAGGCTGGCTAAAGCTCAAGCTCGTTGATAAACTGGAGCCGGAGCTCCTCGCGCTCCTTCTCCTTGTCGTAGTCCACCACCCCGGCGCCTCTATATACGGACTCGGCGTACTCGTAGTAAAAGTCGTCGTTGTGCAACTCGGAGTAGTATGTGTCGATGGACTCCGAGCTGACCGACATGTCCTCTGATTCGTAGCGGTTCGAGGTTCCTGCAAAGTTGCGCAAGTTGGAAGGGTTGTAGAGAAGGTACTCGTCTTCAAAGTTGATGGCTGCAAAATCTGACGATAAGTCCGATGGAGAGCTGGTTAGCTGTGGTCTGGGTGGCTGCAACTGTGTGTGTGATGGTGCTGGGGAGATGTCTAGTTGTGATGCTGGAGATGTGGCTGGTGTGGCTGGTGATGTTTCGGCGGAGGAGGACGACTCCGAGCTTCGGGAGAGCACCGAGCCGATCCGGGATAAGATCGAT